>PTEX01000010.1:6963040-7031072 GCA_003342815.1 Eudromia elegans | reverse complement strand
TGTCAGCTATTCCTCCCAGCTTAGTATCATCAGCAAACTTGCTGAGGGAGCACTCCATCCCTTCATCCAGGTCGTTAATGAATAAATTGAACAGGACCGGACCAAGGACTGACCCCTGGSGGACACCACTAWCCWCAGGYCTCCARCYGGACTCGGCACCGCCGATTACTACTCTCTGGGCCCTGTCATTTAGCCAGTTCCTAATCCACCTCACAAGGGAAACCAGCGTGGTGAGACTCAGATCCAGCTTCCACATTTCCCCTTCCCCTTTCCTTTCCCATTTCTCTGTCTATTCTTGATTTTATGACTTTGGAAGAGGTAGTACAGAATAACAAATGATATAGAAGAAATGGGTTTGGAAAAGACGAGAAGGGACACAGGGGTACAGATATAAACGTGAGGTTGAGTTTCAAGACRTGGGTAGCAGCAGCAGCTAAGACGAGAGGGGCCTGGGGAGGGCTGATGGCAGAAGCTGCACAACACAGGCACGGCGTGAGGGCTGGGGAGGCAGGCAGCCCTGCTCATCGTCACAGCATTTTTGCCACTTATGTGCAAGGAAGCTTTGCTTTTGGCAGAGCRGAGAGCAAAAGGAGAGGCAGACATGCTAGTGGGTAAGGTGGTGTCATGTTGGCAATTCCTGAGCGAGAATAAATCCTGAATTTCTGAAATTTATCCCCTTATTCAAGAGACCACACTAAATAGCTGCTCAGTGGCATGTTCTTGTGAGTGAAAGTTAGACAGATTTCCACTGGAACATCTACAGTTTGCCTCTTGCAGAGGAGGGCAGAGTTATGGTCCCAGCTGTCCTTTATCCAGGRGAACTTTATCCAGAAGAGTGGGGAAGAACCATGGTGGCAACAAGCTGATGGTATCAAATACAATCTCTTTGTAAAAAGGAAATGTTTCCTTTGCCGATTTGCCTTTTTCTTTCCAGTTTGCAGCTCAGCAATTAGTGATWTGGAGAATCATGAATTCTGATTTGTCCTGTTGTACGTTAGAAAAGATCTGTAGCCATGAAGGTGTCAAGGTGCATAATGTCCTTGTTTTCCCGTGCAAGTTCATCCATACTCCAGGGTCTGCTKGCCAGAGCTTCACCATTTTGGCTAGTGCCCCCACTAGTGTCTGGTCAAGTACAGGCCTGGAGGACTCTGTCCTCTGGAAGGACTCCAGCACACCAGCACAGCCCAGCACAGAAAAGCAGATGTTCTGCCTGGAGTGAGCTCCAGGCAGCTCGCTGGGCAYCTCTGTATTATTTATTTGTTGCCCTTTCTATGATGCCTTTATTAGCCTCTTGAGGGAAAAAGCAGTAATAGACTGGGGAATATGAGCAGGATGGAGAAGTTCTGGCTAGGGCACTGATGAAGGAAATAATGTCTACACAGGGAAAAGTTTGTGCTGGCTGCACTTGCATGAGGAGGTGAAGGAAGTGAAGGAAGGGTGGCAGGAACCCAGTGAAAGTGTGGTTCCCCTTGTGGGTAAGGATTAAAAGTCCTTCTTAGAGGTAAATACAGTGGCCTGAAAACTCATAATCTTATGGGAAAAGCACATGGAGTTGCCTCATTCATGTTCAGCTGGAATAAAARGACAAGTGAAGAGAAGGAAAAATCAGCCAAGATAATGCTGTAGTGGCTGCCATGGGAGCTGAGCTTGATGACCTTTGTGTTAATGTTACATGACTGGGGCTAGGGAAGAGACTTTCCTGCCTGTAATCCACACCTAAGTCCAGGGCTGGTGGATCAAAGCCTGTAATGTTACTTCAGTTGTTTTGTATGCCCGGTCCCAARGCTTAAGATATGTGTGTCAGGAGGGTGCACTGTCAAAGGCAGCAGCACACGGAGAACATGGGCATGTGCTCCTCAAGTCTCGGAGCAGAACACTGGTGTCCCACCAGCGGGGGGAGGTCTTGCTGTCAATGGAGCGTCTTGCCAACCACCATGAAGAATTTTGACACGGTCCTTGTTGGGTGAGGCTCATATGATGTACCTCCTACGGATCAAAGAGTCTGTGATCAGTAATGTTAAACGCCTACAAAAGAGCCACAGAAACCAAAGGGAAGCTTAACTCTTCTGCTTTTAATAAATGATTTAGGAGCCTTAAGATGTGCTATCTCAGCCTGTGATGAATACTGAAAACCTTGCTGAGTTTTGCCATGGACTGAATTAAATCAAGTTAAATTTGCAGTAGTATTACAGTTTGTTCCTATACTGATGTGTCAATGGTAGAGGATTTCTTTTTAAAGGGACTAAGGGCCTTTTGAAAATTGCTTGTATGTCAATGAGCGCTTTGAGACCAATATTGTTTGTGCATGACAGCCAGTAGGATYGGCACAGGAGGGGACGTGTTCAGCGTGGTGACCCAGCTCCTGGTCGTGTGCACCAGAGCAGTGTTGGGGTGCTGACCTCGGGGTGCACTTGCAGAGTGCTCTTGCAGCACAGGCATGCTCTCCCCTGAGAGAGACATCCTTGGGCAAGGAAACGTGGATTCAACATTCATTAAAGCTTCTGTCTAGGCTTGTGCCATGACCCAGAGATTTTCATGCCAAGGTGCAAGTGCAAATACAACTGAGAAGATATAAGAATTAAAATTCGAATAAAATTTTGCTAGAGTGGATGAGTTGCAATTTGCTGTAGAACTGTTCAACTCTATAGAAGGACACTAAGTAATTGCCTTGGGGTGTCTGCTGCTGTTTTTTTCAGTCACGGGCAGAAGCTCCTGCTTACCTTTTTAGCTAGTGTTATTCTTGTTCTTGCCTTCTTTTCATATTTCTGGCCAAATATTTACTTTTTCTATGACCACGAATTCATTATCCATATCCTGTAGGCAACATGGCAGGTTCCCTGCCTCCATCCTTGTGAGGCTGTCTTCCACAAGTGACCTCTCTGAATGCAAMTGGGGAAAATCCATTTCAGATGAAGGCAGCCTTTTCTTTTTTGTCAGGTAATTGAATTAGCTTAAAAAAAAACAAACAGGGAAATGTGGGAGATCTGTCTCTGGACTTTGATGAAGAACTCTAGGAGAACCTATTTGTTAATATGAAGAAGATGAAGCTTAAGGTCCAGATGAGCAAGTCTTATCTTTGCCTCTTGTCTTTGAATTCACTTTTGCAAGAAGGTTGATACATCTTTGTAGTTTTGCATTTGTACTTTGTGATGCTTTGTTTATGAGCAGCTTCAGATATGGACATRTTCATAAACCTGATGTATTTCTTTGTCTAGAGGGATGTCCTGACATTCTCCTTTGAGCATCTGTGTTGCTTCTCTAACACGAACAYACCACAAGCAAACTAAAACCTGGCATTTGATAGGCATAGAAACTATCTATTTTGTGCAAGTTGGCATGTACTGATCTATCATTTGCAGATCCTTTTTTTTCTTGAAAGTTACTTTAGAGTGATGGGAGATAAAAAAGAATGGATAAGGGAAAAAGGTGAACATCTTGGGTTTTCCAAGGTCCCTTCTAATCTGTTGCTGATGTGCCATGTCAGGCAAAAGCAGTGTTCAGATCAACACCTATCTCTGAGAGCAGCCTGCAATGAGAGAGGTGTAAGGACTGGGCAAATTTACCCTGATACGTATTGATAACTCCCCGGCTCCAACAATCCAGCTCAAGGAGTGCGTAATCCAAAGATAACATGCATATGTCAAGATCTGTTGGAGGCTTTTGCTTCTGAAGGTATCCAGTCATTTTTGAAACTCTCTGTATTTCTGTTTTCCAGAAGGGTGCTGGTGGCAAAGAGTCCTAATTCGGCCTACCTGGATGTGCTGCTCCTTTACAAAGAAGGGAGTGATGTCTCTCATCTTATTCTATTTTTCTCCAACTCGTAGAAATTTTATGGTGTTTCTACTGTGATTTGAGTAAGGTCCAGTTGCTAAAAATCCCCTCTTGTTTCTCATTCTTATTTCTTATTCTTTTGCCTTTTTCATCATACTACTCTTAGGGTCAGAAATCTGCTCTGTTGTCACGATTTTTGCTTTCTTTCACTTAGTTTTCTTACTGCCTTGTTCTTCAGGCTCTGGAAGCAAATTCATTGCTGATGTCACGTCACATTCAGGCATAGTGGGAGGAGGAACAAAAGCAGTATTTAAAGAAAGCATTTTCCCCTCCATCTATTCTGTGTGCTCACATCAAGTAGTACCTGAAAGAGGATCTTCCCTCTGCATCTCCCTCCCTCCCTTGATTTTTTTTACACATTTGCACTGCTGAATCTCTTCATCCGCGCGTGCCACATTCTCTCCCATTCTTGCTCAATTTTCGTGGGCTTTCACAGTACAGGTTGGAGTTGGGCTAAGCCTGGGGAGCAGAGTCTTGGGGAGAGGTACTTGGTGGTCTTGRTGCTGCAGCTGCTCACTGTGAGGAGCAGGAGCTTGGAAGCCTAGAAGGAGACATTATTTGCCTCCTTATCTGCTCCTTCGTTGTCTTCTAGCCTAGCCTGTACCCTCAGATCTAGATATTATGGTTCCTCTTCCTGAGGGTACATTTCTAGCAGAGTTCCTTCTCCTCAGCTCTGTTAACAGTGAGCGCAGGAATTGCCACAGCCCATCCACTGTCGTTCGACTCAACCCTGTCACCACGAGAAGAATTACCCAGGCAGCCTCCTCTTCCAGCTAACGTCTTCAAAGAGGCCCCTATGTAGTAAAATGAGTCATCCCATTGCTCAAAATCTTTTCTCTCCTCCCTAACACCTACCATAGCACTCAGTTCCCTCTGTATTTTCTTTTTTTTCCATTGTCTGGAGAGGCAGCAAGGGTAAGAGAGCATTTTTTTGAGGGAAAGACCTGGAGAAATCCCATAGAAACTTCATTTCCCTGGCAGCCACTGGCAGAAGCTGCTGTGCTGCAGGGACCTGACGGCTGCAGAGAGCTTGTACAGACAGCACTGCGGATGGTCATGTTGGGACAGCGCTCTAGCAGTCCTGTCCCTCCTGTCCTTCTTGCTCTGTGTGGCTTCCCACAACTCCCCCACCCAAAGCCGAGCCTGGCAGCGAGTTATGACTCCCAGCCCTCGCCAGGGTGCAACAGAAAGTCTCAAAGACATAAAATATATTTTGCATCTTCATATATAAAAGGATAGACCTGCTTATAAAGATAAAAAGCAGCTAACATTGGGTTATAAATGAGAGCACCATGTGTTTGAATTACTTTATATTTTTATGAGTKTAGTGGAGGAGCAGTCTCTGCCCTCCCGTGGACCAGGGGCTGGGTGGGCACATAGCAGCGGAGGCTGCTGTGCAGCAGAAGGACTGTGAAATCTAAATAGTCTGGGCACGTGTATTGCCCGGCTCMCTGAAACTGCCTATTTCTGAGCAAACACCAGAGCCTCGCTGCTTATGAAGTGATTAATGGTTCCCTAATGTGTCTTGCTGAGAGCACCTGGGCAAGAGAGCCTGCAGGTGAAAGCAAGCAGCTCTGCTCGGAGGCTCAGCGTGGCCTCAGCCTCTGTCGGGCCACCGGTGGTGCCAATGATCCGGTCTGCTGCCCACCCCATGCGTTTAGGGAATTGTGGCACCAATGACCTCTCTATGAAATGAACTGATTTCATGGAGTGCATTTGTGCTTGGAAACCGGCTTCCTCCCTCCTTGTGCTTTACGGTGGCAAGCTGGAAAGGAGCTTGGGAGAGGGTGATATCAGCAGTGCCAGCATTGAGCCTCCTCTAGGGACACCGGAGGGCTGCGAGGGGGAAGCGCTGCACGTGGATGAGGAGAATCGTGTGTGCTCAAGCTTAAGCTGAAAGGCCCTGCTGGAATTTTCTCCTCCTTGCACATTCACGGTTATGCCTGTGTGAGGGCACGTTTCCACCAGGAGGTGAAGGTGCTCATGCTGCGAGCTGGCTGCACCACGGAGCTGGACCTGACCCAGGAGGCGACAGTCTGGCCTCTCCTCTACCTGTGCAGAGGAGGAGGCGGCAGCTCTGGGGATCCAAGCAAGAGTCCACACTGTTCAGGTAGGGCAGAGGGATTCCTGCACTGAGGACACCAGCAGCATGAGGTGGACTTCATGACTTCTTTTTCTGTAAGCGAATGCAGAACCATCCTTTTAACCAACCTTGAACATACTTGTGAATTCAGTTTTTTTTACTGACGTGGAAGAGCTGTTCTTTGTGCCTTAAACCCTGGGACATGTGCATCCTGCAGGCAGTTGGAGAAGGTGCAGCTGCAAAGCTTTTTCGTAAAGGCAAGCCACAAATCAGCCTCTGATCGGCTGTGAAATCAACTCCGCTTGATCCTGGCGATGGTGAAGTGTTCTGATAACTTGAGCTGATTCCTGTAAGCCATTTCTCAAGCTCTCTTCCCTTCTTGATGATCAAAGATAGCAAAGTGCATAATTCACGGCCTTTCATATTCAGTATATATTTTTGATTTAGAGTAGGTGAATGCATTTGCCATTTTAATGAAATATATGTCCACCCACTACTCAGTTATTGGAATGAGAATTAACCTGATAAATGCATACACTTAGCACAGCTGCAATTTCTTCCKGAGATGATTGCACTGTGGTGGATTCTGTAAGCCTTCTGTGACGGTATTGTCGTGGCTTTGAAGGAGGAAAATTCTCTAAAMTGTGTTGCCCTTTAATGAGCCTGGATTCTGAAGCTCCTACTTTCCTCCTTGTAGCTCCTATAAGTGTGCAAGAGCCAGAGGAATAATAAAAAGCAGTATCTTTTGTTCTTTTCTGTGCCAGTTATAGAAGAGCCAATGCTAATTTCTTAAATTTAGCCATGGATGCAGTCCCTTGTAAACAAAAGGGGTTGGGAGATAACGTTTTTAGCTTRCAACAGTCTATTCCTACTACAGCCCTTGGAATGTATCATGGTCTTTCTCACGGCCACCTCAGCACCATCAGTGGTGTTTTTGTCGCAGTCGATGCCTGCAGGCAGGAAGAGCTGCCATTTGTTGGGATGTCTTGTTGTCACCATCCATCCGTGGTCTGGGTGGCCCTGGTGCACACTTCACCTAGAGTCACCTTTGCAGAAACAGTCACTTAACTATGTCACTCATCAGTTGCAGATGGCTTTGATGGCTTTGAGAGGTGGCCTATTATTCTGAGAGGCAGTTTTAGCTTTGCAGCAAGTTTAGCAACCTGCACAGTGAACATCACAGTTGCTTTCATTAAACTAGACAGTTCCTGTGATCCAGCAGGAGATGCATTCTGCAACAAGGGCATTTTTGGAGATTTTGGGATCAAAGTTGGGCTGGATAGACCTGGAGACATCTCCAAGCTCAMATTGATTGGAACCTCTGTGAAAGTTGATTTGGGGGCTGTGACTAGATAATACTTAAGTGCCTCAGAATTTCYGGGCCTGGATGTCCTAGAAGAAATTAAAGGAGTATAAGTCACTATGGCCTCAAACCTGACTGCTCTGCTGAGGATGACCAAGGTTCAAAAGCCCCTTTAGTGGCTGCATGCAAAAAGTCTGAGGCCTATAGGGGGCATTTTGTAAGATCTGTCCTTGGCTTTTTAGAATTTTTTTTGTAATTCATACATAAATTTAAAGTGGATTGCTACTTCTGTATATGAAGCACGAATCTCTGCAATCTTGGAAGTGCCTTGGGTGTTGTGCTCAGTCTGAAATAAGCTCATTGAAAAATTGGCAATACTATGTAATATATTCACTCCTCTCTGGRTAATGTGAAACTTAGCTGAATTACTCTGCAAAAATGACAGAAATAGTCAGCTATCACCATGCAGGCTTTTCGTGTTCAAATAAATAAGTCCTGGTTCTGCCCAACTCTGTGCATTGCGTCACAAATTAGCAACAGGTCCTGGCAGTGCTTTTTCTGGCACTTCGAGCAAATGCAGCTACATACACACAGTTGTTCTAGTTTGTGATATTAAGTTGGACTAGACAAGTATGTGTCTTCCATTATTTTTTGCATAGAAATTCTCTCACGAATGAAATTCATGAAATTCCCTTCTTGTCTATTGCTTTTGTTGAAATTAAAAATTTCTAAGCTGTWCTTGATTCAGCAATTTTAACCATGATAATTACCTACAGAGAGCTATCTTCCCCCCCCACAAAGTCATTGCTCTTGCTGGTAATTTGTTCATGTACTGTCTGGTCTGATGATACCTTTTTTTCTTAGACATTTATGTTTTTGTCACTGAGAARTTGTACACTGAAATTTTGCTAGGGCAGGAGCTAGACTTTCACCAACTGTATTCCCAGGAGATTTGATACCTGTTTCAACTGTTACCAGAGCCCTGTGCAGGTGCTATTCAAGGTTTTGACTTCCAGTGTCAAAATGATTCCTTTTTGGTCTGAGTGTGATTTTGYTCTGTCTTGTTTTGATTTGCTCCACACCAGAGCACATTCCTTGAGCAATTCTGCTCCAATTGCTCTGTGTGAAGCAGGTSCTTGGAGCRTGTTTTTTGTGGTAATGTAGTTTGSGTATGAGGGTGACTGCCTCTTTTGTATTTCAGAAGAACTTGCTCAGGCCCTTCCAGTATGTTTCCTGCTGTGTCCTTTTGCCCTCTTGTCMTCCTTATTTCTTTTCTGCCCTCCTCAGAGAGGTCCCGTGATTTTTGTTAATTTGAGCGTGAAGCTGGGCAGGGAGGTCATGTCCCAACTCTAGATTTCAGTTCTTTTGAGGAGGTGGCATTTTTARCTATGCTTTCACTTGAATTGGATCTGCTCAGATTCCTTAATTTCCTAAGAGGCGACCAAAACTGCTCTGCTACATTCTGATTTACAATCTGTTACTACTTGTCTGTAGGTCATACTCTGCATTTTGAAAGGAGCCCTTCTAGGTTTTTCTGGTGCTGCTGGCTGCTACATCATCACTTCATACGACTGCAGCTCTTGCCATTCTTTTCGGTGTTTCAATACTTTTTGTTGTGCTGCCTCATGAAGTAACTTATGTGTAGAGATACAAAGGGTGATCACYGTTAGTTTCTCCTTCCTGACAGAGAGCTGGAAGAAGTTAACATGATGAGTTTTTTACCCATGTCAGTTCTGAAGATTTTGGGGCATTTCTGCCTTGTTGCATACAGCTCATTGTCATACTTCTCCTGTTTCTCAGTGATGGCCCCAAAAAAATGCTGTGCTGTTTCTCCATACTGCTCTCCAGGGAGATGGCCTTTGGTTGTGTGCAGTGTGCACATGTGACACTGTCAGCTCCTTCAGGATTCTCTTCTCTACTGCAGGGCATAATGCTGCTTTCCATGCCATAATCTGTACTTGCAGCAAATATCCTGCTTCTRTGCTGCCTGCTTCACTTTCAGGCCTCGTGTGGCCCTACTATCTTTCAGCTGGTTATATCCCTTCATTTCGTTTTCGTGTTGTGATGAGTGCAAATACATTTTCTCACCTGCTTTTTGGATGTGTCACCACTTCTTTGTGTTTGAATTGCAAGTTGAGCTGCTGGAGGGTGGCAGCCCACAAGCACATTTTATCTCCTGAGATCCAAGGTAAATGCTAGACCCCCTATTCCCCTTATGCAGGGGGCAGTCTCAGATACCTCTCGTTTACTGGACAGCAATAACAGAGGCAAATGATGCAGTTCCTCCTGATCAGATGCTGTGCAGTGACTTGGTTCCCTTAGAAATGTTTTAGCAAATGTTATGTGGGCAAAGAGCCTGAGAGGTGTCTAGGGTGCTGGCAAAGGAAAGCCCAAAATGACCTTGTGAAGCACTCCCACTTTTACCTCCCCAAATGCCAACCGGTAGTCACCATCCAGGCCACACTGAGGCTCATGAGACTCATAAACTGCTCCGTTCCCCTTTCAGCAGATAAGCTCACACATTGGAGCTTAGTAGGACCATTGGAGTAGGAACGGATCTAGCTGCAAGGCTGCCAGGATTGGGAGGGTGCAGCTGTGATGTCACCCAGGACGGTCTCTGACTGCCCCTTCCTCCGAGACCTGCTCACTTTGGTTTCTTCACCTCTAATTTCATCTCCTGTCTGTTCACCAGACGGGGCAGCTGGGCTGACCCGCGCTGTTCCTCCGTGCCCGCTTGGGTAAACCGCGTCCTCCTGACAGGCCACACCGCGCAGGCCACCAGAGAAGCGGTGCTAGCTGCTCCGTGTTTCACCAGCACTTGGGTATCTGACGGCTTTGGTGAGCGTGCTCACGGGAGGTCTCTGGCAGGGGGGCTCCGTGCCCGCTGTGCCCGCGGGGCCGCGCGGGCGGGCRGCTCTCAGCCAAGGCAGCCCTCGGCCCTCGGCCCGCTCCGCGGGGCTGGCTGTCATTACCGAGCACAGGGAGCACCTCACGCCGTCTGGCTGTTTGRCTGACACGGGACTGCGTGGGGCTCTTCCTGCAGTAATTAGCAGAGACCTTGTTTTTCCCTCTTTCATTCTCTCAGCACAGAAAATTCGAGAATATCTACCCTAAACAGCAAAGTATGAAGCGTTTGCGTACAYGGAGAAGAGAACTGCTCTTGATTTCTGGGTGGCCAATGTACTCACGTGCTCTGAAAATGTTTTTTTGAGCTTTAATAGACCTGAAGAGAAGTTTGTCTCTGAGCATATTTTTAAATAAGATTMTAAAGACTAATGCTTTTCTATTTTAATGTAAAAGTCCTGATTTAGTTTTCATTTTTTGTTAAGCAATTGGAACCCAAACATATTTTCTGATGTGAGATGTGTTTTGGGGTTGGAGGCTTTTCAGTTTTTCAGACAAAACCAAGTGATACCAAAAGGRAAAAAAAAAAGAGCAGAAATGCATGCATTTTTATCGGCTGCTTTGGGAGAGATCATGCTGCTGGTGTTGACCTTGGAGCTACAAAGACCTCCATGCAGAGGGCCCTACTGCAGCRCCCTCAGCWMCATGCACAAACAAGGCAGGGCAATRCTCTGCAAGTCCATCTCTGTTTCTAACTTGCAGAGCAATTAACAGTCCTGTCTGTATTGGGGCCTTCTTCYCAAAAGAATGTGTTTAGCAAAATAAATGTCTGGTCATATTTTTGTCCAAATCTAGGATMTTAATTATAAATAATTAAAATCTTTTGAAGTTCTGGAATGGTTTGGAGGTTTGGTACACAAACCAGCTGCAGAGCTTTGTTAAGGCTTTTTTTGTTTTGTTCTCAGTCTGTAGATGTCCTACATACTAATGTCTGAATCAATTACAGAGCTTCCAGATGGAAATTAAAGAATGACAGGCAGGATTCCATGTGCAAGTTGCCCAAACCAGGTAACAATCTGAGTTCTGCATACAGTGTCTTTAAGTTTTGATTTATTTGTGAGCCCTTAGGAAGAAGCTCAGGCAGTCGTGGAGCAAAAGTCCCTCCCTCCCCATCATCTTATCTTGGGTCCAGCTGACCACAAAYAGCTGGCAGCACCCAGTACTGACCAGGAGACACTGGGCAATGCTGCTTGCAACTGGTGAGGCCAGAAATGAGCATGAGATCAGCAGAAAGGTGTATATTTTCCTCAGCATGGCAAGAAGTCATGAAAAAGGTGTATAAAAAAGTGTATATCCACAAYAAATGCTGTATGATCATGAGCCAAGCTCTATGTCCATAAATCATACTGCAGCCTAGAGCCCATCAAGCTCTCCTGCACAGTAGTGGGTTRCACGGTGGTGAATCTCCCCTTGAGYTGGGGGAATAACCTSCCTRCTCTCTGGGAGTTAAGAGAGCCGCTGACAAGAACCTGTTGAGATTGGTAAGAAAATGAGACTCGGGCAATAACAGATTCACTTGCAAGGACTACACTGTTATCCACCTTCAAKAAATCTGTTTGAAATAAAGTCAGAGTTAATAATAATACCCCCACACCCCTGAGACACAGGGTAGATACAGATCTTGCTTAGCTGATAGAAAATTACTTGACGGTGCCAAACACTCTTGATATCAAAGGAAAAGACAAGGCTTTGTCCTGGTACATGATGGTGCCATCATGTACCATAAGACAAAGGAGGAAGCAGAAATAATGAAAGTTGAGAAAAGGGCAACAAAATGAATCAGGAATGTAAGACTTCAGAGACTTTCCATTTAGARAGACTTTTAAAAGATAACGAGAACTTCCAACGTGAAAGGTTATGTGTTGGACAAATGTAAAATATTCATATCAACTACCGAAAGAACTGAGTGACCTTGAAGACTGCAGTAATCAAAAGGGACTGGAATTTAACAGTATGAAATGAAAGGTCAGGTATTCGCTAACTAATAACAAAACCTTTTATTATAAATTGGGCTCTTATCAGCTAGAAATGACTAAGGATGAAAAGCTTCTGGAGGGACTAGTAAATCAGTCAGTCCTGGAAGCATCCGAAATGACATGTCTGTAAAAAGACTGTTCATATAGGCTAGATTTGTGCAGCAGAATAAGGGGAAAAACAAAGTCATTATATGAAGAATGCCAGAATATGGATCTTCCTGCTAACAACCTGGGCTGCATCAGGAAGAGCAGGTCAAGGGGAGTGGTCACTTCCCTCTATGCAGCACTGGTGAGRCCACATCTGGAGCGTGGAGGTCCCTGCATTAAGGGAGATGTGGAGCTACTGGAGCAAGTCTAGTGAAGGACACAAAGACAATTAAGGTGCTGGAGCATGTTATATGAGGCTGACTTGGGCTATGCAGCCTCAAGAAGAGAAGACTCAGAGGGATCTCKTCAAAGTTTATGAATATCTGATGGGAGAGTGTAAACAAGACAGAGTCAGAATCTTTTTACCGGTGCACAGTAACAARACAAGACGTAATGGGCACAAACAGAAATACAGGTAATTCCWTCTGAACATRAGAAAAAAYTTTTTTACTGTGYAGATGTTCATCCTTTGAGAATAGTTTCTACATCTATCCTTCCACAATGTGCATCTCATTTGCTCACGTGGGCAATTGAACATGTCAGAAATCTCATGAAATTGATAACAATTACATTTCACACAATTGTTAATGCTAATTGATTTCTTCACAATGGATAATTACTATAATTTATATTGAAACATCTGTGGGAAAATAGAGCACAAAGTGATGCACTGCAGAGCAATTTGGTAGATTATAAAATAAATAAGTAGATAGGTTGCTCCAATCCCAGGTGTTAGAGAGTACTGACTAATATAGAGACAGGCTGTGGAACTTTTGCAAAGTTGTAATTCCTGAGTAGTGAAACTGCTGGTCGTAGACCTTGCTGCACAATTCTCAGCAACAAGTTTGATGATCATATTTGGATCATCCACTGTTAATCTCAGGTGGTTTTCTGCTGGGTGCCTTTTGGAGAAGGAGCATARTCCTTTGGAGATACCAATCCTGGCAGCATTAAGAAGATCCTGATTATGATTGCTCTGCTAGAACTGCCTGATATGAGCAAATGATTTTGGCTGCTGTACTGTGGCTTGTGCACAGTTTTTTTTTCTTGCATCAAGAAAATGTTTTAGTTTGTCAGCACACTCTACTCTATGGTCTTCTGGGCACCTGCTGATGAAATATCCCCCGTCACCTCCGAGTGACTTGGCATCGTTACAGCCCATCAGAGGCAGATGTGGCAGCGGGCTGCTGACAAGTGCTTCTCCTGCAGTGAACTGCTCTCCTCACTCACTGTCAGAGAGGCACAGATSAATCCCAGGCATTTCTGAGCCGATCCAAAGGCCTTTTGATTCCCAGTCGCTTGGCTCAGTGTGTTTGGGCTGCTCTTTGGTGTTTCCTCCTGTCCCTTTGATGCATTCCACAGCCTYTCTGGGCAGCCTGTTGCAGTGCAATGTTACCCTCACAGTCACGGCGTTTTTCCTCATATTCAGGCAGAACTTCCTATCCTTATRTTTGTGTCCCTTGCCTCTTTTGCTGTCGCTTCTCTCACTGAAGAGTCAGGCCCCATTCTCTTGACRCCCTCCCTTAAGGTATTTGTACACATTGGTAAGATTCCCCCTCAGTCTTCTCTTCCTTAGTTGATCTTGTGCAGCTCTTTCAGCCCGTCCTCATAGGAGAGATGCTCAGGTCCTGCCTTTGTAGCCCTGCGCTACASTAGCTCCGTGTGCCTCTTGCAGTGGGAAGCACAGCACTGAACATAGTGCTGGACACAGCGCTCCAGATGTGGCCTCAGCAGAGCTGAGTAAAGGGGCAGGATCACCTCGACCTGCTGGCAACRCTCTTCCTAATGCACCCCAGGTCACCATTGGCCTTCTTGGCCACAAGGACACGTKGCTGCAAGCARGTGATAGAACCTCRATATTCAGTAGCTATTCTCATCAATTTTAGTTAAGAGATAGTCTGAAACATGAATTAGAAATCCAGTCTTGAGTCCTGAGTCCTACCGTGAGATGTGGACAATGACAAATGCATCAGAGCTTCTACTAGTTCAAATAGCCCAGGAAAGTTGGGATGGACTTCCTGGAGCTCACCAGCTCCCTGAACGGCAGCTAATTTTCTCATTGAAAGGTAATAACCTCAGCAGCCTCAAAGCACARTCCGACAAGGCTCTTTCACACCCTTCCACTGTCTTCACAGCTCATCATCTCTTCCCTTCCTGTCTCCGTTCTCCTCTGCTAAGGTGCTTCTCATCACCATTCTTGTTGTGCGCTGACTCACTCCCTCCAGCCCTGAATCCTTTGCTGATGAACTGYGAGGAGCTGGTGAAGAGTAACCTGCAGCCAAAACAGTCACTGGCATGTGGTGAGTGTCAGAGTTAAACACGTCTAACCGTTAGACAGGAGTGCCCCTGTTAGATGTGGCATTACACAGAAAGACCTTGGAGAAATATTTCCATATTCCATTGGGGAAATTCTAAGCATCTTTCACAGTTCTGATAGTCATCCAGGCCTTTTGAAAGGCAGTATTCCATGCTATCCTGTAATAATAAACCATCTCAAAAACCCAGCAGAGATGAAACAGCAAACATTTCATCAGGAGAACAGTTTGTGGCTCTCCTCGGCAGGGCATGCCTAGCACCAGAGTCTGGCGTGTATCGATCAGCTTCAGAAAAAGCGCCCCAGAGCTGATAAGCACAACCAGTGCTTGTTCTCTGATGAGGTGTGGGTGGCATCTCTGTCCTCACTGGTGCAAGCCAGAGGTGGTTTCTGGCACTGAGGTTTGCCTGTGGTCACTCTGTTTGCTCTTTTTATGCCTTGTCCCCCTTAACACACGAGAAGCAAGCCACCTTCTGTCAGCTGAAGCCTGGACTTCTTTTTCAGAAGAAACTACTTGTTAATATTKCTATTGACTGCTCCAAGGGTGACAGTTAGCTGCAGTGCCATATGAAGAAGCAAGTAATATCCTCATAATTCCAGTAGACAGATGGYAGGATTTATTGCAAGGCCTAGTCCTGATTGCATGGGGGATAACACGTGCCTGTCTGCATTTAGCTCCAGCCTCACAGCAAAGGGCTGCTGTGGAGAGCAAGAGCGTAAAGAACATGACATGTCTGAGGACATGAACGCAGCGTCTCTGTTTAGCTTAGCTGAATGGAGGCTGCAGGGGAAGCAGCCACTGCCTGTAAAAAATGCTGTGGAAAGAACAGCTCTGAGTATTACAAGAGTGGCACAAGAGCTGAAGGGGTTTAAACATGCCATGAGCAAATTCAGGCTGGAAATGAGAAGAGGGCTCCCCTTCATTACAGCCGTAGACTCCTGGACCAACTTTCTGACTTAAATAAAGGATTGCTTTCGAAATGGAGCTTGGCATGGCTGTGAAACGGCTTTATATGGTGTGAAGCAGAGGCAGACCTCTGTCACCCAGGAAATCTGTTCTTGTTGCATATCTGTGAAACTATTTCTTTTGTTGTGAAAATTGCTTTCAAGTCCTGGTTATTTCCTTCACAAAGAAATCATGGCACAAGCACCAAATTCACATCCGCAAACCCATAAGGGATGTGTCRGTCTTCCCGTAACGGCGTTCAGAGATTCTCTGAGATCTCTTTTGAGCTGCCCACCCGTTACTTTATTGTAATAGGTACATGTATTACCTAAGGCAAAATTGCAATTAGATGGGGAAAGGGAAGCTGGCAAGCGACCCACAGAGAGCCGGAGCATGGAAATCCCATCCGTTGGGTTCAGAGGCAGGTGCTGCCGGGGTCCCCRGGCCTGCGTGTTGAGCGGAGCAGGGAGGTGGCATTCGGTGAATCGCATTGCCCTGTAAAAGATGACTTCAAATTTCACAAAATACCGAGCTGCCGCAAAAGCCTTGTCTGCTCAGGGTTTGCTCTTTGTTTCCTCCATTGTCTAAAGGAACTTTAGATATGGGAATATTAATATTTTATGTCCATTCACAGACAGCTCTTTTTTCATTCGGGTCTCTGCTAGCAGATGTTCCTTATCTCTTGCCTTTTAGGGAATTGCTATTACCCTCCAGCTGTCCCTGTTTCCTTTCGATTAGGGATCCAGTAACAGTTTCCTAAATAAAGGGCTTTTTCTTTCAGATCCTGTTGCATTTTTTAAGAACTTTTTAAAAATTCCTGCTCTGGTTATTAGGCTAGCAAGGCATCCTGAAAGTTGTTCTAATCTTGATACCTTATTTGTGCAGATGTTACTCCAAGTGCAAAAGAATGACCTGTTCCTTTCAAGTTAATGTCAGAGCAGCTGAGACTGTTTATATTTTTTTCCTTCTTTCTTATTTTTATTTGTGAGAAGTTTGGAATAGAACTTCCAAAAAGCTTCCAATATTCTGCTTCTTTATTCTCAGAAATGCATTTGAAAGAGTTATGTATATTTAAAAGACCCCCGTCCCAAAACTCAAAGCTCATAGAAACCCTGCACAATTCTCTCTCAGTTCCCTTTTTGTGGCTCTTTACAAACCACTTCTTGTACTCAGTGGATCCATATTTTTCCATTAAGACAAGAGATTTGTCTGATGCCTGAGGTCTGATTGAAGTAATTGGAAGGTCAGAAATCGACTGCAGTGGTGCTGGAGCTAGGTGCCCTGCACAGTTCTCAGGCAGGTTAAGCAAGCCTGGTTAGCTGGTAAGCAGTTTTGCAAGTAATGAATTTTATTCTGAGTAATATTGTATTAGATTCCTTGTAGGTTAAAAGAGCACTAGAAAAYAGTCTGGAAGTAATAAGAAATCAGGTGGAAGCAATCTGGAGGTACAAGCTGAATATAGACAGGGTCTGTCCTYGTGTAATAGCCCTATGAAATGAATTTGGCATGCTACGTGAGTATGAAGCCAGTTAAATACTTTGTGTATCACAAGGTTAAACACATGTAATTCCAGCACATCAGACCAGGACCTGAAGTGTTAACACAATACCGTAGCAGAACCCATTCAGTAAAAATGAGAAATCCTTGCTGTAACCGCAAGATTCCTACRCCTTCTTTCAGGCTTTTTCTTTATRTGCTTTGCTGTAATTGCAAAAATTGGGTATAACACATTTTTGGTCCTCTAATATTGTGTTCTCTAACTAGATGAGCAATCATCTTCAGTTTTTCAGCACATATTGCTCTGTATCTAACTTTCAACAGTGACACGGCATAGTGTTTCATTCCTCAAATTTTTGTCTTGTACTAATCAATCATGTTTGTGAGACCCTTTAACCAGAGTGGATCCTTTAAGCCCATCCTAGAGTAAGGGGCTGCTGTGCTCTGTAGCAGCCGGAGTGTTTCCGTGTCCCTTTTCCTGKTGCTGGGTCAAGCTGTGGGCTGAAAGACCCTCTCTCATGCATGAGGTTGCTGATAGTCGGGAGCATCCTGTGCGGGAGCACACAAATAAGAGTAGGAGTCAGCTGTACTTTGAGCATGAAGAGTCAGCAAGGTGGAATCAAAGCTCATTTTTTGTTTGTGAAGCACCTTCTAACTGATCTCCCTGGGCAAACTCAAGCCCTACAGACRTTCAGTACAAATAGCTCCAATACCAGCTCTAAGCTGCTGCTTGGCTGCACCTATTGATTGATTTTGCTATTGCTTAGCAAAGTGTAACTGGCCACCTCTCAACTGGTGAAGGGCAGAAGAGATGGTGCTGTGTATACTCTTCTTTCTGGGAGAGATTAAATGGTAATATTTGGATAACATTACTCAGCTAATTTTAATGCTATTTGTGGTTTATGTCAGAGCCCTATTCTAGTACCATGCCCTTCCAGTGTACACAGTGGTCTGTCTCAGAGCTTACCATTAGTAATGGTCACACTGCCCCAGGCCAAAGGTCTATCTTATCCAGGATACCATCTCTAGCAACTACCAACAGTGAGTAACTGGATGAAGAGCCATTGTATGGTATAAGAATGATCGTAACAGTGATCCTAGCTCTAGAGTAACCCCCATGCTTGCAGCAAGCAGTGATTTAGGGACCTTCTGGGTTGCAGATTCTGTTCATGTCGTTGTCTATAGTGGCCAMGAGTGGACTGACTCTCCTGGAACCTGTCTAAGTCGTAAGTCTCAAACCTGCTTAAACCTGTGGTCTCCCCACTACCCTGTGGCAGTGGGTTCCGTAGTGTCTTCACGAATGTTGTAGAAAAAGAGCTTGATTTTGCTTGTTGAGATAGTGAGGGGAGGTGGGTTATGGTCTGTGTAACACGCTGCAGTATGACAGAGCATGCATCCCRAGAGGGCTGGAGCACAGTGCAGGACTGATGGCCAAGTAAGACTCGCAACCCTATTGCTGAGCCATGTGCTGCCTCTGTGCCCAACGGCGTCAGTGCAGCCAGGCCAAGCCAGCCTCTTTCAGTCCTTCTCCACTGCCCAGAGCCCCTCATTGCAGTGTCTGGACCTGCATGGGCACTACTGCCCTGCGGTGTGTTGAGAAAGGGAAGGAGCAGCAAGCGGGGCTGTCCTGTGGAGATATTTGAAAGAGGGTGACCAGGCTAAYGCTCAGCCTGAGCGAGATGAGAGTTAAACGGCTTGTGGGAAAAAAATGGAAAGAAATTTTCAATTTTTTTTTTCCATGGAAGAAAACAGCAAGGAATTAGTTTCTTTTTTGAAGTCAAATTTACTAAATGGGAGGCAAGATGAGTCCCTGGCTACTTTCTGCATGTACAGCGAGGACCTGATACATTGGTCTACCTGCTGCCATCTAGACAATGGTGGCATAGTTTTAGATGAACGTGTTGSTGCAGTGATCCGGACAGTTCCCTGCTGGAGCTGCCTGCGCTCGGCCTGGGCAAGGACGCAGCTGCCTCCCCGCTCCRCGGTGCTTCCCCTTCCCTCCGGGCACTTGCTAACATTTATGCTCTCAGGTCTTCCTGGCTTTCAGTTTGTGTCTGGATGTGGTTCAAGGTGTTCATTTTAAATGTAAAATATTTTGCATTGTGSCTACTTGGGAACCTGCCTCTCACTATCCGGTGACGTGGCAGTTAAGGTAAGTGCCTATAGGAACAGATGGAAAATGGCTGGTATTCCTACTGGGGAATTTGTGATGGAAATTTTCCCTCTCTTTCTTCTTACCCCAAATGGCTTCTCTTCTGTTTGCTTTTGAATCTCAAGTATCTTTCTGTGGCTTCTTGGGGAGGCCCTGGAGCAATATGTTCACTGGGAAATTAAGCACACCTGGGATCACTTCCTAGTAAAAAGGACACAACGGTCTGTTCCCAAGCCATTGAACACCCACTGACTGCATTGCTTGGCCTTGCCAAGGCTTGAGCCTTGCCTGGGAAGAGCTGGGAGAGTTCCCAGGAGCAATTCAACTGCCTAATGTTACAGTGACCAGGAACTTATTCCAGTACTGTCTAGCAGAATTATAATAGGAGTGTGTGATTGCTAATAATTAGGCTGGGGCTCACAGAAGAACTAACTAATGGTTGTAGGTTCTTTGCAAGTTCTTGCTGAGAATGCTGTTGTTGACTTCTAGTTGTTGACTTGAAGATGTTTAGGGTCGTTTTTTGCCCTATTAGTCATTTTTGGGCGAGAACACTGATTCCCCCTAGAGAAGGCACAGCAGCTCTAGCACCTTTGCTCCGGGTGATGCTGAAAGAGRTAGGAGAGGGTTATTTCAAGGTGCTAGAATGCCTGTGGTAGTCCACAGGTCACCTGGTCTCCACGTAGGGGTCTGGAGCAAGGTCTGGCTCGGGGAGGCTTGTGAGTCTGTGAAGCAGGAAGGAGCCGGCTGCTCCGGCGCAGGAAGGTCCGGGTGGCCCGGGAGTTATCTCCGAGAAGGTGGAACCGCCCTGCGCATCTGCGGCCGGCAGGGCTTCTGGGGGCTTAACGGGGTTAAACCAACATCAGCCTGTCTGCTCAGGACTGAATTTAACAGCCTGGGATTGAAAGTTCAGGAAAAACATAATATATATATAAAAAAAATGAGAGGTCACAGCAGACACTACTCCAGCTTATTTCAAGCATCTATCGTGAGCTGCTGTTGTTATTCTTCCATAAAGTTTAGCTGCGATTTTTGTGCCTCATTAAGGGAATATCTCTCACTTTGCTCAGATTTAGAAAGGCAAAGCTGAGGGAATGATGGCTGGTGAGGGAATGGGAGATCATGGAATAAAAGTGATCTTGTGGATGTGCAGGTGTTCGGCCAAAGGGAGCCATCAGGATTAAATTCTGCTGGGGAATTAAATAAGCAGCCAGCACCGTTCAACATCACGGGCTCCCGACCGTGATCCCGGCCCCCAGCACCGGCCCCAGGTTCCCAGTAGTCTCASGCAGGGTTGCAGTGCAGCAGTAATTCAAAAGTTTATTTAAAAAGAAAAGTTTTCTAATGCCTTAAGGGCAAAAAGTGACTTGTCCTGTGGGCTTGATTARAACCTAACACATTTTGGTTATGCTGTAATACAAACCCAGGAAGCTTAGGTGTAAGTCTGACTTTTACTAACACGTTATAAAATATGGACTGCCAAATGGGTTTTTCTTCCTTAGCCTTTGGCTGGCTCCTGTCTGTTCCGTGATTTTGTTTGAAAGCCAGGATCTCCCTTGAGATTTCATTAATTTGAGGYTTGCCTCTCATAAAAAATTCTGGCMCTACTCGGTGATCTGGAGCACTGTCATACTGCGATTTCCCCARCACGGCTGCCCTGTGCATTTCAAATACACAGCTGGGTGACGTGTCTAAAAACCACTATACATTCATAAATTGGAAAAACGAAGCTCTATTGATCAGGATCTTTCATGCTCTTTCTTTGCTGGCTATAGGTCAGAGAAAAGAAAAGAAAAAAATGAGTCATTAATCTTTTCTATATTGCAGCTGCACGTTATTGTAGCAGGATAAAATAGAGTTGAAGGTCTCCAGCAAGACATGTGGAATTCTAGAGCATATTGGCAATTGAGATAATGCCAGTGATATTCTGTGATCAACAGCAGATTAGAGAAAATCTTGATTGAGAATAGATGGACTCGCACAGTTTCTGTTTGCTGTTCTGCTGCATCCAGGCCAGCCTCAGTGACCCCGTCTGGCAGCTGCCTTGTTAGCTAGGAGAGATAGAGAGGAAGGTTTAGATATTTATCTCTCTGGAAATTCTATCTATTTGTGTGGGATATTTTTTTTTTTGAAGTAGGGATTATAGATTTGTTGATCAGGATGTCCTGGAAAACACCTGGGAAGTGATTCTCCTCTCCCTCTCCCTCTCCATCTCCCTCTCCCTTTCCTCACTGGGAAATGCTTCTCATTCTCATACATATTTCTTGTCAGCTGCATGGATCAGGCAGTGCTGGTTGTTATGGATTTATGGATCAAGTGTTTGATGAATGTTTACAACACTTAACTTTTCTCCTTTTTTTTTTCCTCTGGAAGATGCCAAAGTGTTTTTCAAAGATATGAAATGAGCAGTGATACGTAGCTGCTTCTTGAATTAGAAAGTGGGGCTGTGCAAAAACACATAGCACATTTTACAAAACTCCACAGGGAACATTTTAATTAGAATTTAAATACTCATATTGGAATGTGATCAGTGCAACTATMACAAAGTGACAGATCTCCTTTAAGAAGGATGAGAGCTTAGCCCCGTGGTTTTATCTTTCTTTTTGAAAAGATGCTTTGCCCRTATCACAATGTTAACAGCTTACGCTTTATTGATTTGAAGACTGTTACTTGTTAAATTGCTGTACTTTTTATAGAAACTGGGTTTTAATTCCAAGTCTCAACCCGAATGCACCCAGTTCTACTTAGCTTATTGTGGGCAGCAAGCACGCAGCCAGTGGGAGGGCTGCAGCAGGACCTGCACGGATTGCAAAGCTGCTCCGTGCTTAAAACTTCCCAGGACACCGAGGAGCCACCTTTTGAAATGCAGGTCTCACGTTTCCTCTCTCAACATCATGAACAGGAGTCTCAAGAGCTGTAGTGGTTTGTTCCAGGTTCTTGCCTGCTTGGTCTTTTATATGCTTTTGGTTGTTGTTGTGGAGAACATTTTGTAAGGAATGGGAGGGTAAGGGTAAGCATCGCGTGGCACTGGGGCTCCTCGTGTGGGGAGCTGTCTGCAGAAGCAGTAGGTCAGGGACTGCTGTTTACAACAGGGCTTGATSAGGAGGAGAGGTTTATTTCCAGAAATGCCTTAAAAAAMAGGAGGGGAGCTCTGGGATCCTGTYGCCCCTTGAAGCGAGGACTCAGCCCTAATGCTTGCAGCCCGACTGACAGCARTAACAAAGTGYRGAYKTGTTAGCATGAGGTCACTTGCAAAGTTTTCTCTCTTTCATCTGCTCGCAGAGCTTCTGGCTGTCATTTTCCCCCTGTAACTGGCATGTGATTTGAGGGTTTCCCTTGGATGTGACAGCTTTCTGCACACCGTGTCTTCAGCCCTGTGCGACTCGCAGCCGCTGGACATCGTTTCCACAGGCAGCAGGGATCAGTCCCCGTCCTCAACTAGATGACAGAAACCAGCCAGTGTTCATGAGCTGGGACCGTCTCCTGCAGCACCTTGTGTCTCACCCCACAGCGTCCTCCCCTGCTCCAGGGAGAAGAGCTTCTCCACCCGCATGCACAGGGGTGGCAGAGCCCGCGGGGCCACAGGGCTGGTTTCTGCAGGACCGTGGGGAGATTCAGCCTCGCGGCCGCAGCTCAAGCCAATGACAACTGTACCACTAAGCTCTAAACCCTGCTCATTGCTCTGGGGAAAAAAATGGGGATATCTGACTCTACAGTGGATAACAACAAACTGTTTGGCACTTCTGAAGCAATTAACATCTGCTCATATGTYAGTTAATTAACAGAGCAATATTAATCTTTGCAGAGGCCTTATCTTTTTTTGGGATGTAAAAATAAAAGGAGGTAGGACTGCTGACACATGGATTGCCAAGGCTGCACACTGATCTTGTCATTTTAAATTAAAAATCTGTCTAGAAAGATAGAACTGCATTTCAAAGGCTCCTTTGACTTCACTCTACCTTGGCTATGGGCCCAAATGGGAGTTGTCCGCATCAGTCACACCTTGTCCATTTTTACWGTGCATTCCGTTTCTCTTGACCCCTTATAAATAACTAGTAGATACAGGATACCACATATTCCACATCAGAAACCTACATCTAGTTCTGGTTCGGATATACACATTTGATAATTGCTTTTGCTAAATTGGTTGCAGTTATTTAGAAATGACGGGACTTCATCAGCTGTTACTCAAAGGTAAATATCATGAATTGCTTTAGCACTAGTAGCTGTACTCCTGTGCCAAACCTCCACAAGCTTTTCTCTCACTTTTCAGTCAAAAAAGGACATTGCACTTGCTTATCATATTGATGTGGAACTGAGATACAGGAGGGAAACAGCTTTGGATGCAAACACATTTAGATGTTTACATGCCACAAGATACCTAGGCTACTGATGGAGATCTGGTCAACAGAGCCTGCGGGGTGGACCTCTTTGCCTCCAAGTACTTGACCTCAGTACTCAAGTAGATACCCTGGGGCTGATTCMGACCTGGAGAGGCAGTAGCTGCTGGAGGTCCCTCAGGAAGCTGCCACGCGATGCAGCAGCACCCCGTGCACAGGCATGGAGCTAGCAGGGCTTGAGCTGGCACCTCCACCTGCACATTGCAGCAGTAGTGGGCAGGGAGCGAGTGCCCATCACCAACCTCAGCACCATGCTSCGTTGACCCAGCTCCAGAGATGTGGTTTAGGAATTAGCCTGGGCACAGGTTATGTCAGGACCTCAGCATTGTTAGGCTGGGTCAATTAGACCCCAGAATGGTTCTGGCAGAGCTGGGGCTTGAAATCACTGCTCTGAAAGKCCACATTTCGTTTTGCTTCCATCAGTACATCCACCTTCTTAGGATCCACCATCCAACTAGAAATGCAATGCAGAAACAGCCCCGCCAAATATCACTGCAGACTTTAGTTCTGTAACCAGAAGATGATGCTGCTTGGTGGAAGAMAGAGAATAAAACACTGCTAAAGCAACGACTTCGCTTTCGTACAGTTGGTATTAATTGATCAGCAAAACATATGCATGCACAGCTGACTGCAAATATCTCTGTATTGACATAATACGCTCATTGGACACACCAATTGAAATGACAACTTATCTACAAAGAACAGACAATCCCAGAATTTGGAGAGAGAAMTGAGGAGAGTCAGCCACGAGCAGCCAGCATCCAATAGGGAGCACTGTCCGAGAGTCTACATAGACATAAGAAAATGGAAAAGTGTGCCTTTACCTAAAAAAACAGTGTCTTTATTGACTTATTCCTGAAAAAAAAAGTAATTCAGTTCAGATATCTCTTGTTTACATCTAAGAGAGGGGAAAATCGAAAAAAGAATCATATTTCCAAATCTTTCTGTAAAAATAATCTGAAGTGTTACAGAGGTCAAGAGAGTTTTAAGCAAAATAAAGCATTGCTCAAACCTGGATTCATAAATCAGGCTGTAGCCTGTAAGGGACTGGCAAACACACAGATATATATCTTCCGCAGTGATTTTCATTTTTGTATCTAGGCACAAACAGAATTTGATGTGCTAAAATATAGGGAGGGAAAAGCGGGCTAAGTTATTTCTATCTCAGCTGGAATTGAGAGGTGCTGAAAAGCTAGCTGATGAACCTTTTCTTATCCTCTTGTTGAGGGAGTTCAAGGAAGCACCTGGCCACACAGAAATGAAAATATAACCCATTTTCCCACTGCCTCTACTCTTGCTGTGCTTGAGCAGAAACGGTGCTACCTAATCCATTTAAAAAGCTGTTTTTTTGTGCTAGATTCCAGTTGCAAGTGCATCACTTATGCTAAATCAGATCCTGAGCAGTGGGCTGATTGCTTTGCAAGCACTTTTTTTTCTGTTCAAAATCCTGGTTCTTGCAGAGCCCACTGTACTTCTTCTGGGGTACAGGGGTTTGCAGTGTCTTGGTGTCTGAACAGTGCAGGCTGTGGTGAGGATGACATGTAAGAGCTTCTGATTTTTTCTGTATAGCCGGGCAGTGAGGTTAATGCTGAGCTCTGTGACACTGCTAACACAACAGGTGCTCGAGGCGATCCCAGGATCCCTTTGGTTTAATTCCTTGGGAAGCTGAGAGCGCCTCTGGCTGGCAGCAGCAAGAGCTGGCAAGCAAGAGGCAAGTACCAGATATTGCCCGGCATGTGCTGGGCAGTGCCCGCTGTGCCGGTGTGCTGGGCTGTGCTGGAGGGCRCCCTGCCCCAYGGGCRTCTCCCGTGGCATGGGGCAGCATCCTCCCCGGACCGCGCCGGGGCTGCGCCCCTCTGTGTCAACCACGACCAYGGAACYGTCGGAAACAGCAAAAATACCAAAMTATATTAATTTAATATATTACTGGAATATGTTAATATAATACCTACATATAATACATTAATCATTAGAAGATAAAAACGTTATTTTTATGATCCCAAAGAACAAGGAGCAGGAACCACCCCCTTTCCAAGTCCCACCTGCTTCCTGCCCCTKTGTACCTGCAGGACCTTCACGCTCTGAGCGGCTGCTGCCACCGCTGCTTCTCCTGTACTTGCAGGACTGGCGAGGCCCTGCTAGAGCAGGTACCTGCTTGACACCTTCCTGGTGCCACATGCTGGAAAGGAAAGCGGGAAGGCCGTAGGTACCAAGATGAACCTGCGAGAGAAATCCCTTTGAGGGATCCTTGTGAAGTGCACTAGAGAATGGCCTGAGTGAGTGGCACTTCCAGAGTGCATCGATCTGCCTGAATGTTCCCAGTTTTGCCTGATATAGAGACTTCTGCCATATGTTCAGGAATGCTATGTTGGCTCTTGATTAACTTTGTTTGGCATTTAGTTCCTAATGGCTTCTTTTTCCCCTTTTGTTTTGTCATTTGCAATGTGTACTTGACTTTTTATGACYGCGTTGCACATGTGCTTGAATGTTCTGGCTCGTGCACAGAGACGTTTCCTGCCGTTGCTTATTCTGTGATTCTTCTGTACAGAGCTGCAAGCTCGCATTAGAGTCCCCGAGCATCCTGGCCTGTTTGCATTCTGTGATTTAAAAGCAAATGAGCAGATCTCTTTACTGATGTGCTCRGAGGCGGTGGTGAGGGGTGCAGCAGAGCAGCCTGCACGATCAGGATTTGTTATGACGTTCTTCCTAAATCACTGAATCCATCCTGCTCTGTGCTAATTGGATATTTCTGTTTGGTGGTAAAACCAGATCTGGAAGAAAATGGGAACTTAATTAGCTCTCATGAAACATTTAAACAATAATAGGCCTATGGACAATTAGTAAGCTGGRCTTACACTGCACAAATCTTATAATATCATTTATTTTTATACAGTTATAAAATTAGTGGATCAAGTGTATGAACAATAAGTGCAATATATTTTGAATTAAATAAATTCATCCAGTGTGTCATGGATTTTTGCAGTTAAAAGGGAATTTGAATYATCTTTGTTATGAAGATTATGGCATAATATCAAAATAAACAAATGTCCCTAACAAGTCATAATGGATTTAGTTATCGAGAAGCTTGCATGGGATTTTATTTGATCCATTTCAGTGAATATTATCCTTAATGATCTTAAAGAGAGAGGAACATTAATGAAAGTTGCAGAGRATGTCTAAATGTTGCAAAAAGATGTAGAAATGTTGGAAATTTAGAGAATAACAAAGTAAAAGAAGACTCAAGAGATGCTAAGCAATAAATATAAAGACCAATGATTTGCAAGAGCAGAAAGTTCTGGATAAATTGAAGGGAATTCAGAAAAGAATAGAAAAATAGCTTGATGCTCTATGCACTGGCTCCAAGAAAAGATTAAAAGGGCAGTTCACCTGCTCTGCTTTGTGATGGGAAGAGCTGGGGTTGAGGTTGTAATATTCACTCAGGAGTTCAYGTGTCAGGCTTTAGAAAGGAGCTTTACCCAAGATATATGAAAGCTGTGTATCTTGTCTCCTGAAATATTTCTGAAATTCTGAATTGTGCATAAGAGGTATTTTTACAGGGAGAGCAGACACTCATCTGTGAGGTTTTGAACAGTGTGAGCAGAAAGGATCAAACGCAGCATCAGCAGAACCAAGCTCAGCACTGCCAGAATCAGCTCGGTTGCTTCAGGAGCAAYGTAAAAGCAAATCAAGAAGAGAGGTTCAAGCTAAAGCCTCAAATCTGAATAGCCCACGACTGCTGAGGAGTTTGGATTCATATCCAGACTTTGTCTTAAGAAACTGCCTGCTGGATTTGAACAGCTCCCAAGCTGATGGTAAGCTGGTGTAGTCGGGCTGCATCTCCTTGTGTTTATCATGTTAGCCATGTGGAACTCGGGTCTGCACAGCTGTCCATTCCCCAAGCACTGCAGTTCCCTTTGGGAGCATGACCTACAGCTGCAGCTCTCCAGAAGCTCAGAGCGGCTCCAGTTCCCACCCATGCATCAAAGATATGTTTTATCATAAGGTACCTCACTCACATGTACCTGAACTCACAGTCTTCTTTAAAACTCTTTATTTAAGTAGAAGTGAAATGGGAATTACAAAACAGTTCACTCTAGATATTGGGTCTTCTCATATTTGGGTGGACATGGAGAAAAAAGGAGCAGGGAGGACTGAATGTCAGATTTTCTAGTGGGTAGATGATTTTACTAATTTCCTAGGTGCTCTAGTGAGACTCTGTGTGAGTCATTTCGGTGCCTGCTCTGTGCCCATAGGTTCAGAAAGTGACACRTGCCTCAGACTGCCTGGCCAGGGCCTGGCACCACACATGATGGGTGGGTGTCAACTGATCATCATCACTCTTGTGTCTATGTCTATTTAGGCAGCCCTTTATTCCTGCCCCTGGCAGAGRTGAYATCACTTCTCCCTAGATCAGGGAGGYGTCCTGGGACGCCCCATACCCAACCTCAACCCCACAGAAGGTTGGAAGGGAYCTCTGSAGATCATCTAGTCCAATCCCTTGCATGTAATGAGAACAGTGCACACAGAAACACCAAGAGGCCTAATATGAGTACCTGCAGCATGCCTTATATAAAAGAGACTTTACAGGATTTTATTTCATTTTATTTCATCTTGGAAGAACTGTCTCTCCCAGAAAGTAGCGCAGAGATTGACTGCGCACTAAAGCCTCATGCCCTGCTGTCGCTGCACGCAAATCTAATTAAATTAAAGGTTCAGATTAACCAACACAAAGGTCTCCGCTGTAGGACCGAGTCCCACGCTTCCTGTTGTATCTCATTTCATCAATTTATTCAGTGTCATGTCTCATTACTCTGCATCACTCACTACGCTCTGAACAATGAGACGCAAATCGTTCCTGCAGTGCCCTGGCACCACCACAGCAAACATTACTTCAGGGCATCAGCRCTCGCTCGCAGGGCTATAACGGCACCTCTGCAAAAAAAATTTGGATCAGGACTGTTTGCTGTGACTACGTGAGCAAATTTGCTAATATGCCTCTCCAGGAAGGCGTTTACTGCAGGGCAGACCTGAGAGCACAAAAGGGTTGTCAAATGCTTTTCTCTGCACAATAAGCTGACTGCGCTAAAGTTTTACCGCCCTGGAAAAATGCTCTGTGCATTCAGTCTGTGCTTCACCTTATCCAAAAATGGCTATTTTGGAGAAAAGACATTGAGTGGATATATGTATATGTATAAATGTAAAATAATAGGTGATTGTCTTCAAAATGCCACACTACAGCCCTTCAGTTCTGCTATTTCTGAGCTGGACTGAGAGGAACTGAATATTCCCTGCTATCCTCACAGTTTAAATAGTAACCCTATCATAATTTTCTGTATTTTTTTTGTGTCCCATTTTGACTCATTGGACTGTTCTGGGGGCAGTTGCCCRCCAGCCTGTAGCTTTGATTCTTTTAGCAGAATTCCAGTTAAATGCCTTTAGAGGACAGTACAAAGTTTATACTTACAGACAAAATGGATAACCCAATCACTCCCATTCCTGTGATTATTAGTTCATCAAGAGTTTTAATTACTGAGCCATGCCTGTGATCTTGCCTGTGCACCTTGAAGGAGCAAGGCTAGGGTTTGTAGTCGTATGTATGAATATATGTATGTACATTGCTATCTGYATACCGATAAGAACAATCACATGAAAATACAATCTGGGAAGGAAGCCAATGAACTGTAATTTAATAATAAATAAATAAATAATCAAACAAACAAATCTGTGGGTCCTAATTGCATCTAAATTTGAATATGAGTCAAAAATCACAGAATCATAGAACCATAGAATACTTAAGGTTGGAAGGGACCTCCAGAGCTCATCTAGTCCAACCCCCCTGCACACGCAGGGTCCCCTAGAGCATGTGGCACAGGGTGGTGTCCAGGCGGGTTTGGAAGATCTCCAGAGAAGGAGACTCCACCACCTCTCTGGGCAGCCTGTTCCAGGGCTCTGTCACCCTCACTGTTAAGAAATTCTTTCTCAAGTTCCTGTGGAACTTTTGGTGCCTCAATTTGTGGCCGTTTCCTCTAGTTCTATCACTGGCCACCACTGAGAAGAGGCCARCCCCCTCCTCCTCACTCCCTGTCTTGAGATATTTATATACATTGATCAGGTCCCCTCTCA
The DNA here is from genome assembly GCA_003342815.1 of Eudromia elegans. Taxonomy (NCBI): domain Eukaryota; kingdom Metazoa; phylum Chordata; class Aves; order Tinamiformes; family Tinamidae; genus Eudromia; species Eudromia elegans. The sequence goes on along the minus strand of PTEX01000010.1, from coordinate 7,001,399 downwards.
GTCTTCTCTTCTCCAGGCTGAAGAGGCCCAGCTCTCTCAGCCTTTSCTCATAGGGCAGATGTTCCAGGCCCCTAATCATCTTTGTGGCCCTGTGCTGGACTCTCTCTAGCAGCTCCACGTCCCTCCTGCACTGGGGAGCCCAGAACTGCACACAGTACTCGAGGTGCGGCCTCACCAGGGCTGAGTAGAGGGGCAGAATCACCTCCCTCGACCTGCTRGAGAYGCTCTGCTTAATGCACCCCAAGATCCCATTTGCCCATTGGCTGCCTCATGGTCAACTTGTCATCCACCATGATRCCCAAATACTGGTGAAAATACAATAGCACACATCATACTATGATACATGAACAGAATGCCCTGGACCAAATGAAGTAAAATTTTGTTTGATGTCATTGAGATGTCTATTGCAGCACTGTCCTGTTTCAGATATCTTCAAAATCACGGAACATCAACTATAAAGAACTCAGGGAAGAATTACAAAAATGACTGGAAATCCCAAASCATCATCTTGTAGGGAAGTAGAGAAGAACTGCTTCAGACTGAAAAAAATAGGGAAGAAACTACTGAGGTTGGACTCCATATATTTTCAAGTAAGCGGAAGAGGACTGCGCAGAAGTTGATCAAATATTTTCCATATCCATGATGAARAAGAAATGGCTTAAATTCCAACAAGGGATATTTAGCTTAAACGTTAGGCTAAATTTGTTGCCCGTGATGATAGCTGAGTTCTGTGGAAGATTGCTAGGGAGCCTGTGGAGTCTTCATCACTGGAGGCTTTCAAGAACAGACAAGCRTATGTCAGGCTGGTATAAATAGAGCTGATCCTGCCTTATGCAAGGCAATGAGAAAGACGACCTCTTATCTTCTCCCAGCCTTGTTTCTTTCACTTCATAGGAAATTTCTGAAAACCTACTCTGTTGTCTAAGGAGTGGTAATGAAACCTGTTCTTTGACAGTGATTTGTTTAGGAAAAATGCTCTATGCATTCACTTTGCGCTTCGCCTAATCAAAAAACTGCTATTTTGGAGAGAAGACAATGAGGGGGTATGTGTGTACATATAAACCTATAAAAGCTAGGATGTTTATTCTAATTTCATGTTTGTATTTTTGAACTTTTTATGGATGAGGAAGAAGGGGAGAAAAAGCAGCAGATAGGCCACAGTTCAGTTGCATAGACTCTTAGTTACCTTGTCTAGCTAAATGCAGTGAAAACATCAATAGAGGTTCCAGCTCTGCCAWTTCTCTCAGCCATATATTAAGTTTGTTTCTGGCAGCTGGGTCATCTCCTTGTGACTGACACGGCTGTTCATCATTTTTGGTCAGCTCAGAGAAGCAGCTCATTGAAAATCTTTGGGATGGCTGTTTTGTGAAAACTGTTATAGAATTACAAATCATTTTTACTGGTTAATGAAATGTCTTTCAGCAAGTAACAATATCTTTAGCTACTCCATATCTTTTCTGTTGCTTGAATTTAATCCCAGTTACTCTTGAAAATGATTTTTTTTGCAATTCTTTTCCCTTCTGATGACTCCCCAATACTCTATTTTGCCGTTTGGTAGGTCATAGAGCTGACTGAATTATTTCTTGTGAATACATTTTCTGGTGAATATACCTATTTCCATTTGAAAATTGTTCTGAGTCGGTGTGGATTCCCACAAGTGTGGGTAAATGTTTGCTGGATATTTTGGAGGAATCTTCAGGTGGTAAATGTCAATAATTTGTTATTTAGGAGCTATAATTGAGCTCTCAAACCAGAGATTCACACCCTGACAAGAGGACTGAACTTTTAACAGTGGTAAATGGTGAATAAAACATGCAGAACCCCTTTCCAAAAGAGAAGTCCTGTGGCAGCGATGGGGATGCAGGACCTGCCTCATCTCTTCAGAKTCCCTTTTACTCCTCTTCCTCTCCGAGGGGCTGATGAAGCTGAGGTGCATGCAGCAGGCTTTATGGCATTAACCCTCCTCCTGCTACTGGCAAGCACATCTGGGTTCCCTAGGCTGCTTTAGAGGCCTATGAAAGTGCTCATGTCACGTGCCCTGGTGTGCTCAAAACATCTGCCCAGGCCAGCAGATCTGACCCAGGGCTTAGGACAGGGCCAAACTTGCAGGAGRATCAGCTGGACACCAGTGGGGCACCCCTACAGAGCAAGAGGAGATGCTGGTGTCTGGACCTTGCTTTTGGTGTATGAAGGACAGTATGGGATGAATCCTACAGCGCATCTTGAAAATGCCCGAGCTCAGAGACACTCAATTGACCTCTGACAGCTCCTTCCAGAAAGCAGACAGCAAAACTTAYATCAGCACTTGCTAATCATAATCCATTTACTCACAACCAAATATCAGTGATAACCCAGCAGAAGATTCAGAAACCTCCTTGTCCTACGGCAAACCCCTTGCACTGAGTGCTGCTTCACCCAGGTCTACTGCAGCTTCCCAGGACCTCTCCTTTCTCAGCAGCTATTAGTTTCCCAATCTATATCTTTCTATATCTTTGATTGATGTGACCAAAGTTCATGGGTCTTTATGCACTGATTTCTAACATACCTTGCATTTCTGTCCTGGTATTTATTATATTTCTAGTAGAGCCATTCAGTATCCCTTCAGTCTAGGAGATGCAGGWGTCTTTGTCTGCACCATAGTGCAAAAACTTCAATTTTCTTACTGTCTGCACCATTGATTTCCCACAATTCATATTCTCTAGTTGCTATGGAAAAAAATGAGGCTTCTGAGCACCTTTGCGTATTTTGAGACACTGCAGATTTTTCCAGACTTTCATAAAAGTCGACAGGGCTCCCTCATCTTTTCCTACTTTCTTGAGYCAGCTTCCTGATGTAAGAAACATAATTTCATATTCCAAATTACTTAATGGAACTATAGCCTTAGCTTTTGATCATTAATTATTGTGTTTGCATGCACCCTGGTTTTATTTATCGGGTTATTTTAGTGCACTGCATTCAGAAATAGCTTCCATTCCTCAGTAAGTGTTTGTACTGGCTATAACATTGGACATTTGGAACAGGCAATTAGAGCAAAGAATACTCTGTCATTGGCAAACTGAAGGTCATTTAGTATGTTCTCCTATGAAAAATCAAATCCTCCCTTTGAGAACTTTACAATAATAGGAGAACAGTAAGAGATATTTCAGTCTTTTTTTTTTCCTTTTCCCTAGGAATGGTGAAATGACCAAGTGGCCAAGTGCTAATTTTCCCTGCCCATGGAAAAGACCAAGTATCAGCTAGACTGTTCTAAATGGCTAAGCTGGGTTGTGCAAAAAATTCCCATTCCTCTATTTTATCTGCAATCCTGCTCATTTTCCAGTGTGATCAGAGAGGTGTCAAATCTGAGGCATCCCCTGTGACTTTCAGACYCCTGGGCTCGGGCTGGGCTATCCCAGGGCAGAGGCTGGAGCYGTCCCTGAAGGGGGAACCTGGTTTGGACCTCTCAGCCTGAGAGAGACATGGCCGCACTTGACTGCAGGCAATGCAGAGTGTGCAGAGGACTGTGCCCAGGCCCTTTCACAGATAAAACCCTTTGTGCTAATATGAATTTAGTAAATTAGTAGTTCTTCATTTTCTCATTGCACTTATTTAAAATGTATTATAGCTTTTACCTTGTTTTCGTGTTATTTTCAGTATGTCTTATATCTATTTTGTACCCCTTTCCCACAAATTCTTATGAAATGCAGTAATCTTTCTCTCATCTTTCTCATGCTGAATTTCAAGCATTTCCACACCATTTGTCACTGTTCTTCAGAGTGAATCAGATTTTCTTAAATGTTGATTTTGACTGTTTCCCACAAGTAGCCTAGGTGAACTAGAACGGAAGGAAGCTCTTAAATCTTGTGTCTGACTCTAGCCAATAAAATTGTAATAATAGTATCAAGAAAGAAATGGCAAATTGCTTAAGCTACTCTCACTAACGATACACACTCCTAGCAAGAAAGTAACTGATTCTGAAGGAAAGTTCAGTTTTRCTGGAAGAGAGCTTCCCTGGAGAACTGGACTGCTAACAACAGTAATRCATAATTAACAAATGAAAGGAACTCAATGTTAGACAATTGTGGTTGCATAATTAGGTGCTGTCATATCACATGACTTAGTAATGAAACAAATGGCCTTGAAATCGTACCCCTGAACCAAAGATCAACGCTCACCCCYGGCAAACCTTCATTCCTATTTGCAGTTCGATCACACTGTTGGACTAAAGACATATTTTATTTGGAAATGAAGGAGAAGAAGTTCATGTTATGACAAGGTTTTAAAATGAGAAGGGAAAGGGAATGTGACATGTGCAGTAGGAAAGAAGCGTTTATTAACTCTGCCACTCTGAGCAGCAATCTATAAATACAAGAGCCTGGCTGCAGTGACTGGACTGCGCTTTTTTCGCTTTCCAGAAAAMGATGGTGGTAAAAAAAAGGAAACAGACAGCTCCCATGATAGGAGCAGGCAACTGAATTGGAATGCATCGGTTTCTGCAGGTGAGTTGATGGGCCCCGCTCAATATCTTCCCCTTGCCATCATTACTGCTGCTTTACAGACATGAGTCACAAAGATGACATTCTGGGACGAGTTCTGCCTTCAGTAGGGAACTCAATATATTTTATCTCTTCTGCCAATTAGGATTTTGACTTCCCTGTGCTGAGCAACCAAGTTCCAAGTATTTCCTAGAAGTGATTCTCCTAGAAGTGATTCTGATTCTGTTTTGGGCTATAATATGATTCTTAACACTTGGGGGAATTGTAGAACTCTGTAAGCTATTAGGCTTACATTTCCCCCCTATAATGTGCAAAACAATAGCCAAGGAAACAGAATCACTGTTTTCCTATCGTGCTCTTYGGTTCCCAGCTCTCCAGGCTTTGCCAGGCTCAGCACACATAGCTGTGTTTAATTTAAATACAACGCAAAAGCGGATGCCCATAAAAGATGAGCAGAATTAATTAGGTTTGGAGCGCCGGGAGAGCCATTGGGAAGGCTCTCACTGGGCTGATAGCCCCTGTCAGCACTTCCTGCCCACTCTGCCGCGTCCGTAAGCTCCGGACGACGTCTGACTCAAGCACTCCTTTAATTTATAGCGCTGACAATTAAATGGCAGTTCTCCAGCCTCTGCCCAAGGGGATAGAGCTATAACAGGCKTTAGAGGTGAAGCTACTGTATTGCAGGAGGAGTTTTATACAAAACACTAATGTTAACACATCGATGCCCTTCAGCAAATACAGTTATTCAATAAGTTAACGTTTTATATGATATTGTCCTTGACTTTTAATAGTGTATTTTAATAAGTAATTGTACCTATGAAGATTTATTCTGCCATCATCTAGCAGTCCAAAGTAGCTCTAATTTACAGATGGCACGTCCTGGGTATATGATGAACCAATAAAATAAATCAATGAAAGGCTCCAAATATTGGAAGTTTGGACAGTTGTTTGATTTCTGTAGATGCTTGTTTTAATGCCTGATAAAGCGGAGCTGAAGCAGCACATTGTTTTAGTGCAGCAAGTAATGATTATAGAACTGTTGTTTTGTTGATGCTTTGAGGAGTGGTTGCTGTCATTCTTTACGCATCTGTAGCTTAGTTATTTCACTGGGACCAACTCACCCTTTACTTCAAAAGCCTTTGAAAATTTAGTAGAGTGAAACCATTTGGGTTGTATAGAATTCTTGTGCAATCCTGTAGCTGACAAAGGGAGAAGAAGACTGMAAGTCTGAGAGAAATTCCTGCGATAGAATGGTAAGCAGAAAGGTARTCCTGGTGCAAAATTGTACATATTTATCCAGGGAGTGGGTAAGAGGTTGGGAGGAAAGCTGTACTGGGATCCAATGCTCTGTTGCTTTCTTCAGGTTAGATAATCGGTGTTATTCAGTAGGAAGGCACTGAAATAACTTCAGTAGGAAGTTATTCAGTAGAAGTCAGAAGGGGAAAATGCTATTTGTGCTGCTGCCCCATGTTTCTCTGCAGGAAAGGACACATTAATTCCTCCATACGAGCTGCACTGATAATATCTGCCTCAGTCACACGTGGGAAAATCCACTCAATGCTCTTTTTCAGCCTATTTCTGCAGGTTTCAATTTGCTCTTCTGAGCGTAGGGGGAGATATGGCTGCTGTATCACACTGCCGAGATGGAGTCCATGCCAATTTGTACTGAAAGAAACTAGCTTAAAGTGAGTATTTGTCACTTAACTCATGTAGTTCGGCAATGGTCATAGCTGTTGAGTGTCTAGATGTGGTTAAGCTGTTTCCAGAGTGCTCTGTTCTCCAACCGTAGTGAGTTCTGTAAAAGAGAAAAACGATGAGACTGAACCATGGTTTATAAAGGCTGAAAGCAAGTTTCACAAAGAAAAGAGTTAAGATTTTTTCCTTTGTACTTTTTATTGGTCAGAGACATGACTGATGGCAGGTCCCTGAGAGGGTCAGAAGGGCTACTTTTAAGACACTGGATGTGCTAGCTGTGGTTGGGATTTGGATACACTAGTCGCGGTTGGAATTGTCTAGTACGGCATCTGACTGGCATTTATTTGGCTTCTGTTTAGTTCTTGAACACTTTGACACACCACCCTGTTTCTGTTCAGATTATAAGGGAYTGAACTTCTCTTGTGCCAGCCCCGAGCCATGAAACCCCTGTTTCGGGAAGGGATCAACACCTCTGACCAAAAGCTTCTCCCGTTCTGGAGGCTGCTCCATCCTCACTGGTCCAGCTTCCCTCACTAGGTTTAGGCAGCAGTAGCTCCTGTTTGAGTTGTGGAAAGGGAATGGAGGCCAAAATAGCCTTTCCCATCATTTCTTAGTTTCTGTTCTATTTTTAGCTATTGATGCTTATAATCAAATCTCACGCGTTGTCTTTTGTCCAGTCAGCACTGTSTCACAATTAGGTCTTTCATTAAAATTTGTTTTTGCAATGTCAAAAAATGAAAATATAATTCACTATTTGGATCCAAACATTTTGGCGATATCACCATCCCAATCAAATTAATTCTCCCTGTTGGGGACAGCAGGAATAAATGCCAGCATTTTAAATCTATTTCAATTTGATTTATTAGGGTTTATAATTATTTTTGTACCAAGTAATCAATTCCCATACTAAAATTGCAATTATCAAATAATGGAAAGAATGTTTAGAAATTTTGGAAAGCAAGATCTTGTTAAGATTTTGTTTTAAAAAATCTCTAAAGGGCTCCAATTTATTTTTAGTCCATCCCAAGGGATTTTTTGCTTTCAGCCACCCTATGATAAAGGAAAATGCATGAAGGCACTTGGCAAAGATAAATATCTCCAGAATGATTCATAACATCCAGGGAAAGACATGCTCTTGTCTGGCTCAAACTGTTCCAAAAACATCTTTTTGTTCCTCTGTGACTGCAGGAGTGCAGACTCTCACTGCAGCTGGCACTGCGTAAGGAAGGAGAGCCCGTTGACTGAGCAATTTATCGAGGAGGAACCGCACAAAGCAGAGAGAAGTGCCTGAGAGCAGTTTAAGAYAAAGTGAGAATCTGCATACACAAGCAGCAATCCTTATTGGGACATCAACGTAGGATGTAGATATCACAGAATTCAGAGTGGCAGAATGGTTGACGTTGTAAGGGACCTCTAGCGACCATCTGGTCCAGCCCCCTGMTCCAGCAGGGACACCCAGAGCACGGGGCACAGGGTGGCAGCCAGGCGGGTTTGAAGATCTCCAGAGGAGGAGACTCCACAGCCTCTCTGGGCAGCCTCTTCCCGGGCTCTGGCACCCTCACAGGAAAGAAGTTCTTCCTCACATGGACATGGAACTGCCTGGGTTTCAATTTGTACCCATCACTTGTACCCATTTACCCGCCTGGCTGCCACCATGTGCCATGTGCTCTAGGGGTCTCTGCTTGARCAGGGGATTGGACCAGATGACCTCTAGAGGTCCCTTCCAACCTCAACCATTCTGTGATTCTATGATTCTMTGATTATCCTTGTCCAGTCACTGGCCAGCACCGAGAAGAATTTRGCCCYCTCCTCCCTACCTTCATCCCTCAGGTATTTATATATGTTGATCAGATCCCCTCTCAGCCTTCTCTCCTCCAGGCTAAACAGGCCCAGATCACTTAGTCTTTGCTCATACGATAGGTGCTCCGGTCCCTTGATCATCTTCATTGCTCTGTGCTGGAAACTCTCTAGAAGCTCCACGTCCTCTTGTCCTCGGGAGCCCAGAACTGCACCCAATACTCCAACACCCAATACTGCCCCATCAGAGCTGAGCAGAGGGGCAGGACCCCTCCCTCGACCTGCTGGCAACGCTCCTCCTGATGGAGCCAGGATCTCATTGGCCTTCTTGGCGACAAGGGAACATACCACTGGGACATTGTCATATCTCTGAATAGAGCAGGACGATGTGGTCATCTCATTCCTTTGACCATTGTTCTCTGTCTCCAGATAGATTTGAATACAGACTAAGAAAAACAATGATTAAAACAAAACCAAACATTTTTTGTCTTTTATCAGAAGCGGGAGTGCTCATTGTTCTGYTTTGTGCACTAACATCTCACTCAATTGAATGGGGAAGATGACACCTTGGGGGGCTTCTGTATCAGAGCAGCCACAGGCTCAGATCATGACTGCCCTGTTTACCTTCTCTGTGCTTGCAGGTGGCATTCTTCACATTTGCTTTGTGATCAAGTCATGTCATATGACATATTTACTTGACTGCAGAGTTTCTGATACTTGCATGTCACCCTAGAGGTGAACAACCAGGGAGTGATGCAGAAAATGGGGCAAGGGGTAAGTTAGCACAGGATCAGCTGGGCATTTTCAGTAGCTCACAACAGAAGCAGCAAAAAGAGCAGTTAATGTATTTTCACCCTCAGATGGGTTATCACATGCTTCAGAGATTGTACAGATCCCTCATGTGGGGTAGGGTTTGGAGAAGTCAGAGTGTTCCATCCCATCTTGCATAATACACCTAACTGCAGGCATATGAGGGTGATGTTACAAGTATTCGGTCTATTGGAAAACAGACCAAAAACTTGACCACCTAGGAATGTATTTGTAAAGAGCTGAGCCCCAGTCTGAATTCTTCGTTGTTGCAAATGACATTGTTTTCCTTATTCTCTCTGGACATTGTGCTTCTAAATGTTTCCCAACAAAACAGCAGTTATCGTTGACACAAACTGACTAATACATGCCAAAAAATACCAGGATAGTCTGCATCCAAACGGATAGGTGGTATASCTGCCACCACGGTATATCTCAAGATAAAACAAGAGTTTTCTCATTTACAGCCATGAAGATTAAAGAAGAAGTCTTAAAGGAAGCTTCATCTGCATGGCAGAATGGAAAGGGAAAAGAACAGTTAATTGAAGTTCTGGCTGCAGAGTGGAAAAGTCTGTTATCTAATAGCAATCTCTTTGCCTGCACGATGCAAAAGCAGGGTTTACAACGCTGTGAAATAATAATGGACAAAATGAGAGTAAAGGCAGATTCTGGAGAACACAAGTCCTGTCACTAAACTGTGACTACAAATTAGAACTGGAGGGAAAAAAAAAAAACAAACAAACAAACTATGAAACCAGCAAATAACATCCACAAATTACTGACACAAATTAAGTGGCAGTCACCATTGAGAGCATTTCCAGAGACAGAATGAAAGAAAAATTCTCCAAAATCAGCAAACTTGATATTTTCATTTGAACATTTTCAAGTAAAAGGCCTACATGCTTATTTGGAGCTCTGCATCAGCAAAAATCTAGCTTTGGAGCACAGCTGCATTTCCTTGTATGTGCATGGAGGGGTTTTCTTTGCAAGCACAAATTCACCCTGGTACTTTGAGCACTGAAATATGGCTTTTTTATATTCAGTGGACCAAGAAGAGGATCTGCATTATTTAGACTTAGCAAATACAGTCTTTCTGGCTGTCACATCTGCTGTTGCTATACATGGGTGCCCAGGTCTTGTTCACCCATGAGCAGGGCTGGCAAGAGTAGAGGCTAGTCTGTGGAGCCCACTGCACTCATGGGAGAACAGAGTGTGYAGGACCTGCTGCATCCCTTTACTGAAGCTGATAAAACTCCTTGGCTAGATTTGGCCTCTTCACAAGCATCAGCCAACCCTGCTGCACAATGAAACGGTGGCGCATTCGATCTCAAGAACTGAGAGATGTTTCAGATCTTTATAATCTCACTTTAAAGTGCCTCTGAAATGTGAATGTGAAAATGCAACAGATGCTTGTGAACATTCTGGTRTCATGGCAGCGTGATGCCCCCAACCCACCTTCAAGCTGTCACGATGCTGAAGGATGCAGACGTTCACAAAGGCCAACACTGAGGTGTCCACCATGCTCCAAGGCACCAGAAACGTGTACTAGTGAGCTTACATGTAAAAGCACCTTCACCTATTGCCAGTTTCTTCTGGTTTAAGGAGCAATTGAAACAACAAGGGAAATAAATAAACAAATGCTTCATACTTTGGATAGATATCTACTATATCAAGGGAATTTGCGTAGCTTATTATTTAAACTGTTCTGCCCTGCAAATAAAAGGTGTGTATTAGCTGTCTTCAGCCCGGACTATGGCTGGACTTGCTCCTTCAGCTGGAAGGGAAGGTGTGATCACGGTCACGRTCCAGCTGCGCGGGGCAGAGAACAGGGTTAGCGGTTAGCTATGAGCAGAGACCTCSCTCTGGGACACGGCTGAGTCTCACACCTCATAGTACAGAAGGGAAAAACAGGAGGCTGTAACCTGTGAACTCGTGCTTCCCTCAGACCTTGGCCTRGTCCTTTTTTGTGTCATTCCCACATGACACGTACCTTTTTGGTGTGCCTTAGGCTTCCTGCCGGAGCAAAAAATGGGATGCAAAACAGCAAATCTCACCAAGAGCAAGACATGAGCACCRCAAAGACCTGTGCTAACTATTAGTTTCCAAGTCAGTGTTTGGTTTGATCARTGCTGTAAATTACAAAAGGCCTGGGAGCAGCCTACCAGATAGGCCATCTGCTGCAGGAGCAGAAGTTCCTCATGCTTTGAATCKCCCCTCAAGACAAAATAAAGTCCTAAAGCCTTTCCCTATCATCATCTTCAACGTTTTGTTGTCTTTCTCTCATCCACTTCAGTTTCTATGTGATTTTGAGCTGGAATTGACCAGTGTTAAATATAGCATATAATGAAGAGATGTTCCATGAGTTTGTTTAATGACATTATGTTATTGTGGCTTAGAGCATACTTGCTATTTTTGCTATTGGTCAGAACTAGAACAAATAATGAAAGAGACTATCTGGAGCAATCATAACATATTATTTCCCCTAAAGTGTTGCAGCCAGGCTATTAGCAGACTCAAGAATCTCTCATCTCCTATTTTGCTGATTGGAATATGGTAGAAAACAAGCTTTTGGTCCTCCAAACAGCTACTGTGTTTCATCATAAATATATGTATTTGGGAGAACAAGAGAAGAGGCTGTGTGCGTGGTGAAATCACATAAGCATGTTTTTTAAAGTATTGTGAGGGTTAGAGAGGTGAAATGTGGTCAAAGCCAAAAAAAAAAGCTGTTGTGGCTTTAAAAAAGTTACTTTTCAGAGCAGAATTTCAGTATTACTTTCAGGAGTTTGCTGTGCAGGCTACAAAAAMAGAAAGTCTGCAAGGAAGCTAGAGCTCCTACTAACTAGCTGCTGGTTGCTCATCCAGACCAATTAATTGCCTATTAATGTCAAAGCCAAGGAGGAAGGGGGCAAAGCCAGCGGTACCAGTCAGGGAAGCAGAAGAGCTGGCGAGGGCAGCGCAGGGAGAGCGAGCGCTGGTCCTGGCTTGGCTGGTCCTGGCTTGGCTGGCCCTGGGGGCTGGCCCTGGGGGGCGTTTGCCTTGCCTCCGTCCTGCTTTTGACAGCAGCGGCACTATGCCAGCCTGTCCTTTGCTCATGTCCCTGATTTGTCATTCTGTTGAGGATGCCTTTACCATCCATGGATGTTTAATAGAAACACAGCACTAATCATCTCTGTCCTTCCTGAGTCAGTTCTGTAGAACATCATTGACTTTGAAAGCATATGGCATCCTTAATGGGTAGTGTATGCATTGCATGCCAAAGAGGAAAACCAGGATTCTTCAAATTTCTTTGCCTTCCTGTATTAGTCCACRGCATTGCCATGCCCCTTCCAAACAGTGTTAGAGGTAAGAATGTAATTACTCTTGCCTTTTGTAACAAAGAGCTTCTAGAAGTGTTTCCATTTCTGGGAASAACACCCTGTTTATTGCTCTGTTCTGATGATTAATGCATTGCCTGCTAAGTTCCCTTTATTTTTTCCAATTAACTTTCTTGGCTGGAATATGTGCATTCAGATATATGTATAAAGCTGCATAAACACTAGGTAGACATCACCTGACACAGACTGTAGGGGGCACCTCCAGGCTATGCAAACACCTGAAGAGAAGTTGCTCAAAACTACTCGGGGTTTTTTTTTGTAAACTAAGGGGTTTTTTTCTTAGAGAATTTGTCTGAGGAACATATATTTTCCTTTTCTGAGGGAAGTGCAGAGCCATTTGGGGATTGCGCTTTGCTGTGCCTGAAAAAGTAGGCATATGAAAACTGATTGTCTCAAAGACTGATTTTCTCATAAGAAAAAAATCAAGGCAAAACCCATAAACTCCTCAGTGCCTTGTTGATCTAWTCAGTGGCAAGGTGTTGCTTTCATTGCTCATGTAGAAATCTCATTCTGATCAACTTTAGGTTGTCTTTTGCACTATGCTACTCATTGCCGATACGCGGTATACATCGATTTCCCGGGCTCTACCAGCCTTCTCTCGGTGCCCTGCAGAGATGCTGTTGCACAGACCGATCCTGGAATTAAGCTCTAACAACGGTTCTTGTGAGGCCCTAACGGTCCCGTGGGATGAATGCCGATGGAGACAGAGGGTCACCACGGATTCTTCTGATGTCAGGCAACCACTGGAGCTGCACCAGGGGCAGGGGTGAGCTACAGCTCTGCAGGAGGAGGTCGCTTGTTGAGCTGTYGAGCCGGGTGAGCGCTGCCCAGGAACAACAACTTTATCACCGTGACATCATATGTGTCACAAATGCTGATTAACACGACCACCTTCTGTCTGAGCAGCTACGTTTTATGAATAGAGAGAACAGAGTTTATATTCTTGGCCTGAAAGCTGGTTTTATTTTGTATTAATGAGAGCTGCAGCCAACCCTCTCCCCACCCACACGGGAGAAGTGTTGTCTGCCTGACAGGCTGCAGGGGTGTCTCCCAACAAAAGGGCTCCTGCCTTGGCTCCTGGGTCAAAATGCCTGGAAGCAGGAGCTGAGGCTGCCGGCACCCAAAGCTTCACAGCATTCTTTTTTTCRTCATCTCCTGCACACATCTCTGACATAAATCAATGTCATTCTGCCCACGGTAGACAGGGGAGATGATGCTGTGGCTCATTTTCTGTATGGGAAGCCAGGCAGCTGCCTGGATGACAAAAATTTGTGCATTACGTACTGAAGTAAACTTGCTATGTAAGCTGCAGCACAGGGATTGGCTCAAAAATAAAGCTGCTGTCTGTCTAACTGGACCTCTTCTTGGGCATATTTAGAAAAAGTGGAGGGATTTTTACCCATTCTATGTTCTATGTAAGAAACGGCCTTCGTGGGAAGGAGAGCCAACATTTCAATTCAGCAAGTAAAACTCTCTGAATTAAATGCAAACTCTTACATGGCAAATCTGGTCCTGCCACATAAAAAGTTGCTCTGTGTCATGTAAAAAGTTGCTTTGTGCCCCTCTGATTTCCATAATCTCTGGTGTTTTCCAAGGCAGTATTATCAGGGATAGCTATCAGTGCAGAACAGTATTAATTAAACAAGCTTTTGAAATCAGTCATGGCAACATATTTACTGCTGCTTGGCCTAGCACACAGAGAGAAATGCAAAGCGCAAAMCTCAGCACTGCAGGATCATTCCTTATGTGCTTTTTCTCTCTCTATCCATGCACCTGTCCCGCTACCAAAAGCAGAGTACAGATAGTATCAGGAGCATTTCTACAGAGGGCACTGGGTCATCGCATGATCTCTGTGTCCACTACATGGAATTTTCACTCTCGGGTGAGATAAGTTTTGCTCCAGGCATGTGCAGGCAGCATCCTGTTGGGTCTGGAGGCTCACAGGGCACACTTTATCACTCGCTGTTTTGGCACCCCAGGCTGCATACGGCCCTTGCCTCTCCTCCACAGAAAGCCAACACATCCACTGCACGGCTCCTTTACATGATGTCTAAATTCATTTTCTCTGGAATCCTTTCTTTTTTTTTCCTGCTTTGCCCACAGTCAATTTTTTTTTCCATCTGAAAGGTCACAGATAGCTGAGGGAAGATGATGTTTATGTGCATGCTGCCTTGACCATAGCATTTTCCCTGGAGGCTTCACTCTGTCATCACTGCCTGTTTCTCTCATGATTTCTGCTAGCTTTTTCTTTCTGCTGACATTAACAATGACTGTTTTTATCGCATGCTTCTGTTCCTCCAAGTCTTCCTTGTCTTCATCATTACATGAGAAAGGACCTGTTATGGGATTGTTTGCCACTAGTAAAACGTTCTGCCTTTATAGCTTTAAGATAATGTACTGATATTTTYATGGTACGTAAGTTTGCACAGGATATTTCCAGGAGGCTTGAGATCTGCTTTGCCTGTTTCCACATGGCTGTATGTGCACTGATCAAACGTCTCACTGTATCAAAGAAAAAACATTATTTTATTGATGTGAACATGATTTGGCTATATAAGGACCAACCTCCTGGTCTCTTCCACATTGGAACTCCTTTCTGCAGCAAGTTTTCTCAAAACACTCCTTGTGGACGCATCTCTTACTCTGTTATTTTCTTTATTTCACTGCAGCCTTTTACTTCCATATTGAGAGTGATGGTGTCCTTCATGTTTTCAAAGTACTTATTCAGACCACAACCTTGGTATCACTCATATCGTGTTTCCTCAGTCCTTGGAGGAGTGCTGTGATTTTTGTGGTAATATGGGTATAAATCTCGACAGGCAGCTCACCACCAGATCTTTGGTTTCTAGTGTTTTCCAGAAGTTTATTCTTCTATTTTATCAACTACACTTTCACTGTAACACATGTAATCAAAATTAGTCCGTGTCTTTTTTTACCTTTTAGTCTTGTGTTTTGCAAGAATTGGCCTGACTTGAGAAAGAGTTAGGGATGTCTGTAAACTGTATTTCTTAGCAAATTTATTATTTGACACAAAACTGTCTCCTCACTCTTCTGTGGATCACTATTTGCCTTGGGTTTGGCAAAAAATACCCTCCATTAATGCCTTATGCTTATCTGAGTCTTAGCCTGCTTTTTGTTCCAGGCCACTGTATAGTACTTGTTTCAATATTGTGAGTGTTCAGAATGCCCACAGGAATGGAAASCCAGGCAAGACAGTGTAAATGAAATAATTTCTTAATTAATGCACTTAATCAAAAACACCCCAGCATCTCAGCTAGGAGGGCAGTGAAGGCAAGACACGTACTGTGCTTCCCTGGAAGGGGCAATCATCCGAACCTGTGCATGAAGAAAACACAGTAATTTCATCAAGGTGGCGGGGAGGTGCCTCAGACTCGCACCGATAGCTCTCAACAACAGTTTGAAGTGCATCTTACTGTGCTCATATCCCTTTCGTTCACCACCCATTCCCTTTTCCACTGTGATTTGTTGTATTCTTTGCAGCCACTTCATACCAAGTGCTGTTGTCCTCTTTGCTGCTGCTTTGAAGCACCGCAAGACTTTCAAACAGTCTCCATGACAATCAGAGCTATAGGCAGCCCGGATCTTAGCCGAGGCGATGCACGGCTGCGATGGCAGCGGGTGAATCAGCTATAGATGTTGTTCTGGTGCCGGAGGATGGGAGTGGAGAACCTGCTGGAGCCTCCGTTCATGACCATGCATGGTGGCAAGGGGAGGCCTCCTCACCCTCTGCATCCACCATTTCCCCTTTGCTGGGTAACGTTCCTGAAGGGCTGGCTTAAATCTCCTCTGGCATGAGATTTAGAAAGGGATGAAAAACATTAATGGGCGAATGATTACAATATCATAGAAAATGGAGCAGGAAGTGTAGCACAGTATCTAGCCCTGATATTTTAACTCAAAATGTCAAAAATGAAGTTTGTTCTCCCTTTTAACTTACTTTTTGTTACCTGCTGAGTTGCTTTCTGCAAACACKAGTTCCTGTTTATTGTGACAGCGTGCTGTGTTTTGTTCGGGGTTTTCATGTAAAATAAGGTTTCAAAATGCAAGACTTGTGCTAGTTTTATGAGCATCAATCATTCACACAGAACAAAACATTCAGATGCTGCGGTTTACAAAGCACCGTGGAGGAGAATAGGCCATTTTTTTTGGCCTTAAGATATATTCAAGTGAGGACAAATAATGCAGAACGAAAATTGACATGGGTTTTCTTTGATTAGCAGTGTGTGCTTTCGATTTTTTTTCAAGTTGTCCATGCTAATGTCTTTGCCAATTGTGTAAATGTGATAAAATAGGCTTAGAGTGATATTGTTCCAGTTGGGAAAGAAAAGTCCTCCTTGAAGGCAAACTCTAGCCACATTGTTTTGAGAGTCTTTCACTACTAAGTCTTTTGTATTGTATTTGTGAGYGAAGGAACATAATGAAAAAAAAATCCTGAACATTGATAGGCTGGACATTTGTCTGTTTTTAATGAACTATGTGAAAACAGCCCTCTGAAGTTAGTGAGGGTGAGGACAGTAGTGCATGACATACAGTGAATATAATCGATAACATTGGAACAGTAATGACAGCTATGTGATACTCATGTATCTATTAATATCTGTATCCACATACACCCCCATATATTCTAAATATATGTACAGTAGCTCTAACTTTCAGTAAGTAAAATGAGAATCTATAAAGCAGGAGAATGGAAAGAACATGAAAAGGAAAACAAAGGCAAAGCCACAATAATACCGAAGCAAATGGGGTGAACAAAAGAAAAAAGAYACCTATTAAAATTCATTCTATAAAGGGAGGTTTGTGAATGTAGGGAGTTATTTCCAGTGAGAAGATGTCTGCAGTAGATGAAATCTCTGACCCTTCATTTTCACAGTGACCATAAATGTGGTCTCTCAAGAGCAAGGGAGGAAGGTGGGATAAGTTCAAGAGGATGTAAAGCATGTTAGGATGAACAAAACCAATTTTATTCATCTTCCTTAAATGTGTCCTGACAATGTTACTCTCAAACCTTTAGAAAATTTTTCAATGTCTATTTTGACCTTGGCTCTATCTAGAGCTTTGAYCACCTTTTCTAGTGTGCCAGGGTTTACCTTTGTTGACACATGTGCCAGYCATTCCACAAGCTCCCTCCTTACATGTAATTTCCTTGTCTTTCYAGCACATTCTCCAGTAGACTGTAATATCATTCAGAGGTTTCATTCATTTTGTTTCCCTAAACTGCTGTTTCACCTATTCATTAAACAACACAAATTTACCTGCAAATTCTGCATCTTTTTTCATGCCATAAATAGATTCAGAGCAAGAATCTACTTAAGAAATACCCAGATAAATCTCTTGAGAGCTTGAAATAATGCTCATACAGAACCTGGTATAAGTAGTGTTGCCAGGAGAGGAATGGATCCATGTAAGTAAGGACTGGTATGTGTGAGATTTTGTCTCTCTATAAAGGAGATAAAAACATATTGCTATATAATCTCCATTTTGTCTCCTTATCTGAAGCAGGACTGGATTCACCTGTCTCAGTCATCAGAGCTGCCTGGGAACAAGGCCAGGACAATTGAAGGATGAGCCAGAACACTAACAACTGRTCCCAAAGTATATCTGAAAAAGAGGGAATAGGAAGGCTTAGCAACCAGAGACCAGCATGGACTTCTAGCCAAGTATAAGCTGTGTACTTGTCATATCTATCAATGGGTTACTGCAGAGCTAAAGTCCTCCTTGTCCCTCTCATGGAGCATTTCTTGATGGTTAAGTTACTTTGTTCTGATACCTRCTTCTGTTCCCTTTCTTTTACCTGCATATTTATTTTCCTTGCTTGCTGCTTGTGCCTTTCCAAGGTTTGTGTCATGTTCTTAGCCTCGGCTCACCCTGTGCATTTCTAACTCAATCTGTCCTTGGATACCAGCTCCTCTAAGTCTCTCATTGAGTTCTAGTTCTCTGAACTCTCCTGTGAATTCTGAAAAGGTCTCTAGAAACAAGGTGCTCCCAAACAAGGCTATATACGCACACACGTTACCCTTCAGCCTGGCAGAGATCAGTTCTTGCTGCTCTGTGTTGCTTTGCACATAGACATACAAATTACATTGACTTTTTCTGCTGCCATATTGCTTAGAAACTTAAAGGTAATTTACTGCCTTTTTTTTTTTAATCCTCTAAGTCTTATATTCTCTCTGCCATCCAGAAGTCTCCTTCTTTAATTTTCCTCCTCTCCTGTGCTGGTGTCCTTGACTACATTTTTCCAAGGTGATTCTTGTTTTGTTATTTTTGGCCCGTGTTACTAATTACTCTAATCCCTCTGTCCTATTTGACTATCCTCCCTGATTTTCTCATCTCTAATTTAGTATCACCTGTGAATTTCATTACCATGCTGTTTACTCCTCTTTCTAGCTTATTATTGGCTGTATTAAATAAGGCAAGACCTAATACCAATCACTAAATATTTACCYGCCCTCCCTGTAGGCTGATATTCTGCCATTTGTTTATTAGTCTTGTTTTGGTCCTCAAATACAGATTCTTAAGCTAAGTGGKTTTTTTTTATTTATTTTATTTTGACAAAAGAAGATTCAGTTGTGCTTTTTAAGGATGCTTTTGTGAGATGTATTAAGCGTCCTCCTTTTCTCATGCACTCCATTTTTATGTCTGAGTAGCTCCTTGGCTTTGAAAGAATGGATGAATAGATCCACAGTTAAAAAAAAAAATGGCTGAAATCCAAGCATATTGCACTTATTCGCCTCCATTCATCTATAAATTCACTAATTCCATGAAGAAACACTTCAAGTTTGTCAGGTGAGACCTACTCTTTACAAAACCTYTGTGTTACTCCTCATCATTGCATTATTCTCTGGCAAGGTAATGACTTTCTTAAGAGKTTTTTCTATTGTTTTTGCCCAAGGTTAGAAGCTAAATGTAAAGACTTGTAATTAGTGAGAGCTCTTCTCCTCCTTTCRTGAGCGCTGAGACAGAGGAACTTTTGCCTTTCTAGAACCTTCCCTCTGGTTGGGGCCTTCTCTTGGGTCAGAAGGCAGAAGTTGTCCCCTTTGCTTTTCAGTGCCGCCCCTCCAAACGCAATGAGTGACTCAAATGACACGATGGAGGGTGTGCAAGGAGATCCTGTGGGGCTGGCACCACTGCCCTTCATCTCCAGMCTTTGCAAAGAATATATGGTGAATATTGCAGCAGTTTCCAGTGAGTGCAGCAAGAAACAAGKGTATCATATACTTGTTTCCCTAGGGTCTTCGGTTTCTGTCTGTTAGGACAGATTATTTTTTGTCAGGTGAATTTCCCAAATTCCCGAAAAGATGTGCCGGAAGAGCATGGAAGTCCTGTACGTATGTGCCTATCACAGAAGATATGAATGTGACTGGTCTGGGTWTGCTTCACTGAAAACTTGTTAAATTGCTCCATTATTTCTTCCTGTCATCATCTGCAGTGGTAGCCAAGTTTGAAAGCCAAATTAAGCACTTCCCCTGACTTTGGTTTGAGTTTTATTACCTCATGAGCAATACGACTGATTTTTCAGTTTCTCTCCTATTGTGCCCTCTTCCAGACATCAGCAAATACAACCTCATTTTTCAGTGTGAGATTTTATCATAACCATTTAAAAAGCAAAGTAAGGGTGCTGTGAGTTAAGGAAGTGAAGATGTCTAAGAAACATGGTTGATTCCCTGGTCTAGTTTGAGCTATTATCTGCTCATGCTCCACATTTAGAGGAATGTACTTCTTATCTCCTGAGAGAGATATTAGAAGGCCTGGAGAGCACATTCAACCAGATCCACATGTCCTAGAATCCTAATTTGGGCGGTTAGGGACTCATTGTACAAATGTASCCCCCCACAGCCGCGCCTTCCCTTCCTCCCAAAAAACAAAACCAAACCAAAACAAAAACTGCCAGAAAACAAACAAAACTGCAAGRTTTACTTTTGAAACTAGGTTTATGMTGAGAAATGRCTTCCCGTGCAGTTTAGCCGTCAGTTTTGCTGCTGCTCTGACTTGGTGGTGCTGAATAAAGCTTCGTGTTCATGTCCATGGCTGCGTGAGGTGCAGCTAGGAAAGGGTGAAGACTCGGGCTTTGCTGGGGAACAGGAGCTGTTGAGACTTCATTAGCTGTGCTGAGTCTGTGATTTCCAGACATGACCAGAGATGTTCTCAGCACTGCAACTTCTCATTCACATTGTCATCTGACCAGGAAAACCCCAGTGTCTCACAGGATAAGAAGTTCAACAGCCAAGACTGCAGTTAGCTCAGTGATAATCTCAAAATGGAAAGCCATATTTCACAGTGGCTTTTGCTAGGATGGAGAAATTATGGTTTTACCTTGAGTTGTAAGTTTTGATCATTCAGCAGGTGAGTTACTACTTACTCAGCTGCACCCTGGCATGGGAAGGACAAGCTTTACAGCTAAGGAAAGTACCCACTTCAACAGTATTCCCTAAATATATCACTGTGTACAGAGATGGTGTAGAATATGACTTAGAGTAACAGTGCTGAGAATAAAGGAATAACCTTACGCCCACTATGCTTTCCTGTTTGCAAGCTCTTCCAGATGTGTGTATATGTGTGTATATTTATGGTCTGAATCAGACTGCTTATTAATTAGGATCAATATGATGTCCTTTCCATTATGTCTTTTCTTCATCATGCCTCTTTCCTTGTTCTTCAGCCAAGCTCTAAATAAAAATGAATTCCCTTTTTGCTGGTAAGTGTATGATCAGGGAAGATCAAAACACACTCTGAGTTCAGGCTCTGAATTAAGGCTGATATTTCCTCTGTGCTGACACGAAGGCCGAAGCTGTGGGAGAGCTGAGACGTTTTAACCTAGAGAAGACTGAGAGGGGATCTTACCTGTGTGTACAAACACCTTAAGGGAGGATGCTGAGAGAATGGGGCCAGGCTCTTTGCAGTGGTGGCCAGCAGTAGGACAAGAGGCAATGGGCACAAACTGAAACACAGGAAGCTTCATTGGAACTTCTTCACTGTGAGAGTGACAGAGCACTGGCACACGTTGCCCATAGAGGTTATGGAGTCTCCTTCTCTGAAGATATTCCAAACCCACCAGGACATGATCCTGTGCCACGTGACCCTGATGGAGCAAGAGGGTTGGACTGGGTGATCTCCAGAGGTCCTTTCCAATCTAAATTGTGCTGGGATTCTGTGGAAGTTAACTAAGCCACTATAATATTCCCTTTGCATTTTCAACTGGCAGTTCAAAGGCCTGCTCCCAAATCAGACATGAGCTCTCTTTTCTACTTTACGGTATATTAACCACAAGTATCCTTGCATAATAATTTGACAAGTTGAAATAATCATACACAGGCCATGCCTCGGTCAGACAATGCACCTGGGCCCATGTGCTGGCCTGTTTCTGTCAGCAGAGCTCCAGCCAAGTAGACGGTGCTGCAGGTCAGGAGTCYGAGGGCAACAGCAGCAGACGGTCCTGCTCCGCTGCTGTTCCGTTGCCTGCAAGGCTTTCTCTGAAGAAGCAGCTGGATCCTAACAAGGGTTGGGAACACACGAGTCAGATCTATTGTCTGAGTCTATCTCCTGCAGTCAGCTGGCAGTAYGAGGGGTTTCAGATGGAAGCGTGTGAACTAGGCAGTAGGCAGATCGTATTGCCCACACATTGGGTATTACTCTAATCTCTGAAAGTTAGACTGTTTTAAGGCATGACATTTAACATTTCCTGCTCATGCTGTTAGCATTAACTGTTATGGCCCTGCATATACTTCTTGTACAAATAAAAATCTGATTCCTCCATTAATCTTTCTAAGTTGCTTACAACCCTACAGCTGTGAGTAAGCCTAGCATTGTAAAGTGATATGTATTTTATAATCAGGAAGAAATGCATTTTGGTCAGAAAATATATTGAAGTTTAAGCTTCCAAAGAGATGTTATAAAACACAATGCATAAAACAGGATGTATGTTAAGATGAGTGTATAACAGCAGTATATAAAATGAACATTTTGAAGTAACTTCCAAATTATCTTGAAATAGTAAAAACAAAAACAATTCAGGCTCCACAAACACAAACATTTATTCAAGCAATTAAGAAAGGAGATAGAAAAAAAAAAGTGAATAAGCAGAGAGCTTCCAGAAGCTGCTCTGAATGCAGACAACTGAGATCACATGTGTACAAGGCCACTGAGTAAGCAGACCCTAAAAATTCTGCCTTGAGAGAGGAGCAGACACAGCGAGAAGGGTTCATATATTCTCTGAAGCACTACTAAATTCTTTTTGGGGAAAAAAAATCTCATTACCTTAGTAAAAAAGATGTGATTTAAGCACATGTTAATTAATATACAGTAGTGAACATGATTTTCAATCCTATTATAAACAAACACATGTAGTATTTTTGACATTTGCTCACGTAGAGGCTCCTGTCACCTCTAAAGCACAGTCAAGCCTGTACTTTGGTACCTAAAAGAGTGTATTTGTTTGTAGTTTGCAATGCCCTTTAGACTTTATTAAGATAAATGAGAACAATATATTAAAAAAACAGCAAAAGAGAGGATCCAAGAAGCTGCAGTAGTTAYAACTTCAGTCAGAAGACTAAAGCATTGGAAACCCAAGCAGAGCCAACTGGACTTCTAAGAGTCCCAATGAAAGGTAGAGGATTTAAATTTTTCAAGAGAAATAGACACAGTACTTTGCTCAAAAATACAGGTACGAGCTGAATGTGTTTGGATCCTGCCACTTAATAAATTAACAAATTAGTGTGTGTCCACTAAACTTCTATGGGTGTCTTTCTGCRGGCTTTTTGCCCTGCCTGGCTGGGTGATAAAAAAAAAAAAGAAAAAGTGATAACTTAAGCCACCTTCACAGAATCTGAGCTGGCCGATCTTCAGATGTGTATGCTCTGTGGCAAGTGGTACCTTGCCCAACTGCTTGGAGCTCTTCACACGTCTCAGATTGTATAGTGCTAGGTGTACTAGACTCCTAAGATAAAGAAAACTTGTGCTGGGATAAAAACTGTGTAGTTCTGTTGATCTGGTGCCATCCAGATACCTTCTGGTGCCAGTGATACCTTCTTTGGTTTCTCAAATTTAAAAAAGAATTCAAATGTGTTATTAAGTTCTGAGCCTTTTTCTGGCTTCTTTCTTAGGCTCAAGAGAGTTGAGGAAGGACAAATAGAGAAAACCTCGGTGGACATAGATTAGTTAGAGACTCAGCACAGGCTAATGAAAGAAGACTAGACTTGGCCACCTTGAGCATTTCTTTCTTGGGAAGAAATGAGAATGGAAAAGAGTTAATGAGTGGGTATCACTCACATGGGCTTCTGCCCGCTTATATACCTTATATAGCCCATATAAGATTAACAAATGGACGCTGGTTTTGAAATGCTCTGTTGGTTTGCTAACAGAAACCAGAGATGGTAAATGGGACAGAGGGGTAGAGAGAGACATTGGGATAAGAGTGACAAGCGGGAATATGTTGAGCCTGTTCTTTTTCTGCTATATATAGTGGTTAGCAGCTATCTTGCAGAAGGAAATGTAGAACAAGATGTGCAGATTTGGAGATGATGTGGAACTGACAACCTGAGAAATAAGAAAAGTAAAGGAAATAAGTCTAAGATTCTGAGGAATTTGCCTTATGCTTAGGACGTGAGGAATGAACATGCAGTACAAAGCAAGATGGAGAGATCAGARTATGGTGGTGGAGGTTGTGTTAGCTTGCTACTTGGAAATCTTGATCTTGTTATATGGCAGCAACTGGGATACCAAAGAGGTTAATGAGAATGTACATGGAAGGAAGAAAACCCAAGTCAGCAGAGATAATCAGGCCACATTTGCAAACAGCTAAAAAGATGAGAAATGACGTTTAGTTTTCAGAGTATAAAGAAAAACTTTGGATATGAAGGACAGAAGAATGAACATTTTAGTCTCCACTGTCAGTTGTGCAGAAATATGTCACATGGGTTTTGTAGAGTGACGCTGATAACTGAAAGGCAGGCGAGGCAACCCCCTAAAGCTTTATCGTTTTGGGTAAGAATGAAACAAGAACACGAAAACAGAAAAGCAGCAAATCGCAACTCAGTAGTCCTATGGGTTTTGTGGTGTTGGGGTATGCTTTTCATCTTGCCATCTTAATGCTTCAGCTGACCATGAAGTGAATCTGAAATTGTGTAGTTAAGGCCTTTTTCTTGGATATAAATATTTCAGGCAATTTTCAATGGCACATCTACATCAGAACATATATGAAATATCATGTGTATGTTGTTCCTCTGRAAAAATAATATTCCTTTAAATGCATATATGCCATTTGCATGAATTGTAGGTCCCAGTGTGATTTAGTTTGACTCCACTGTCTTGGAGTCACAGACCCACCTTATTTCCCCAGAGCTCAACCAACACTGACATCCAAAGCCTCAGATACAAAATTATTGGAGTGGAAAGATTATCACAGGAACAAGTCATGAGTACCTGGCATGTCCTGGATTACACAGCCATCCTGTTCACAGGGTAGGGACTCACACSCAGACACTGGCCTGGAAAACTTCCCTGGAATTTGGCAGATGRGAGTTGAAAAGAGGGAGGGGAGCAGTCAGGCCAATTGCCTGTGCAAGACATGAAGAGGAAGGTGAATGAAACAGGTGTGAAGAAGAGTAATAATGCTGAGCTGCTGCAAGGCAAAAGGAAACCCCAAGCCTGTACAGAAGAAGGAACATTGAACCTTGTATAAGGCTATTTTTATAAAATACTGGCCATGCTGTTTTGGATCCTGCTCAGCCATCTTTACAAACGATCACATTTCATTAACACTGATACTTCCATGCTCCCTATTCAGCTTTACTCACACAAGGAAASCCATGGAAATATAAGACTGGAAAAAAGGAAATATGCTGTTATCTGAGCTGAAAACAGCATGAAGAGCAGGGTAGTAAACATCTGATATGGCCTAAGAATGGTGTCTGTAGCCTTCATTGTAACACTGCTCTGTGCTTTTGAGTTGTCTCAGGAAATAAAGGAATCAATTATTTCTTTTTTTTTTTTGTCACAAGAAATACCCAGCAACCAAAAGTGATGAAGCTGTATTGAGGAGGAACTTTCACAGCAGCATGAAATCTTATCTCAGGTCCGGACAAGTGAATTGCAACTGGGTCATGGGTCCTCATGAGCCCTGACAGTCCTCACTAACCTATAGGCAGAGATTCTGCCAAACTTTGTGTTTTGGACATTGTGCATTGCTCTCCTGTTCGTGCACAAGCAGAAACTCTGTTTTGGTTTTTTGGGGTTTTTTTTTGAGTTTTTTTTAAAATGTTTCATGTTTTATCGCACTTATCTTTGGCTCTATCCTGTATGCTGTCCTCAGAAAACTACCAAATTCCTGCTCCCCAGTAATGACAGTAACAAATCAGAGACAAGCAGCACTTTCTGTTCAATTAAGACTGAAAAACACTGCTCGTCCATGCAATATTCAGTCTGTCACTATTTTCTGTTTATGAGAATGTTCAGGAAAGACCAAAGCAAGCAGCTTTAGCAGGCAGCTGTAGAATAACTTCTCCTTAAAAGACATTTCTTCCTAGTCTTTGTCATTCAATGTCATTTTATGCCCTGAAGCATTTGGATTTATTCCATTTTAGAAAAAGATAGCTCCAGTGATCAATGTATGTTCTCTTCTATATGAACATGAGCTTTTTTTGAACTCCCTGTGTGTTGAAAGGAGATCTTGTACCAATGGGTTCCACTGAGCACACTGCCAGCGGCTGGTCTTGTCATCAGGTAAAGACGTGCCTTAGAGTCAGAGAACTTCTTTGAAGTGCAAAGGTAAATTTCCCAAGAGATGAAGAGATTTTGAAGACAAAGTGGGCATGAAATTGTAAGACATGTGGGTCTGTAGAGTTAAATCAAAGTATGTAGGTTCCAGGATTTCTTCTTTCTCTCAAATCCTATTTGGGATCATATGTTATCATTTGCTGTCAGCTCCTAGTTGGCTTCTGTGTCTGAAATATGAAATAACAGCATGAAAATATGCCTTGGTGGGGAATACCGTGCCAGGCAATGCCTGTTGTGTGAGGTGGGAAGGGTGGTGCTGTAGTGACCCCATTACTTGGAGACCAGCACTAAGACCTAACAAGGCAGGGCGACTAAGTTGGTTGCAAACTTTTGACAGTTCTGTAACTGATTTATGCCCCAAGTGCTGTATTTCTATCCCGTGTTCATATCACAGATATGCTGGAATAGACGATCTGCTCTCGTTCTGCCTCTGGCCTTTTCTATGACCTTAATTAAATTGCTCTCCCTCCCTGGTTCTTTACTTGAAATGTGTTCTTTTAGAAGATGATCTACTTCCAGCGTGTTGGTATCATGAGTGTTGTATGAAATCTTGACAKTGCCTCAGTGGGGGCTTTTAACACTGTAAACATAAATAATAATAATGAAAAGTAACTAGACAGATGAATCAAGCAGTTTTATTAAAACTGATTGATTTGATTTATTTTGATTTATTAAAACTTGATTGATTTAAAAACAAAACAAAACAAAACAAAACACCCACTTTTCATTCCATGGTGGTTTGAGATGTATGTAGAAATTTTGTTTGAGAGGAAATAAAAAAGGATTTGTAATGTTATGCACTGGAAAACCTTCCAGAATACCATATGCTCACACAAACACTTTTAATATCACTTCACTTCCATGCTCATGAAGTCTGCTAGTTTTACACAAATCTAGTCCTGTTTTTTTTCTTACAAAACAAACTATTAATAGATGTTTTCACTGTTCCTTTACACTAATCATTTGTTTGCATATAAAAATTACTTGCAAGCTGTTCATTCCTTTTTTCATATTTGATTTCATTTGATTAGGAAATGAAGCTGATTGTATGAGATAMAGTGACCTTTGTGCCTCTGTAATCTCATTGACCTCTTCAGTGGAGCAATATTGAGCTGTATTTTCAAAAGCTCTATAAACTGCCCTTTTGCTTTTTTTTTTTTTAAATTATTGTTCTAATTCTGGATGGTTATGTTTTCTTAGCAAAACTGTTGTTTCTATTTAATGCAATTCATTATTTTCAAAGGCTTTCAACATGCCACAGAAAAGTATCTTTTACTTTGGCTTGACATATGAGTTGATCAGGAAAAATGTGGATTTCTTTTCTTTTCTTTCTTTTTTTTTTTCAAATGGTCAAGTACAGATTTATAATAAAAGAAAATTGCCAAGTTAATCCATGTTTCAGGAGTCCAGCTTTCAGCCTGTTCTCCTTGTTCACATGCTCACATTCTCCCACCTTTCACACGAAGGCAGTTACATGTATCTACAAAGACAAGAATAAAACAAGACAACCATAATCAGTAGTCACACTGACAAGATTATTTTTAACTGTCTTAAAAGTTTCTCAGGTTAATGACTGGCAAATATTTAGGGTTTTTCTCATAAGCCTGGGCCCAATATGCTCTAATGATGACTGTGAAATAYTGATTCCCCAAGTAATCACATAAAACAGAAGAGCTGCAATCTCTCAGGTGTACAGAGTTCACTTCCCTTTAATTTTAAAAGCACAAAGATTGTACAAATTGTGCAGCCCTGCTAATTGCACAATGTGTTTATATAGCAGCTCTATCAAAGCTCCCTCCAAACATTAAGACTCCTGGCCATTCTCTTATGTAGGTATTATTATCCCTGTCATTATCATTATCACATTTTCTATTTTATAGGTAGTAAATGAGCAAAATCACATCGTGAGTCATTAGTTGAGATGGGAATAGAATATTGTAGTCCTGACTCTGTCCCTTGCTTTAATTACTCACTAACATGATTGTTACTTGTGGGCTGAATTGATAGAGTCTGTGTTCAGTGCAAAATCTCAACAAAGAAGCAGACTTCTTTTGATTTACAGGGTTTTGTTTGTGTGCTTTTGATACCTGAGTATTTTTCAGCTGTTAGAATGATTTTAAGTAGCCAGTAGGAGATGCTTTTATTTGCTAATTAAAAAGAATCAATAATTTTTGTTTAATATGATATAATTTGCATAATAGACTGGAAGAGCTCAAATGAAGCTTAGTCTATCAAGTAATGAGGTATTTAGACTGTGTCCTAGTCTAGTCATAGCAACAATGATTATGGAAATCTATGGAGAAATGTACTTTTTAAAGTATCTGGCTTTTAAATGACAGTACCTCAGAAATTATTTTTTAGGCTTTCTTAAATGTGAAAATGTTGTAAATACTGGCTGAATTAGGCTCAAGTTGCTTGCCAAATTGATATTTTTTTACTCAGAGCAATTTTTGTATGACACATATACAAATATGTTCAGATGAAATACACTGTGGTAAAAGTATCACCTGTCCGAGGCTTAACCTCATTTTAATCTTGAAAGGCAATCTAACCATTTCATTAGCTTAAAAAGAGGTAACTTGGCTCCAAGCATCCTATCGCCAACATCTCACTGCTTTATTTCTCTGTCATCAAACATTGTACAAAATAGGGGAAAAAATATTCTCATGACTCTGAAGAACTGCAGGTTCCTGTGAGAAACTGAAGGTGCCATGGAGGTGGAAACATGGTCCTAATATAAAGGACAATAGAGCCACCAGGAAGATGCTCTTGAAGATGTCCTGACTGCACTGCACTCTTGTCAAAGCCATTGCCAGCAATGGAGGTCTAATGTGATATGCTGGATTGATACTAGAAAGCAATCAACAGCCTGGTGTGGCCAGGCGCTGCCTTCCCCCTCCTCTCAAGAGCTCTGTCCCTACGATGTGCTGGGGACAGCCTCTGCCTTAGCGAAGTGTTGGCACGTCACTTGTGAGGGTGCTGACAGCAAAGCTGTGTGGGTGCCTGAGCCGCTGCCCTTGTCCCTGGTTGTCCGTGGAGCCTCCGAAGGCACTCCAGGCAATCTCTTCTTCTCGCAGGATACCGCACTTCTGCTCCTTAGCACACTGTGAACTTACAGACTAATGAACTTACTTACTACTAATGAACTTACAGACTTCTTTCTAATCACCTGTCGCTCCTTCTGCAGTCAATTCTATCTCAAGCAAGGCATTTCAGCAGAAGCAGTGTGTCCCAGTTTTATTTTCAGACCCTTTGGACATTTTCTATACTTTTCATGCAAAGACTGTTTAATGTAAAATACATAAACAGCCTTTTGAACAGAAAGCAGAGTCCAGGTTTACTTTCAAAGTGGGTTCCTAAACAGCCTGCCTGAAGTATAGTTATTTTCTGCCAAGCCTCTTCTACAGTGTGCTTGGTTATTTTTAGTCCCTTTGTGACCATCTGGTTTCTTAGTCTCTCTGTAGCAGACATTAGTAGCTAATGTTGCCTGCTTGAACCATGTCCAGGGAGTTCAGCAGCTACAAGTTTGGAAGCCCAGAAATTCACCGAGCCAGAGTCTTTGTTGGCTTTTTTGCCGGTTCCTAGTTCTATAGAAGTCTTCGATACCTGTCCCAAGAGTTACCATGCTGACTTGTTTCCTACTTTTCTGATGAACAGTGGCCCTCATCCTCCYGCCAAATTCTCTGGTTGCTGTTGTGTGAGAACCTGCTCTTAAGAATATTCTCCAGCTCTGCTGTGCAATTCAGTCACTCCTTTTGCACAGTGACCCATTCCCAGCCTTGTGCCRGCTGAAGAATCTGGCCCCAGCTAGACACAAAAGGTCCAAACCTTCCTGRGTGTTAGATGTTTAATTTGTGAGTAGGATGAAGCTTTTTAAAGCTAGCATTTTGCCGTAGTTGTCTCAATTCCCTTCTAATCATTTCCTTTTCAATTATTAGTGTCTCATGTTTATATAGCAATGCTATACAAGCACACATAGGAGACTTTGAAAGTCACTCTGAAGCTCCTCGTTGCTGTGTGTGAAGTCAAACTGAAATATTCCCAGGGTGTTCAAAGATAATCARTTCTCTTTCTCCTTATCCTTTCCTCCTTTTACATAACATGTTTCTGGATATCTGCATCATGCCATAAACTTTCATCTTGCCTTTAACTGCACTGCAACAATMGTATCCTTTGCCAGTGGTTTGGTTACACAGAGTTCCAAAATTCTGTTCTTAGTGAGCCATTGTAGGAAGCCAAGCCTCCTTAGAAGTCTGTCTCTTCAAAGAAATAATTTCCAAAACAAACATGCCAAAGCCCCTTACCTATCTTCTGCTTGCTCTGATTACAAAATTAATATTATTAAAAAAAAAATTGTTTTTGGCTTCAACAAACAAGATCACTTTCAAAATGTTAAGTCTTTGTTATCTGTTGTGAATATAGTGGTCATGTACACAATCTTTAAATTGCAGTCATGCAATTTGTCTCTTTAGCTTTCTCTGCTAACAAGGCTGCAATTAACTGCATTTGTTCTGTGCCATCCAGGCACTTTTCAGGYTGATTTTAATTCATTCTTCTTTAATGACCCATCTATTTGCTCATAAACCAGACCCCTAGGTCTCCAAACTGCTTTAACAGAGAAGTTACAGCAGACACCTTTTCTCTCTCTCCTTTTCCTTTTTTTCCTTTTCTGTTTCCTTCTCTCCTTTTCCTTTTTTCCTTTTTCCTTTCCCTTCTTTCCTTTTCCTTTTCCCCTTCCTTTTCCTTTTCCTTTTCCATTTCCTTTTCCTTTTCCATTTCCTTTTCTCCTCCCTCTCCTCTCCTCTCCTCTCCTCTCCTCTCCTCTCCTCTCCTCTCCTCTCCTCTCCTCTCCTTTCTAGAAAAAAATAAATGAACCACAACTACTTATTCTATCTCATCCCTGTTTCTACATTTTCTCTTATTAGAAAGACATCCTGTTCTCCTAGTGCCTGTTCCTGGGAGTTTATGATGTCTAGTATTTCTGTCTTTAACACACACTTTGTGGGAAATGTCCAACTCTTTCTCAAACTTGTGGAGTAAATATGACAGSCTGGAAAGAACTTCATAGCACTGAAAGTGGCAGGTGACAAAAAACTCCTGTAGCATTTCCCCATTTTTTTTCACGCTATCAGAGCTTACAGAATTTTTAAATGTGTGCTCTCATAAGGATTATCACATATCTCCCTGAGCAGAGCAACTAAAACTGCATTTATTAGTAGGTCTGTATAGGTCTGTAATTGAAATGACAGATGATGCATTTATGTTGTATAATTTTGGGTTATGTAAGTCAAATTTCTTGTAATCTCTCTTCTGAGTGTTCTGTTTTACTCTCTGACTGTCTGTTTATAATAGTCACTTCTACCCTCTATCTCCTTTTTTTCACCTGTTCATTTTATTCTATAAAACAAATTCTTCTATTTGTTTTTGCCCATTTTCTTACTTTCTGTTGTATAGACTGAGTCTTACTCTTCGCTTTCCAACCTTCTCTTTTTTGAATCAATGTTATTCCAGCGTGACCTACAAAGATGGTGAGAGATGGGTGAGCTAAATTATGCTCCAAGGCCCCTCAAGGCAAGCAAAACATTTGTATCATATCCTGATCTTCTCCAAAAAGCAGTGATTTAGAGACCTAATTTTTATTTCTGAAACATGAAGGTCAGAAGAAATAGCAAACAGAGCTAGTATGAAAGAATGGTTATACGTAGCATTTCTCCCAATTCTATTTGCTACCRGTACTTCTTATCTAAATATGCAGATAAAAGTTATGGTATCAATAATTACTTTGGAGTATATGCAAAATAACTAAAAAGCCTTCTGCTGTTACACAAGGACATCTTCACGTCCGAACATGGTCCTGTAGGGCTTTAATAAAACTGGACATTCCTGTCGAGTGTTTATTACATTGATATTTTCTCCATATTTCCAACTGCCACTGTAGTTGTTGTTTACTTTAGAGAACTTGAAGCTCTCTCAGAGCATCTCATAGTAAATATCAGATGATTTGGTTTGCTTCCTGAAGTGTTTTCAGTCTAATTTCAGACATGACATGGTGAAGAGYACAACAAAACTTAGCAGAAGGAGACAGAGTGAGGGAAACAAAGAGTACAGCAATAAGAGATTACCCTCTTGGGTGTCCAGTAAAGCCAGATATACTCCGTGGTGAAGCAAGCCAAGTTTAAAATGAAAACACAGTGAACAGCTGCTTTCTTGTTGATATCACTGGGAAAAATAAGCACTTCCAGTGGAATTAGCTATTTTTGTGCAAACGGATTATTCACAAGMACATCCTACATGATGCCTGATAAACGCTGGGAATAATGAAGTGAAACACTTGAGCTTTTTCTCCGTTAAGAGTTGATCATATCAGTAATCACAGGATGCCATGGGGGGTTTCCCTTTGGCAGCTAGAGGGAGTTCCATTTGCTGTATGGGCTTTTGGGAAAGAGAGGAAGAAATTCCTATAAGAGGTTGTTCCTGAAAGGTGCCAAATGGTTTGATCCAATCCTACGGGCTGTTCGTGACATCTTTAGCATTGTTTTTTCCTATAGGTAGGTAGGTACTTGTGCCCTAGATTGGATTCGGCTACAGGATATTGCACCTTGCAGCATAAAATCTTGAATTCTGGTCTTAGTTTAAAAGATACTAGCATAAAGACTTTTGAATGTAAGAAGTTTGAGGATGATACTGTCATTAMAAATAAATATGGCTTCCCTCCTCCCTACAACATTATTAAGAAARTAACTAAAAACAATTAAAATTTATGAAATTTATATTTATGGAATTTTTTAGCTGAAAAGGAAAAAAAAACCCAAAGTGGTGTCAATCTAGTTGAAATTGTCTTTATGATTAAGTGGACACTTTAARGTGAATGAAAATTTCTGTCAGAGGAGTCATACCGAAGGTTGTCACTTATTATCATCTAGCCACAAGCTAAGTGAAAGACAAGTCTAAAGCAGAATGGTCCAGAATAGGCTTAAACTATGCAGTAACATGAAAAAAAAATAAAATAGAAGAGGTATTTCCAGCACATTTCCAGCACTTAACATCAGGATTTCTTTTACTCTACYGAGATTAAGTAAGTAGAGAGGAAACCAGGGATCTCTTGAATGCTTAGGGCACAGGAGATAAGAACAGAACAGATTAATAATGAGTACTACTAACTTATTTCCTCACATAGTAGTTGAAGAAAAAGGATTAGAAAAGGCCTTGGGCAAAATTTGAGCTATGTACTTCATTGATGAACAGCACAGAGAGCCTGGATTTGACTGAGCATGGACTGTTTTTTTCTGGTAGAGCTGGAGGTAAACGGCTTCGTCATCCATTACACTTTCCCACCTTTCTTAGATTTCCTCACTGGACCTGAGCCAAGACGTTAGAGGGAGCGGAGGGTTGTGATGTGCACGGAATGAACAGGARAGTCTCCTGTCTCGGACCAGCTGGTGCAGCTCCTGCTGAGCAGGACTCCAGCCTGGAGATGACAGACCCAGATTCAAGGCTCTCTTTTGCCTGCGCCCTGCGTGGACACAAAGTTACCAGACCATTGACTGTCAGGGTGTGCMTCCCTCTCCCGTTACCACTGTTCCTCTCCCATTACTACTGTTCCAGCATGTCCCAATATCTCAACAAATGCATCTACTAGGAGCAGCCTCGTCCTAGTCTGTGGGACGATCTGTAACAGTCTGTTTGGGTTTCTTTKGGTTTCTCTCTTCTCACTTTCACCCAGACAATTCTCCATCCAGAACCCRCTGGTGTGATGAGAAAGTGCTCTAGCTCACACGACACAGATGTAGCCGTGAGGTTGTACAAAACTGCCATCCTCTGTGGCTCGCTCTGACTGCCACAAATGACATCTGACTGAACTGAGCGTTTTCTCCCATATTCAAAGCCAAGGTGAATGATATATTGAATTATCTCTAAGAAGTGCTCAAATTGTATTATGAGAAGCAGATGAGAGACTGCTAACGTGAAATTGCATTTAAATAATGGATCATCATGCTTAACCTTCTTTCTACTTTAGCTAAATAATAAACTTAACTTTTCTTCTGGTGATATCCGCCGCTAATGTCAGTTTAAATTTTGACAACCACAAGTCACATTCTCAAATTTTAAAAAATGATCAAGATCTGTTGCTTTGTATTTTCTGAGAACTCTGTAAACTATTAAGAAGAGCAAAAAGGTTACATCTGGAAGGCCAATACTCTGMTGCTGCCTTCCTAAGATGCATTGTTCAATGAAAAAAAAAGTTTTAATTTACTGTTASAGATAAAATCCTGCCTTTCTGGCCTTCCTTTGTATTAATTTTACTGAGCCACTCATTAGTAAACATAGGTATATATTACACTTTCAGAAGTGTATTGTCCTATTAAAATGAAGAACTATGTTCAGGCAAGCTCAATGTTGTCTATTTTTTTCTAAATATCTGGTTAGTCTGAACCCAAATTCTACCCCTGGTACCATTTAGCCACCTCGATGAATTCAGCAAAAGATTAGTAACCTTCCTCAGACTGTATCACATGCATCCATTTCTTTTTTCTCACCTTCCCATGTGGTAGATTTCTCCTTTACCAGAACAAGAAGAGAATATTTTTAAAGCAAAAATAGAAATTGTATAKGTAAAATTGTTCTCAAGCTTCATAAGGAATCATCTCTTGAGAAWGAAGTAATTGTGAGTCCACATCAACCAGACTTTCCTCTTTTAAAAAAGGAATTAAAAAAAGAAAAGACGAAAGAGAACATCTGCTTTTTTTGCTGAGCAACCCGGGAAGAGGCATCTTCAGATGTAGCGAAACCAATTCCAATCAAATATCTCTCAAGGACACTCAGAGCATTTTGTGAAATTCATGTTTACAATGTGAAGATATTAGTTGACCTACCARTGCATATGAAATACAAATCTATTACATTTTCCTTTTAAATTGCTATTTATGGTACTGGGCTTTCAGACAATGCTTAAATCACTGGGCTTCACCTATAGTAGGTAGTGACTCTGCTGGGACCTAAARGACTTTTTTACAGATGGCCTTAATCTCATGGGGAGACTGCAAATTAATATGAGGGTCATTGGCATTCATTGGGCACTTAGTCTGTCTGGCAAATGATGACATCAATCTTGGTGCAAGAGGGATCATGCATTATTCTATACATAATCAACTGCTGAATTTAAATAGTGATGGCACAATAAATTTTTTCAAGAAGAGTCATTATATAGCCAAGGGGCTGAACCATCAAACCTTTGCTTGCATGAGCAGTCTTAGCTCATACAGGTTGTTTGACTGCTGCTTCAGTCAAAAGAGACCATGTAATACAGGGGAGGCAGAATCAGCATCTGAATAACAGCAACTCTAATTAATAGATTTTAAAAATCCAGGTGTGAAAGTCCATTTGGGGGATCTGTAAATATGTAGGCACTTTGCTTCTTACCAGTGTGAACCCAGAGAAAATCACGAATTACCCCGATTGTAACGAGCACAAAGACAGTTGCAAAATATAAAAGCTACCACCTTAAACATAATATCTTCTACTGCACAGTGGCAAATCTTCCTGAGCAGGAAACCAAACCTCCGTAAAAGGCATAACTGCATTTACTACAGGAAAACTCACTGAAAATAATGGACAATTCTGTTCTTGAAAGAGGGAACTCATAAAGATATGATATCMTTTATTTTTATGCTAAAAGAATGAAGGGTTTTTCATGGTCACATTATGTGTTAGAGATGGATTACTGTTTATATTTTTATACTGAAATCTAATTGTATCAGTTAATCAAAGCAAAGGAATACTGCATGTCTACTAGTCCATAATGAGAGAGATTTTTCCTCTGATTTCTGAAACTCTCTGCATTTTGATCATGGTTATTTGAATCCATAAACTTGGTTGGCTGTCAGCCGGTATGAATCAGAATGCCAAGGTATATATTATTATGGTACAGTTATTTCCCCTTTTCCCTGTAATGTTTCTCTCCTGACTGGTTCACACATTAAAAATTAGTTGCTAGGAARAGTAAGAACTATCTCTGCTTCTCATTTCTTTTAGCCAAGTGAGAAGCATTCCAAAAATATACCTGAAAGCAGAGAGAGATGAGCTGAGATAGTGGGGCGAGAGTTAAACATGAAGCTGGAAGCTCAATGGTCTCTGTCCTTCTCCACTCCCTGGACCTTTCTTTCACATCCAAAGAAAAGTTTGTATTTTCATTATTCACTAAAAGCCAATCTGAGGACCATTTTGAAAGTAATGTGTAAAATCTGTATGATGTATTCTGGAGGTCTTAGCCCAGCTGGTCTGGGTGAAAGCGGGTGAGTATACGTAGGGGCAGGAGAGACAGAAAGATACAGACTGGGGCATAAAAAATGCAAATGATGAGAGAGAAAATACGATAGGTGAAAAGGATGCACAAAGAATTTAAATATATTTAAAGCAATTTAACTTTCAGTATCTATGTATTGCCTCTCTGACATTTAAAACCTGAAGAGATCATTAAATACTTTATAGTAAAAACTAGATAGTCCTCTTTATTAACTTTTGTCATAACCGTATCTTGARTTAGGGAGGTTTTTGGTTTTGAAGTTTATTCACTCCACAGCTTGGTTATTATTGCCATAAATTGGGCTAATATCRTAAGATATCTTTAGATCTATATTAAAACTGGCAATGCAGTTTTCTGAACAAAAGGCTATTTTTAGGCTTTTTCTGAAAGTATCTATTTTTAATCAGCCGGTGCCTTCCGAACAATAGCCTCGTATCCCACTCCTTCACAAATTCCCTCCTGCCTTTGGGATTAGGCGGCAGTCGCGTTCGCACTGTCAGTTCAGGCTAAATGACTGCGCGGAGCCAGAGCAGGAGGTGCCGCGTGTGGGTTTCCAYCACGGGGCTGATTCTCGGTGGAATAAGGGGTGCTCTCCAGCAGCCCAGGTCATGATCAGCAGTCCCCGTGTCACCCTCCCCAGCTGCTGGTTTGCAGTTGGAGGGAGGGAACAACTCGAACGCTGCTCTGATGCTTCAGTCCCTTTGTGAATGACTGTGACTATCCCAATAGGCTTGAGCTTAGGTCAACCCTCAAGCTTGAGTCTTCTTTAGGAACAACCACTAAGCTGATAGTGACTGACGCAGTCTCACAAATCTTGGTATGCTGACATGAGACAAAAGCAGAAGAAATCTAACCAGAAGCAATAAAAAGCTTAAATTCATCCCTTCCTAGATTTTACCCATCTTTGAGATAGCTTCTTTCCTGTCARGGCTAACAGATCTGCCACTTCTTTGCTCTTGAAGGAGAATTTTCTAAGCTCACATTGGAGCTCCCTTGCACAGATTTTCCTCTACACTTTTCATGCTGTGGCYTGGACAGAAGACTGGCACAGGCTGTTTCCCTTAAAGTCCAGCTAGTTGCTTTAGGGCTTTGCAGTAATTGGCCTCCCAGTGGCTGTGACTAGTTTCCAGAGGACACCGTGTAGGGCTGAAGAAATCTCCTGGGCCATCAAATCCTGTCCCATGTTTTCCTATGGAACCCTATCATCTTATTCCTTTTGGAAATATGCAGAACTCCGTCTTAAAGGTAATTACTTACTATTTRTGCCCTGTTCTCTCTACTGGAAGGTTTTTGGGTTTTTTTTCCCCCCCAAATCCTTAGTTCTCTAACGTTTCAAAACGATGCGGTTTGCAGCATAAATATATTAGTGGGCAGCTCATACCCGTTGGCTCTCGAGGACGATATCCACCTTGCCGTGGCGTGGCAGGATTGCCCACCATTCCCGTGTGCCCGTGGTCGCTGCAGCTGTTCAGCGGGGCAGATCTGGCGCGGCAGAAGGGCAGCGTGGGCTGGCTACGGGGCGGATGGACGCTCCTCATGCTCCCAGAGCCGCGCTCTGCCTTGGAACCTGCCGCTWAGGCCATGGCAGCAAGGCCGTGTGGGAAGTGTGAATTTGGCACGAGCGTGTATACATATGTACGTATATATATATTGGGCAGGCTGGACATCGCAGTGCTTTGGCAGCTGTGCCCAGGCACGGGTGTGCAAACGGGGCTGTGTACGACACGGCCACGTGGGTGCCCCCGCGCTTAGGGTGGCGGGAGGATGGGACGWGGGCGCAGGGGCTGGGCAGAGATGGTGTCTTRGGTGTTRGCAGGTCTGTGGTGGGGACTGAGCRTGGGGTGGGCGCAGGAGTGAAGGAGGAGGGGAGCAGGGTACAGGGAATGGGTGTGCAGGGAGCAGGGTAGCGATGAGCGGGTGTGCGGGGAGCAGGGTACAGGGAATGGCTGTGTGGGGAGCGCTGCGCGGCTGTGCAGAGCGGGTGGCGGCGGGGCTGCGGTGCCGGGGGCTCTGAGGGGGCGCGGCGGTGCCGGCGCTCGCGCGGGCCGGACCGTTGCGGACCGTTGCGGACCGTTACCGGCCGTGGCGGGCCGTTCGCGCCGCCCCCGCCGCGGGGC
>PTEX01000010.1:6951656-6962739 GCA_003342815.1 Eudromia elegans | reverse complement strand
GCCGCTGCCGCCCCGGCGGGGCTGAGGCGCTCGGGGAGCTCGCGGGAGGGAGGGCAGCWGGGAGGGGGCGGCCCCGGCTTGGGGAGCGGGCTGCGCCTGCCCTGAGCCGTCCCGCTCCCGCGCAGGCTGCCCCGAGGCTGCAGAGCGAGCGCCAGGCTGAGCCGCGGCCCCCGCGAGACCCAGGCGCCGTCGGGGAGGGGAGGGCGACCCTCGTCCCCGGCAGCCTCCTCAATGAGTGCCAGGCTCCCCAAGGAGTTGAGGCTGTCCCTGCCGCCCTGCCTCCTCAACAGGACGTCTRCCGCCTCCAACGCCAGCAGCACCTGCGTCGCGCAAGTGGGCCAGCTCTTCCAGTCCTTCTCGTCCACGCTGGTCCTCACCGTGCTGGTGGCCCTCATCCTCGGCGTGATCCTGCTCTCCCTCGCCACCTTCCACGTCCACAAGCGCAGGATGAAGAAGCGGAAGATGCAGAAGGCTCAGGAGGAGTACGAGCGGGACCACTGCGCCCGCAGCAGCGCCCCGCAGCCCGGGGCCAGGCCGCGGGGAGAGGCGCCCCACGGAGGAGACCTCCGCCTGGGAAGAGCCCCCCAGGACTCGGCGAGCGGGCGCCCCTCTCCCGCGGCGGCTCCCAGCGCCCGGGCGGCGCGCGCGTGTTTGGACACGGCCGGCGTGGGGCTCTTG
This sequence comes from Eudromia elegans, assembly GCA_003342815.1. Lineage (NCBI taxonomy): Eukaryota > Metazoa > Chordata > Aves > Tinamiformes > Tinamidae > Eudromia > Eudromia elegans. The sequence goes on along the minus strand of PTEX01000010.1, from coordinate 6,962,061 downwards.
CAGACGGTGGTTTTGTCATGATGCCGTGGGGAGACCTCGCGGGAGCGCTGGTCCGTGTTTGTAAATACGCGAGTGGTTGTTGTAGTCCCTGAAGAAGAAGAAGAAAACATTGCTAATTCAAACGAACAAGCCCACGATCCAAGCGCATGACAGATCACACTGCATTTCTCATTGACTGTGCAAAGAAAGGATGTGTCTTTTTCCTGAAGAAGCAGCTGCACGCAGCCGGCAAACACCAAATCATCCATCTGGAGGAAAGCCCGGGGGATAGGGGTCCCTTTTCCCTTGGCATCGTTATGCCAGGGTCTGGGATGCTCCCAGTCTCCTGGCTTATCCCTGCAGCCCGTGTCACCGTCGCATGGCACGGATCGGGGCGTGGGTGACCAGCACTGGGAGGGAGGTGGGTCCGCAGGGTGCCGTGGGACCCCTGTCCCCTTGGAGCACCGTGGCTGCTGCTTTYGTGCCAGGACCTGAGCCCCTCTCCCAGCCCTCCTGCTCTTTCCAAGGACCGGATACTGTTTTGTGTAGAAAGGTCCTCCTCCGGCTGGGCGTAAGTACCCTGCAAGCGCCTGCCAGCCCGTGGCCCCCGTGCTCAGCACGAGCGTCCTGATGCAGCCTGGAGCGGAGCCCGGCTGGCTGCGCAGAGCCCCCCGGAGCCCCCTCTCCCTCCGCCCTCCAAGACACGAAGCCTGGAACCTGGTGTGGGTCGTGTGCCTGGGAGGGGGTGGGTGCAGTAGGTCACCCATTGCCCTGCCGGGAGGGTGTTCCTGGACCTCCTGCTGGTCCTGGAGCAAACCCAGTCCTGCGCCGGGCATCCTGCACCCAACGTGCTGTGTCTGCAGCTTCGCCTCCCGACAAGGAATCCTGCAGCAGTACAGATCTGGCTTCTACTTTTTTATGCTTATATATATATATATATTTTTAATCCTCCTAATCTAGTAGACAGTTAGGAACAGCCAACACTTGATTTTTCTCCTGTACTTTCCCCTTTTCAGGACTGRCCCACACTGTTGTGTGGCATGTCAGCTCTTAAACCCTGACAAAGATTTATTTCAGAAGTGACTGGTGTAGTTTCTCCTTGGGAAACATTGGCAGTTGTTGGGGATTGCAAGAGTGAGTGGCTGCTGTGTGTGTGTTGGAGGAATCCAGAGCAGTGTCAGGTACAGGAGCTRTGGCTTTGCTTAGCAATCAACTCGATGACCATTACTCGGAGGTGCCTCCATTGGAGTGGCCATATCCAAACTTTGAAACATCTGATGTAGCATAGCTGAGGCAGCCCTCTACTGTGCATATTAACATCTAAAATATACAGCAAAGAAAAACTAATCCCACAGATTCAGAGTAATCCCAGCAGATAGTGATAGTCCAATTTTTAATAGACTGTGTCCAGTTATTCCTGCTTGGCTGTGCCTCCCACAGTAGCTGTTAGTTTGAAAAAATCCCAGACACTCAAAGGTGGGACGGGGCTCTGAGCAGGTAGTGAATACGGATTTAAATTGAGGAAATGAGCAGACACAAACGCTCTACTCCCCTGACACTGCCAATATGTAGSGGGTTTGGGGCAGTGCTTCTATTACTTGGTTTTATCCATTTCCAATCCAAATGGGTCCGATGGGGAATTGCTGTTGAGTTTGGATCCATGCCTCTGGCCCCTTAGGGGAGTACTGTATCGTCCAACTCAAGGAGCTGCTCCACCAGCTGAGGTTAGTGTGCGGCAAAGATACCTACGAATGGTGTTTCTTTCACGTTGTGGTTTGATAGGAATGATGGCTGATCAGATGCTAACGGCTACTTTGTTTTTGCTGGGCAAGGAAATTGGCTTTGTTTTGTTTCCCCCAATAAAGAATGCATGAACTCTTGTATTTAACCTCCTTATGCAACTGCAGCACAGTATTGCACCACAGGGAATAGATTTAGGACAATGATGAGTGTTCAGTGAACAGTAATGGAGCTTCCTGCTCCTTGATCTCCACTAAATAGAGAGATATTACTTTCCCCTCTATTTTTGTGCCTTTGTTTTTTTTCCTTCTCCCCCTAAACCAGTGTATACGTTTTTGAGTTTTATAAAAGCAATAAGATGTTCCAAATCACTCCAGTGCGTTTCTGGTTGATGATTCCACTTCTTTAGTGTCTGAAGTCAGATACTCTTCCTTCTGCCTTATGCACTCAAGGCATGCAATAATTCCCCAGAAGTGTACTGCTTGTCACATCTCATTGCAGTTATAAAATTGCCCTATTTTTGAATAAAAAAGGATGGAGATGCATATATATATATATCTTTATATATACTATGGATATATAGGTATATATATTATTTATATACTTCTCATGACACTGAAAGTAGTTGCAAAAATGTAAGTAGGAGTAAAATGTTATCATGTAAAACTCTACCCTCTGTTAATTAGCTTTGATTTAATATTTTAATATCTCTGTATTTATGTAAATCTATGTAAATTATGTGGTCTATAAGTAAAATTTCATACTGACTTTAATTTTCTCAGAACTGTGAGCTTCTTGTGGTGTCATTTAARGTACTGCATTTCTAAAATTAAATTATACAAGATACCAGAAGTTATAAATTCCCATTATCACACAGAAATACTGCAGTAAGGTTCRTGAATACTCCCAATACACAATCCTACCTCGCAGTATTGCAGGCTTATGAGGTTTARTTGAACAGTCTCAGGAGATCTAGCTGATACAAGCAGGACACGTAGGTTTTCATTTTCATGAAACAATAAGCAATCTAGGGAATAAATGTGGATTTTTAAAACGGAGTTTATGCTTGGAGGTTCTGTCAAATCAATTGCTTCAAAACCCTACAGCTACAGCTAAACTTCTGCACTTAGCATTCAGTATTAATAAGGCTGATGTTTCTGTCCCTTCCCCCTACTTAAACTAGAAGAGTGTAGGAAATTGTTCATATTTCTAAAGCATACATTTTTGGCTGTGAAACTGCCCAAAGGGTTTTGAATATACATATTTTATGCAAGTGTAATATCTATGTATCTGTATCCATATATTTAAATATTTTTGTGTAATCTTTTCTACAATATTTGATAGAGATGCTGGGTAAATGCTCGTGCCATTCTTGTACGTAAGAACGGATTTATACCCTGTTGATATGTACATTCTTTTTTTCCTGCAAATTGTTGCAAGTTTGCACTGTTCTTGGTAAGCTGTGATGGAGACTGGACAGCTGTGTGCTAACAGACAGAAGAATCGACAGTCTCCCCTCTGTCGAAGGGCACAGCTGCTGGCAGGATTTTCCTGGTTCTGACTAAGAAACTGGGGCCTCTTGCCAAGCATCGTCTTGACTGTGTAAGGATAAGAAGTGCTCGACAGCACCTAACCCATCTGGTCGTCCTCCTGCAGAAGAAGCGCGACAGTTCTACTGATTTTACAGAGGCTGTTGAAAAAGAAGAGCCCACAGAGCAAGTAGCTGGTCATGCTGGGTTGAATCGGGRTGTCTGTGGCTCCCTGTCCTGAGCTCACGTCGTCAGAGCCGACTGCTTCTCTGCAGGCTTTGGGCAGCTCCCATTGGCATCAAGAGGAGCAGCTCCCGTTGATTTCCAAGGGGGTTGAACCAGCTCTTCGTCCACACGAAAGGCTGCCCGTATCCCTGTAGCCTCCACAAATCTGCACGTGCGGGTGGACACCATCCTTGAGGAGCATCATGTCCCTCCCATGGCCGGGCAGCGCTGGGGACCGGTCCTGCTTCCATTCACTGAGGGGCTCAGGTTTGTCAGGYCGACGTGGATCGTGGACGGGAGAGTCACTTCACTCAAATACATCATTCCAGCGTTTTCTCTGGGGGGCTTGGTGCACTGCAAATGCAATCTCTGCGATTAAATTTGCAGGCTCTCCATCCAGACCTGTTCTCTCTCTCAATATATCTCTCTCTCAGATGTATATCTGCATATATATATATATATATAGATACATAGCTGGAACGAAAGGCTGGACAAAAAGCAAAGAACAGAGTTCTGTATTATAGGCATAACTGTCCTATGACTAAAAAAAAGTTTCTTTTTCTTTTGTTTTTAATTAGTTTTAAAGACTMCTATATTTAATGTAAATAGCGAACTACAAAATAATGTTTTCCATAGCRTTTCTGATAGTTGCTATCTTGTTTCTGGAAAACAATGATGTCCAGTGTTTTGAAGCAACTGTGCTTTTCTTGTTCTGTTGTTATGAATATGAGTGCAACTTTTATGTAGGGAGGAAAAATCATTATTTGATTCTTCAGACTGGACTAAATTCTTATAAAATCCAAATATAGGACTGCATTACATCTTTCTTTTGAGTAATCATTCTCCCTGCACGTTTGTATTTTTTCTATGGGTACTTGAAATCCTTTTATTAAGTACACAAAATATGGAAAGAAATACAAACAGTAAAGCAGGAAACATTCTTTTTTCTCTTTTGTGTAAATAGCAAAATTTATAATGGTTTAGAACCCATTTCATTACATTTTTCATCTGCATAGAAGTTTGCATGACTCATATACAAACTTTTAATAACATTTTTATTTGTGTCAAATATTAGAGTTACCTTTTTCCAGGATTGACTTCTCTGCCTCTTTCTGGTAGCTAATACCATTTTTTTTCCCCTGAAGGCAAACTCTCCATCGGATCACTAAATAAATTTCTGGTAGAAGAGAGCCTCCTGGTTTTAGTCCTTTGCATGTAGGTCTTTGGTTTGATTCCAGGTGAACCGAGTAGTATAGAAAACGTGCTTGGAGCTCGTGAAGGCTGGAAGGTGCATGGAAGCGAGGAGAAGCAGGGAAGCAGGGGACCACCCGGAGAGCAGACAGTGAAATTCCCGTCTTCGCCTTCCCATCCCATCAGCTYTCCTGTCGGGAGCTGCAGTGCCGAAGCCTCCCCCGCTGTGGGATGAACCTGGCTCCATGACGGTCCGCTCAGGCTGCAGAGGAGACAAATATCAACCTCCTTCCCGGGACTGTTGCTCCAAAACATCATTTCCTGTATGACAGTAGATCTCATGTTCAGTAAATTATGTGTAATATATTTCTTATTCAAATCAAAGAAGTTTTTACTGCTGCACTGGTACTATCTGTTCTCTGTGGATAACTAGAAGAACTCATTTTCCAACCTTTTTAACCCAATACCTTCACAAGCATCAATTTTGTATTAGGAAATAAATAAATATTTGGATCAGTACACTGTAAGTAAAAATTGCCATTATTTATATAACCTGGTGATGCAGTTCCATTTGGCTTTTCTTTGTTGTTTTATTCCTTGAAATGGAGCAATATAGTCTCTTCCTTATTTTACTTTCCTAAAGAGGACAAAGAATTATAAGCAAGAACTGCAGCATACACATATGCAAACAGAAAAAGTCTTCATGTTGTATAGCGGAACAAAAACATGCAGATATTGCTGGTTTCATGGTAGTTCTTTGTTCTCAGATTTTCTCACCACAAATCAAGCAAAATTATTACCTAAAGTTTGCTGAAAAAAATTTTACGTGAAGCCTGCTAAAATATGTACAATATTTAACTGTCTTTCTTACAGTTTTAGCCTTCCAAAAAGCTTTAATACACAATCATGAACAAAACAGAGTTTAAACCTTGTGAACATCTCTTAATCTAAAAATAATAAAGTATCCCAGGAGATGATGAGTACTGTAAATAAAGGAAGATGAAAATTAGAAGGAAGAAAGAAATATCAGCTCTAGAATATAATGAAATCAAAGTGGCTGGAGGGTGAATTCACAATAGTAAACAAGCAGCTCTAAATTTGACTCCTGGCTCTCTTTCTCACATACTGTGTGGCCTCCAGCTTCCAAGCTATTTATGTAGTAACTGATATCTAACTTATTTATTGCATATATAATACGTAGAACCTGAAAATAAGCAACCCTGGAATGAATGAATAAAGCCTCATACATACACCAGGGTAATATTGATATCATAATAGAAATTAAGAGAGTCCTTATGCTGATCACCTGGCTTGGCTTATTTGAGTAGAGGTCCAAGTGTCTTGCTGCACAGCTGGGAGATGGATGGCTGGGCAAGRTGCTCAAACAGTCACAACGAGAGGCTCAATTTAATTTTTAAGTTGCAGAGGAATATGCATTATGAAGGAGAGCCAAGAAGACTAATGTTTATTTTACTGTTTCATCACTCTTAACACTTTGCTGCAGGTAAAAAAAAAAGCCTTGTGTGGTTTTGAGTGGAGTGCTGAGTAAGGAATTAAGAATATAGAAGAGGACAGTTCTTGGGAGAAACCCCATCACTAATGAAATTTGTGGCAAAGCCTCCCTGAATTCAGCAGGGTCTGGGCCATGCCCAAGACTAGATTCCACTCATTTTKGGCTGTTCCTCCTGTGCTAGGTAATCAGATTTTCTTGATTGCTGCAGTTAGTGTTTCGAGGGTACATGGATTTCTCTTGTCTTTTCTATYGTCRTCTGCAGCCAGCTCTGGGGCAGGAYGGCAAGGCACGGCCTGTGGGTTACCTCTGGTAACATGCTCAAACTCACCTTTTTTCCCCTTTCTTTGTGGCTTGTGGCTCTCTGAATTTGGCTGTCCAGCAGGGAGCTAGTCTGGTTAGTCTTTCCACGGGTTGAGCTTCATTTCCCAGCTTGTCCCCTCGGGAGGACAACCTCAGCCTGCCTCTAGCACTGTAAGATTTCTCTTTATAAGTTAGCATTTGGTTTGATTTCGGTGAAAACACTCTAAGATTTTGTCCTCAGTTCAGATTTGTCATGCTTGCCTGCAGCATGACCATGTTGATAGAGTATAAAAATGACTACTACAAGGCAGGAGCTCTTGAGAAAGTGCTGGACTTCAAACAGCCTTAGCAATCCTGCCACCCTCCCTGCCACGGCCCATCGAGTCTGGAACAACACCACATTKCCTGATTAAGCTGCCAGCCCTGCACTATGGACTGAAAATGCTGAGAAATCATCATTCTTTCACAACGAGAACACCACTGTTAGGGAAAGTATCGGTTACTACAGAAGGGAGAMAGGGTAGGTGACAGGTTGTGGTGATAATATGGGTATTAAAATACAAATGTATACGAAAAGCAAAGCCAACTGAACTGTCTAGCTAAGGCTGGCTTCCTGGTCCCCATTTCTTCTTTTAAAACAGATTACCACTTGCCACAATTCATCATTTTGCTTGTGTTCCTGAATACCTGAGGTGCTATTAGACATATGCTTTCACTTTGCTGTGCGAGTAGGGCAGTCCATCTGTGAGCCTCTGTCTTTATATAAACTCCAGCCGAAGTGTTTAAAGTCTTTTCTGTTTTTATTATAGAAATACAATTTCTATTAAACCGTCTGCTTGACAGACCTCAGCAATAGCTTGAGGAAGCCTTCGCTTCCAGAGCATGTGTTAAAACTTGTTTAATTTGACAGCAGCGAAGTTTAAGGAGGACAATTGTCTGAGTGATCATATAGGGTGACTTTGCGAAACCATTTGAACAATTTCTGATTGTATTTAGAGGCATCAATAAACGCTTAAGCCCTGAGAGAACTGCACATACTTTTTCACGTATTTACAGTGAAGCAAATCCAAAGCATCCCTACTGCCGGAGTTTGGATTTATAGGCTTCTACAACTGAGCTGTATTTATGGGCCATTATCTGTGCGACATACCTCCTCTAAAATCAGTTCCTCGTTCAGTAAGGGATGATGATGAACTTTAGATGAGGAGTGGAAAAAGCAGCCGAAATGTGACAGGCTCGTTTTAGTATTATTGTTTATATAGCGCTGTAAATGCATTACAGGTGACTCTGCCAACTCAAGTTAGATTTGTTAGGTGGTACACTTGCAAATAAAATGCAGATCTATACACACAACTCTTTTAGATGTCAGATCTAGGTCCACTGTCTTTTATAAATAAAAACAGAAGATGTTAGTGCTCACAGGGAAACTTTTGAGGTTGCTGCCTTCCAATTAGACCTTTTCTTGGCTTCTTTTTAGAAGGTTCCTGCTGATGTTTTGGGAAGCAAAGTCTCCGATTATGTCTAAATAAAGTAAGCAGTTATGCTCCCACAGTCTGTGAGGGAAAGTTCTGCTTCTGAAGGACACYAGGTTGGCAAACGTCTCTGTTAAACTCCAGGCACCTCACTACCATACCGTGATGCTTCTTCTCTGCTGATGCACATCATTTTTKGCAGAGGGACTCTTAGAAGAGTAATTCAGATTACCTGAGTGTGCAGCCCTCATCCAGTTCATTGAGGTGCTGAACTTTTAATGGCAATAGCTGTCAACAGGAGACAAAACACCTGATAGCATCTCAGGCGTGGTAAATGATCAACTTCTGGAAACACAAAACGCTGGACTAGAAGTGGTGATTTGGTAAGGAAAAGCCCTAGTCTTTGCTCCAGAGTGTCTTGGGCTAACTCTTTTATCTATGAGCACCCTTTTTGTCACAGTTAGAGAACAGGATTTTGTGCGTTTGCTTTCTCCTGCTTGGTATCAACAAACAGAAGGTGCAAAGCCGGGCTGGCGCCCCCAGCGCTTCCAGTGCTCAGCRAGCCTAACGGGGAAGGGCTCCTCGGGAAAGCCGAAAGGAAACCAAGGCAAGCTGTTAGGGGACGGTGAGCTTTTCCTCCGGGCGGGCTGTGATGCCGGTTAGTGTTTTCTCCAGATGGCCTGGGCTTTTGCTTTACTTTCCCTGCTGCAGCTGGGGCTCATCCCGTGCTCTCTCTCAGCTGTGCTTCTTGGGGAGGTTTCTGTTCCTCCCTTGCTGTTGCTTCCCTACGGCCAGGACTTACCCCAGGTGCTCCCTGCACTCTGGGGCCACCTCAGATGAACTCAGTATTAGGTCTTTGATGACTTGTTTTACTTGTACCGAAGCAGGTCATGGCACATGTACATGAACRGGCGAGACAGTGAGGAGATCTGACCCCTGCGACGGCAGCRGGGCAGTGCCCAGGGCCGAGGGAAYGGTGCTGGGCTTCAGCACAGGGTTGGCTAGGCRGACCTGTTATTCCCACTTCACCTCACGGGTGTTTTCCTTAATATTCCAGCTCATGGATGTCTAGGATCAAAATCTCTGCTGTGGAAAATACACTCTCTGCTGTGGCTGTGGGGCTCCATTTGGCTCCCTGCCCCACCACCCCGGTGCCTCCAGCCTGCTGCCCACGGGAGCCCTGCTGCCATGGCCTGTTTTCCCCCCACGACTGATTAGACAAGTTGCTTTGTGTTTCCCCAAATACTCCTCAGCTTCCTTGTATCTACTCAGGTCGGTACACGGCCTATAGCTCACATTCATTACCTCAGTTTGCTTGCAGGTGATATGCGTGCAGCAACGTGTTGAGGACGAAKCACTCAGTGCACGGAAGTTATCCCTGCTTTTCTCCAGGTGGGGTAGCACTGAGGCCCAACACAGCCACCCACGGATCTTGTAAGGAACTAATACCACAGAGCTCCCTGCCCTTCTGCCCAATGTAGCTGAAATTAGCCAATGGATACAAAAAATACCAGGGGAGGACGAGTGACAGGCAGTTGGACAGAGAGTGTGATGGTGCAGTAATGCAGCACTTACTGAAATAAGTTATTTTTCACAACTCATGAATTGTAAGTCAATTCCAAGTCTTCTCTGGTGCCTGAGTCATAGTTTTGAAGTGTTTGGAGCTGGCAGTGCTGTTCAACAGCATCTTTGAAGCCCATCTGTGCTGTTTATAGGCTCTTTCCTCAGCCCCCAGGCACTGTGTGTGTCCTCTGCTTCTCCAGAATGTCGGCGTTTGAGGCGGGAAATTAAGGGGTTGCTCCATAACTGTGGTGGGGACATTGAGCTTCTTCAGCACGTGAATTGACACTGGGTGGGGGCCTCGGGGATCCTTGCTGCCACGTGATCTCCTGTCTGTCAAACCAGCGTYTTAGTCCAGCAATTTGCCTCCTGCCTGGCCTGCCCAGGGACACCAGGGGCATTTGCTTCRAGGAGAGAGCCACAGTTGGCTTCARACCTCCCAGTGATAGTGAATCCCCTTGATACCTTCACAGGTCATTTTAGTGGTTACAAAGTAGCCTAAAAATAAAGGGATTGTCCCTTCCAGGCAATATCTTTTTTTAATATATGAAGTGAAGTCAGCATATGCAGTAGTTATTRGGACATGGCGTTAAAACCAGGCATCTGGCAGAGAAGGAAGGCCATCTGTGAGAACGCAGTCCCTCTTACATGTAATAACCCAAATAATGTCTCGGTTGTTATGAATTCACAGCCCTGGGAGTGTAAACAACTGTGTCCTGTGGGAAAAATATGGGGAAGTGTTACATATGCAATTGTGTACCTCCTTTGGAGGTGTCAGGTGAAATATATGAGACGTTTGTGCTAGCTGTGGAAATTTGCCTCTAAACTATAACTGTTTTTATAGATTTACCCTTACCTCCATTTATTGCTTGCCCCTTATTTCAATGTCTTTAGCA
>PTEX01000010.1:6925546-6944272 GCA_003342815.1 Eudromia elegans | reverse complement strand
TTGTTACTTTCAGTGGTGTAATTGAATTCCTCTTAGAAATTAGATTATACCGGTGAATATAGAAATCTCAGATGGCAAGAAGCTGCATTTGCTGACCATGCTGTGAAAGAGGTATTGCGATGATGATTATATACTAAAGGCATGAAAGTGATTAGACTACACGAAATAGCATTTATCCTCCKTTATATTGAATGCCAAAAGTGACCTCATTTAGAGAAAACCTAAGGAAACCTCTCTTAGTTTCTATTTAATTCTTTTTTCCAGCACGTTGACCTCAGACTTTAAGGAATTTGGAGTGTGAGGACAGAGTGGGTATTGGCATGGAGAAGACAGTTGTCACAGAACAATTATGGGGGAAGGTAGATCTTGTGCTTGCCCCTCCTCGGGCCCCTGGTTTTGCAGGCAAACGTGGTATCTCCTCTCGATGGGAATCATATCAAGCTCAGTTTGTCGGTGAATGCGAAGGGGAGAAATAAGAAACCTGCAGTGCAAATGTTTCATTTTTCATGTTTTTCAGTGAAGCATTAAAGCATCACATTACCAGTAAATTCACTATTTACTGGTAATGATCGGAAGGATTGTTAACAAGAGTCTGGGAAACATATCAAAACAGGAATGACAGATAAAAGAAATAAAGAAATTCTAAACAAAAAGCACAACCATAGGCTTATATTTTTTGAAAAGCTAGTGAGTGTCTCAGAGWTTTCAATACTTTATTTCTGAAATTTCAGCTTCCTAGATCTTAGCACATTACAAATTAAAAGAACAATTTTACATTATATTTACATATATATATATATGTTTTGTATACTTAAACAGACTAAATAAAATCACTTATTTAATCTAAATAATATACTGCATGATCCCTTTTCCGTAGCTAAGAATTTCAGAAAGAAAGTTGAAACACACAGCTAGCAACTCAAATTCAGGAAAGGAAATTAAGGAGCTCTTCACGGCCTATGGTTAGTCCTAACTGTTGCCTGGTAACTGTCTAAAAATTAACTGTGCATCACCTGGCTTTTAAGGACCACGACTTCACTAGGAAACCTGGAATCTGCTRTGTCTGACATTCAGAAGCAGAGCATCGTGACTTGGTTATTATGGGTTTTTCTCATAATCGAAGAAGAAAAGCAGCTACTCAGCTGAGATGCTTATAGGTGCGTATGGCAAAGCTTTTGTTTAAAATATTGCARACTACAAAGAAAACTTTGGAAATACCAGAGAATTTGATCCAATGTATTTCTGCTATGACTGGGGCGTTCCACAATGTCCTCATTCTTTAGGTGCTATAGATACTGTCTTGAATTTCTTAGCTAGTATCTGCACCTTCCGAGTTTCATTCAGTCTTTGAGTGTGACAAGAATCTGAAAGCAACAGATAGAGGAGGAAGCTATGGTATAGTATAGACATTTCTTTAATGGAAAGCTGGCAGCCATACCTAGACTACCAGGTGAACTTTGACTGGATTCATAAAAGACTGCATCAACTGCATCAAAATAACTCCCCAAGAGGAGTTAATGCTCCTTTGTGAACAATTTTAGGAACAGTCTGTGCTTACCATTGTAGTGGCAGCGTTGAGAAGATTGTGAACATTCGAATAAACATAGATGGGAATACGTGACACAGGTATCTAACTGTGTGAAACATGTGTTTTGCAGGATTCTCCTCTCTTTTGTACTTCTGGCCTCAATACAGTGAATCTGGAGGCACTGTTGCAAAACTTGTTCTAGTGAGTTGGAAAATCTGGTCTCAGGTGGGGTGGTTTCAGGTTGTTCGCCTCAAAATGCTGTGTCAGGATGTTTGATAAATTCATTCTAATACAAATTTTTATGCTTTCAGTATCTTCTATTGGAGAACCTCAGAGAGTTCTGCAAAGATCAATTAATTAACCTTCAGAAATACCCATGTGGATGCATTTTTTTTATCATCTTAATAGTAGAAATGGAAGAAGAGAATCACAGATTAAGCAACCTACCCAAGGTCACTTCATTAATCAGTAACAGAACATGACTGAAAAAGAAAGCAAGCACGTTCCTAGATGTATTGGCTATCACAGCATTAGTTAAAAGCTCTAAAAATCAGGAATTTGGGTTAGGTAACCTTCTGAAGTGAAGTCTAAATGGGGAGCAGAAGCAAAGAGTCTGTACTCCTCTCTCTCAGCCTCCTGTACTGTATGTGGTTTGATGGAAGATAACAGCTTCTGTAAAGACCAGATGAACACTACAGATCTTCACTATATTAGAGAGTCATTTAAACTTACTTGAGATGACATCCAGAGCCTCTTGATCCTGGTCTCTGATGGAAAGCTATCCCATCATGTGCTTAAATTTAAGCTTGTGGAGTTCATTTCATTCTCTTTGTCCTTCTCCAAACGCTAAAATATAAGCAAATTTAAAACTCTGCAGGAGGGGAGACTGCATGATCGATTGTATCCTGTTTGTAATTGAAATGTTAAACAAGCAACCACTGTCACAACCTCGTCTGCTTGGATCGTGCCTGCCCTCAGTTATCCAGAGTGCAGGAGCGGAAGAGGCTTGTCTGAACAAACACACAGGACTCTGTGTTAAGGATATTGTAAAGGAAATGTACGCATATATATTTATATACAGAGATGTGTGGTAGAAAACTGGTCTCCATGCATATCTAGAGGAGTGAGGGAGTTGCTGACTATTGGGTATGAAGCTTACAATAAGATGTAGGGGAAGAACTCTGGGGAATTGCACAAGACTCATGGGATGTTTGGGAAAGGAAACAAAGATGGGGAAAAGGGAGGATCAGGGTGGTTTGAGGATGAAATCCCAAACAAATGCCAGGAAACAAAGCATGGAAAAGCAGAGGGAAGAGAGGATAAAGGAGGCCAGTTGCATGCAGACTCTGTCCTGCCTTTTCATTAAACTCAATTTCTAATTTCTTTATTGGGTGCAGGTCTCTCAAGTCTGTGTACATGTATGTGCATCAAAGTCTAAGTGCCATCAACGGGATGCAGACCATGAGTGGTATGTGTGGTACCAGCAACTGTCTTAAGTGAGGGTGCTTTTGTCAGTTTGTGATCACTACCAAGCCAGACTAGTCAGTGAGTGTGTTAAGTGACTTGGAAACCAGATAAGTGTGGGTCTAGGAGTGAGACAACTGAGGAGCTGGCTACTGGAAGTACTGGGAGGTTCAGAGACATGCAGAAAGCTGTTGGCTCCCCAAGACCTCTATACACCTCTTTTATTCAMAAAGGTGGCATCAAAGAACAAATGTAGTAACTGGGAAGGTTGAAACAAGTATGTGTGCTCMTTTAGAATCATCTCACAGCACCAGGAGCCAGTATTTTATATAGCTTGTAAGGATTTTCAGGCAGTATTTTCCAGCATAATTGGTAACACATTCATCTAGAATGCTTGGAGAGGAAAAACTTTTTCAGCAAGTTTTCTCCAAGATAAGGTCTCTAAAAAGAAAAAAAAAAGAACATTTTTATATTTTCAGGCTTGCTTCTTATATGCAGAAAAGTTTGAAACAAAATGAAGAGACTTATTTTAGTCCTACAAGAAGTCAAGACCTGTGTGGATGGGCAAAGAGCTGTTGGAAACATATGTCATGTGGAAAAAGGGCCAGACCACATGGAAACATTGCCAGAGTCTGATGCTGGATGGGGAGGGTGTGTTGGTGACAGAGGATGCAGAGAAGGCAAAGTTACTAAATGCCTTCTTTGCTTCTGTCTTTACTGCTAGGGCTGGTCCCCATGAATTACAGAGCCTGGAGGCAAGAGGGATAAGCTGGAGAGAGGAAGATTTTCCCCCGTTGAAGAGGCCTGGGTTAAGGGATTATTTAGGCAGACTGGATACCTATAATTCTATGGACCCAGATGGGATGCACCTGAGAGTGCTGAGGGAACTTGCGAGGGTTATTGCTCAGCCACTCTCCATCATCCTCAAGAGATGGAGAGCGGGAAGGTGCCAGAGAACTGGAAGAAACCAACGTCACTCCAGTCTTCAAAAAGGGTAAGAGAGAGGAGTTGGGAAACTACAGGCCCATCAGCCTCACCTCTGTCCCTGGAAAGGTGWTGGATCAGCTTGTCCTAGAGACCATCTCCAGGCATATCAAGGAGAAGAAGGTGATTAGAACTAGTCAGCATGGATTCACCAAGGAGAAGTCATGTTTGATGAACCTGATAACCTTCTATGATGGGATGACTGGCTGACTGAACGATGGGAAAGCTGTGGATATTATCTACCTTGACTTCAGCAAGGCTTTCAACACAGTCTCCCATAACATCCTTATAGGAAGGCTCCAGAAGTGTGGATTGGAAGTACGGACAGTGAGGTGGATCATKAACTGGCTGAATGGTAGAGCTCAAAGGGTCGTGATAAAATACCAAGGCCAAAGGGGCCAAGTCTAGTTGGAGGCCTGTGGCCAGTGGTGTCCCCCAGGGGWCAGTGCTGGGCCCAGTGCTGTTCAACTTGTTCATCAACGACTTGGAYGAGGGCACAGAGTGCACCCTGAGCAAGTTCGCTGATGACACCAAACTGGGTGGATTTGCCAACACTCCAGAGGGCTGTGCTGCCATCCAGAGKGACTTAGACAGTTTGGAGAGTTGGGCAGAGAGGAACCTCATGAGGTTCAACAAGGATGAGTGCAGGGTCCTGCACCTGGGCAGGAATAACCCCAGGCACCAGTACAGATTAGGGGYTGACCTGCTGGAAAGCAGCTCCGTGGAGAGGGATTTGGGAGTCCTGGTTGACACCAAGTTAATCACAAGTCAGCAGATGTGCCCTCATGGCCAAGAAGGCCAATGGGATCCTGGCTGCATCAGGAGAAGCGTTGCCCACAGGTTGAGGGCGGGGATCCTGCCCCTCTRCTCAGCTCTGGTGAGGMYGCACCTGGAGTATTAGGTAAAATTCTGGGCTCCCCAGGACAAAAGGGACGTGGAGGTTCTAGAGAGGTTCCAGCACAGACCARTGAAGATGATTTAGGGACTGGAGCACCTACCATAAGACGAAAGACTAAGCGAGCTGGGCCTGTTTAGCCTGGAGAAGAGAAGATTGAGAGGGGGTCTTATCCATATGTATAAGTATCTGAGGGGAGAATGTAGGGAGGAGGGGGCCAAACTCTTCTCGGTACTGGCCAGTGACAGGACAAGGGGTAATGGGTACAAGTTGAAACACAGGCAGTTCCATGTCCATGTGAGGAAGAACCTCTTTGCTGTGAGGGTGCCAGAGCCCTGGAAGAGGCTGCCCAGAGAGGTKGTGGAGTCTCCTYCTCTGGAGATCTTCCAAACCCGCCTGGCTGCCACCCTGTGCCCCGTGCTCTGGGTGTCCCTGCTGGAGCAGGGGGTTGGACTGGATGATCTCTAGAGGTCCCTTCCAACCTCAACCATTCTGTGATTCTGTGATTTTGGTTTTTTTCTTGGAAGGACAAAAGGAATCCAAATCATTCAATTTCTTACATTTTCCAAATTGCTAGCTGTCAGGTCAAAACCCAAAAATGACTGGTTGGGAAGCTTGAAGCTTCTACCTGGATGTATCAKTATTTCTCATAAGCTCTTTTTTACATGGTCTTTGCACAAAACCACTGATGACAATCTAAGTGATAGATAAATTGAACCCCACTCATTTCGATTACAGCTTTYGATTTTTCTTTTGGGATGACTGGCCTAGTATTTTCACATGGGTGAACTAAAGGGCTGGAAAAGACTAACAGTTAAAGGGAAAATAACAAAGCAGCAGAAATGGTGACTGTAAATTGAAGCAGTGAGTGAAGAAGGGTCATTCCCCATCACTGTGTCTGCTGCTGTGGAGACAGACTTGAAATGATTCCAGAAAAAGAAAAGGATGAGGCCGTTTTACACTCATTTTGTGCTATTGGCAAAGTTCTCATTTACTAGATAAAGCCCTAAATTTACAGCCCTTTAAGACATCTGTTGCCACAGCCTACCTAGCACATACCGTAAAGCCTTTATAACATAAGATCTCTTGAAAATAATAACGGGAGCTCGATGCACTGTGCGGGATGCTGAACAAGGTGTAAGTCTCAGAATAAATTTTTGGGGTGTTGGATGTGTGGAGAGATCAAGGCTCATTGTTGATGTGATATTGGCAACGGGATTTCATTGCCGTTTGATAAAGTGAGCATGTGAGCCCATCTATTCTTTAACATAGATCTGTGCTGTTGAACTTTCATTTATGAAACAAAAYGTCTTGTACTTATGCCAGTCTATTAATCTGCGAGTCATTACAGCTAAAACCAACTTGGAAATGCTCAGATTAGTACAGTAAGTGGTGTAAAAATACAGTAGACTCTTGAGTATTGGAGTGTGCAGTGTTTACCCTCTTAAAAGAAGATTGCAAGGCCATAGAGACTTACAAAAAAGAGAAGTTTGTTTCATTAAACCTTCCCCAGGAGCCTTACCCTCAGGTTATATAAATCAGAAGAGCTCCAGCTCGRGCTGGCAAATTGCATTCAAAGTGTRTCTCTCCATGGCTTACTGTCAAGCTGGAACCTTGCTTTGAGGCTCTGAGGAGACCGCTCCTAAGTTCCAGATCTATGGAAAAAAGTAGTTAGAAAAGACAGCAGAGAATGGTTTTGTTAAATTCCCAGATGATGATGATATGTGAAACTGAGAGGGCACACTGGAGATTGAGATTGATTCAGGATTATATTTATAAATTCTTAACGGTCTTGAAAATAAATGAAGGCTCTCCATTTATGTAGGAATGATCAATCGTATAGAAACTGAACAGGGAAAAGAGGTTAATTATCATTTTCACAGCAAAGGAGCTGGATCTCACTTCGCTTTACAAGCTAAACAGGAATCAAAATTGTTAGGATTTGACTTTAAAAAGCAAGCATCAGATTGGGACTTGTAAAGGGATGGCTGGAAACWACTCAGTTGAGAAAGGATATAGTGTTCAGTTTGGGGCTCTGAATTAGGGAAAGAGACAGAGAAAATGCAAGAAAATCTGCACAAAAGTGGCCTAGAAGAGAAAAATTAGGGAAGTGGGTTTCTTTAGTCTAAAGAAGAAGAAACAAAGTGAAGATGTGATAGCATGCTTCACGTAAGAAAAAGATGTAAAGAAAGTGTTGTCTTTTATGTTCTCTGTGTAGGTAGAACAAGGAATAGTAGTTTTAATTTCAGTGAAGGGAATTCAAGCTAAMGAAAAACTCTCTCAAGGCTACTCTTTAGTGCAAATTAATCCCACTTTTAGCAGTGGGCGGCCTGCTGATCAACCTGCCTGATACAAAGCCTCATTTCCACTAGCAGCACTTACTCCTATTAATAATCCTGTTAAAGTCAGGACCGCATCCCAATTCAGGCAACTTATTTTGGCAGTCTTGAATTTTTTTTTTTTTTTTTTCTGTTTTAAACCATTTTGCTTGGGGAAAATGATCTATAAAACATTCAGCTAGACTGACAATGCCCACTGTAGCCTGATGTAATTTTAAATTACCATGAACACTAAAGCGGGGGCTTCTAAGAGGACAGCCAATTCAGCCTTAATTGTAGTGGAGGTAATGGTGCCCTTTTCATGCCAGCAGAACATATCCAACGTTTTCCACTTAAATGATGGATMCCAGGCAGTGAATAGCTGGTCATGCCTGGTAGTTATGGTAGCCTTAGGCGACACTTGCTGTTCAGGGATGGTGCAATCCAAATTGCTATGCTGGATGTGCAGCTGGTACTATACTGTACKAAGAGCTGTAACAAGTAAGGCAGCTTATGTGCTGATTCTCTGTGGAAAACAGGTATTTTGGGGGGGAAATGCTGATCTACTTTTAATACACTAAATCAGGGCAAACTCTGATTTCATTAACTAAATAGAGCTTATCTCTTCCCTTACTAATGTACAAGCCAACTTCAGCAAAGGTAAGGAACAGTTAATTATCAGAGTGGGGATTCTGGGGCAGCAGAGTGGGCAGCAACGTGAGGAAATGGGGCTAACTGGCGCTTGAGTTAGCAGCTCTCAGGAAACTGGATATCAGCAGTCTGGATAAGTCAACCCTTGCTCTAAGTCAGTTTTCAAACTCTCACATTTTTCAATTCCTTTTAGATTGTTTTTGCCCCAACTGCTAGCAAGTGCCATATGATATTGCTGGCAATATATGTCAGAGTAATGTCTTCTTGAGGCAACTCCATTTTGCAGACAGCCTGAACAAGGAGAAATAGCCAAAAGATACCAGAGCTTGTGATTTCTTTTTTTTTTTATGACCCTGACAACAACATAGACAAACCCATTTTTCCTCCCCTAGGCTGCTCCTTGCCTCTCCACTAACYTCAGGTTTGTTTCAAAGGCTGAACTTAAAACTAAATTCAGCTTTAACTGGTTTAATGAATAAAAATGCATACGATTAATGTGAAGCATTTGCTCAGGTGCTACTCTGAATGCTGGCCTGAAACCCCAGGGCGGTTGATCCCCTACAAAACATTTTAGTTTGTGCATTGCCAGCCGTGATCCACAGCCCTGCTACAACCAGTATATCCCAGCTACAGGATATGGCTGTCCCAGTGACTACCAAAGCAGAYTGCTGGATTCAGAGCATCACAGCTGGCTTTTCCTTTCTCCCCCAAAATCTTTCTTAGTACAGCACTCATGCTGAAATGCAACAGGGACTGGCAGAGAGGGAGAGACACAAAGGGATGAAGGCCACTAGGCTGAATCCTTGACCTGACTGGATAGGTTGTAGCAAAGGTGCTTTTCTGTCCTACTCAAATGAAGCTAAAGAAATTACAATAATTCATCAGAAATTAGAGTCTCTTTACAATCATTGAGGTGCCTTTATATAACTATACAGCGTATGCTACAGCAATGCTTTTAAGGTGGTAAAGTTAATTCAGGGAGAATCAGGCCCATGTATCACACAAGTTAGTGCTCTGTATGTCCATTCTCCCTTCATTCTCAAAGTCTTCTCTCTCCTATTAATATGAATTATCAGCTGAATGACTGCAGTATATTTATACTGCCCTCCAGAAGTGTGGCTGTAGCTCATGTATGCGTGTCAAGGATAGCTTTAATCTGTTTAGCTGGGTAATTCCAATAATGCAGCTGAAATAGCAGAGGCTTCAGCCACTGAATCTATATCCAGGGTCCTGGCTGCCCCTGCACTCTTGCACACAGCAAGCACTGCTGGCATTCAAATATGAAGTAACTGAAAATAAACTTGGAAATGATAGAGAATAAATATGGCAATACTCTAGCTTTCATTAAATTGTTCCAACCATGAAAAGTCCCATAAAGTGTCACTGACCCTACAAAGCTGTGAATTTCTATTCTAATATAGCAGCTGTTCTCTGTTATTTTTCCCAAAATTTTATTACGAAATGGAACTGTGAAATGCTCGGTGTTGTGTTAGGATGAGTGTGCTGCTTATAAAGATMTGAAAAGGGTGACTGGGAGCAGGAATTAATTTCAGCATCAAATGGATGCTAGATCTTCCTAAAGAAGCTTTCTGTATTCCATCTTGAAGTCTACTGTGTCTCTTTAAAAAGAAAGATATAAAGGAGGAGGAGAATATATGTATATATGTGTGCATATATATAGATGGAAAATGGAATGAAGCCTCAGCAAAGAGAAATGTGCAAGACCTCTTGGGTCAGAAAGTCTTAACCCTCCCAGAACTGCTAGTAATGCCCCTTTCAAACACTGGGCTCCCCACCAGACTGATCTATCTGCACCAGTGATTCCAGGGGCAGCTAAATKCAAATTATTCAGTTGATATTCAGACATTCAAGTTTTGTTATTTAACCTCTTTATGAGCTGAAAGAGATTCTGGCCTTATAACGTTTAGACAAACAGCTGCTGACTTCAGAATATCTCTTTAAAATGAATAAATATYTCCTTTGCTCCTTTCTCAGCCCTGTGTCTAGAGTTCACTGTTTAATTCTAGATTGTAATTGCATATTTTTTCTGAGGTTTTATCCGTTCTTTGCACTTTGCCGAGCTCTGGATAACTACTGCTGGTTGAATTTTAATAGTCCAGTTCATCTTGCAAAACAGCTGAGTGCAAGTGGAGGTTCCCCCTGGAGGCTTGTTCCTACCCTGAACAGGTTCAAGTTTGTTATCAGCAAATGGTGCAAWGGCTTAAAGAAAATCCCCTCTACTTCCTGCACAGCACTGCTCATCGGCTTCTTGTTGCCACAGGAGCACCTGGCCCGGAAGGAATGCGACTTATTTCAGSCTCTGATGGAATACAAACGCCTTTAAGTCATTTTATACACACAAAATGCACACGTTGCATACACGGTTGCACACATTCATTTTTTACAGTGTCCAGATTCCTCTAGTCGATGGAGGAAACAAAAAGAAGTGATCCACAGGAATGGCAAGCAGTATGTGGCGGGGATTGAATGTGCCTTTACAGAAACGTCTACTACTAGTTCTGTCACTTCTCTTTAATGGACATGTCTTTCCAGGTACCATGCAGCCCTTGCTGGGGACTGCACGGTCAGTGGGTTGTCTGCAAACAGTAGGGCCTCAGCAGCAGCTAATCAGGAACAGAAACGTGTCTCCTTTATGGGGAGTCAATTCTGGTCTGTCTCTAAATACCCTTGGCTGGGGAAAGGATGAGTCAGGTTATTAAGCTGGATACTGGCCTTCACAGACAGGTARGTGTTCTTCTGGAGGATAGAGAAGAGCTTGAATCATGCCAGGGCATTACTGAAACTTGGCTTTTCAGTTCTTCATCAGTTATTATTGCTTCTCTTTTTTTTTCTGAGTTGTGTTCCTCTTGAAAATCCATGTCTGCTGTAGTCCATTTGTTGGCTCGCTCGCACTTTGRAGGGTGACCTGGGTTACTTCTCGAAGCCGCTTCCATTCCAATCACCTGCCATCTGTGCTGTATGAGCACAATGACCACCTGCCTTAAACACCAAGCTCCTCCTCTGGGACAAACACAGAGCCCAGTTCTGCTCCCGTCCTGTAACGAGCTGAAAATCAGCCACATTTGATCTGTGCTGTAACTGTTTACTCAGCACCATGAAGTAAACCTCATTAACCTACACCTGAAATATATATTTTATACTGGCTGCCTCAAAATGTAAATYTGCATTGGAATGAACATATTGTCTTGCACTTCCATTATTTTTAGAACATGGAGGTTTTAAAGGAAGAAATAACTTTTTGTTTTCTCAGTTCTTTTTACACAGACAAGCAAAWGTTTCCTTTAATAAACAGCAAGGTTCACATTGAAAAGCAATTCTGCATGCTTTGTTTAATTTGTGTTTATAGATGTAGCTGTGTACCCATTATTTTCAGGATGTGTTAAATCACAGAAATGAAACGAAAAAAGAAATGTTTGGGCTTCTATTAATGGCAATGCACATGTGAAAAGCTTGTGTTAAAATCAGTCTATAAATTTGTAGTCCAAAACTCAAAGTTTAAGCAAATGTTCTGTAAATATTCCTCCTCCTGTTCCTAACTTGGAAATAACAGGTATTTTTGCCTTCTAGGTTATTGTAGAAACTTCACCCAGGAGCTGGAAAGTTCWAGGAATTGTTTAATTTATCCATTTATGTAACAACTCTGTAGGTACAACTCTGATCCCACTTCATATTCAGCAAATATGAGCTACTGATTTTGATAGGAAATAAATTTACTCATATACCAATAAAATAAGAATGGGTGAGCTTTCGAACTACTGACTACTGCAAAATCCTACTGAAAAAAACTGCCACAAAAATCTGTTAAAATTAATGCTGTATGGAATTTTGATCTGATTTAGTATATAGCGATTGCAATCTTCAAGTTGTCACAATTGTTTTATTGCAGTTGCTCACCAGAATGTTTTAAATTTGAAGCTATGGTAATATCTAGTATTTTAAGCAGCCATATAAACACCATCTGTGCAAAATATTTGTAATTATTTACAAACAAAGTGCAGGGAAAGCTTTTTCACAGAGCCGAGTTGGCACACTAGTTTAGCAGAATGTGTCCCCCCARTCCTCTCTGTATGGTGGTTGCTTTTGCAGCCATGGGGCTGTCACTCAATTCCTAACCCAATTCYTCAGTTCTGTTTGGGCAYRAAATKACTTTGGTAATGAGCAAGTAAAGAMGGCTGAAGAACTGTGCCAACCCCTATGAAATAAACTGTTCACCCCTAGATCAACTTGGTCCTCATGCCCATGGAGAGGTCTTTATCTCCAAGGCAACCTGCTGCTGACGGACGTTTGCCCATGGGGAGGCAAAGGGTCTGTCTGCCTGTGATGTGCTGCCTGATGCCTCCCTTTGGGTGGCAAGGGGCAAAACTAAGCCAAACGCTGTGCTCAGAGGCCTGTCATGACCACAGGAAAGAACTTTTTTTTGCAAAAGTCAGTAGCAGGACAAGATTCTCCGTACAGAATCCTTTAAAGCTGTCACTAGATGGTCCTTAGAGCACCATATCTGCTGTATTCTGGGCTCCYCATTTGAATGGCTGGCTTGCAGCTTGCAATATTTTATAATTGCTTAAAGAGACCTGCTCATAGGGTATTAAATAAYAGCAGTGAAAAAAGCATCCATATGCCAAGGCACAAAAGACAACCTTCTGGTACAGGTAGATCATGAAGGTCTGTCCATCAGTTCACTGAACTGAGCATTTCCAGGTCCTGATGGACCAGAGATTTGGCCACTGACCTGGCTGCTTCTSACAGCTTGTGCCCGGATCCACCAGGATGCACCAGGTGCCAGCAGGACCATGGGCATCCGTAGGGCCAAGGAAGGGGAGTCCACACTTCTGGTCCRGAGTGTAGCCTCCACATCGTGTTGTTTTGCCTTCACTTTCAGTATTGCTGGATGTGCAGAGATGTGTGTTGTCCTACCAGCCTGTGCTAGACACTCTCATTCCAACCTGCCACTCAGGAAACGGCAGCTGGAGCCCTTGGCTCTAAAATCATCACTAAACTATACAAATGCCTGCAGTGATTTCCCAGCACTGTGGGCCCGATCCAAAGTCAGCTGCAGTCAGCGACCCAGAGTGAATCATGCACCATCTGTGCTCGTGGGTTGACTGTTTGCGTGTGTAAAGTGTTGGGTAAATATATAACCACAGCACAAAACAGCAAGTCCCCCTCACTCGTGTGTAAAGGGGAGAGCATTTACACCCTCTTCACGAGTCTCAACACACAGTGCAGGTTCCATAGGTGCTGCTGATCGTGCCAGGTGTGAAGGGATTTATCTGCRGTGCTGGCACTGGGTACTGGCATTTCTCATTGAAAGCTTGTACCAAACAGGACAGAGATTAGAAACAGCCAAAGCCATCCCTGGGGCTGCTTGCAGAGTAAATTGTATGAAGCAGYCTAGCAGGAAGGAAACTCTCAGTTCCTGCAATGCTGGAGACAGAGGAGGAGTAGGAGGTGGGTCTGGTCCCCATCCTCACTCTCTGATCTGCTCAGCCAGCTTTATGAGCATGGGCACGGCTCTGAGGTAGCCTCCTGGTTTGGGGTTTTGTTTGAGATGTACAAGGTGTGATGAGAGAGAGTCCAGGGAAAAAGGCTAAAGCGGAGGTGGAAAGACAGTCCCMGCCAACCTTATGAAGAGCAGAGTGGCAGGCATGGCAGGAGCCAGAGAAGTGCCAAGAGAGGCGTGCGCCGACGAGGCCTGTGTGGGACAGGCGCCCAGGTGCTTGCCCCGCTGTGCTTTTGCTGGGGTGCAGCTGGGGTGCAGCGCTGGCGTGACTTGTGCGCTACCCAGCCTCCCGGCAAGCAGGTACACCCACAAATCCGGATGATTCTGCCAGAGAGCAATGACAAAGTGTCCCTAAGTACTTCAGTGCTTTTAGYGCTGACATAATAGATTCATCTCCACTGAACAGCAATAAAGGTTTCTTTTTATTCCCACTAAATCACAGGTATGTCACCAAAGGTAAATGCATATATCTGAATACTTCTGTGTGCTCCTTCACAATAAGCATATGAGCAGCCAGACAAGGGTGCCAAGGTAGGTGAGTCAGAGCTTTTTTAACACACAAAGAAAGTCTATGTATTATTATTTCCTTCCAGAGTCTCTTCTTATTTATTGTACATAACATCCATGAGGGAAGGGATAGCTTTCATGATGAATGATGGGATACATTTTCTTATACTGCTAAGTCACAGAGCTAACTGTGACCTTTAATATCCAGGTAAGAAAGACTGAAAATGACTAATGGATAACAATGACTTTGTGACTGAGCTAAAAGGAACTGGCAGGATGGGTTCAGTCACTTTCCTAAAAGATTTGCATGTCACTGATTCCAGACTCTAAACATGGCTTGAATGCAGTCAGTCAGACACCTATAAAAGACACATTTGAGATGTCCATCATTGATCAAACTGGATAAAAAGGATATATATCAATTTTTTTTTTAGATGTGGAACTTCCTGGCMCTGGATAGGGGATCAGAATATGGATGTGGGTTTCACAGGGTATTAGAAGGTGCCTGATCAACTTATAGGAAGAAAAGTCTCTTGAACGTTATTAAATATAGAAACTCATCCTCGAGTGAGGATGTAAGTCCCTGGAAAGATCACTGGACACACTGGGAGAGTATTCAGGGAAAATATCCCAATGTACTTACCTATAATTAGATCCARGATACTAGACTAAATATGACGTTGATTCAGTATAAGTATTTTTCTCTTTTTATGCTATAAGACCTCCTGGAAACAGCAGCCTAGATCACAGTTAAGGCCAGCCAGTGGCGGGTGTTCAAGAGAGATGAGAAGTCCTGGTGCTGGCTCTAATGATAACGTGGTTTCCCAGGAACCTGCTTTTTGGATGCAGGAGGAGAGAGTAAAGGAAACTACCAACGGCAGACAAGGGAAGGAAAGAGGGAAGGGAGTGGTTTGGGTTTTGAGGGGTGATGAATCAAGCAAAAGGTGCTTGCCTGCGTATAACTCACCTGGGTGAAGGGGAGTAGAGTGAATTATCTTCTGTGCCAAGCACAGACACAGGATGTTGTGCATTTGRGGCAGCAATGGGGCAACGTGTGCCAGCTGTGGGTCTCCTTTTGCTCCCCTGGCCCCTGGTTGGAGCTTCCTGTGCCCCCACAGCCAGTGGGACAGGCCGCCACCACCCAGGTTCCCTGCCACGTAAGGCACACGGGCCTCCCCACCACCGTGGGCCCCTACCGAGGCAAACTCTCCCACAAGCAGCTTAAATCCTCTGGATTTCAAGAGACAGGGATGAAACTTGAAGTGCCCCAGGCAGCAGGTTCAAGGGAAGTCCCCTGCCACCACGGCAGATCCAGAGGAGATGGGCTGACTTCCCTCTGCTGCTGAGAGACAACCTGTGTCCCCATGGCCTGTGKCCAGCCCTGGGATTAGACTGTTCCRAAAACTAGCCCTGTAAGCCCAGAAGGCTGAATAGACAATTCTGAGGGCAGGGAGAGATASATTTTGTGTGAGCAGGGCTGCATTTTAGACAGGGATCAGGCCCGCTGAGGGGACCGCAGGCAAGGCTGATGGGCACAGCAGGAGGGGGAGGCCCAGCTCTTTCGAGGCTGTCCTCCAACCTGCCATCTGTTCGTTCTGGGCCATAGGATCTCCCYCCACATCACGGAGTGCCCCTGCAGCGTCCCCTCACCACCACCCCTGTCCTTGTACTGGTGGGGCACCAATAGCAGGATGGACAAGTGTCCATCAGGCAAAAGGTCCCRTGGCCAAGGGCAGCCTATGAGGCATGGTGGCTTGGGATAGTAGGTCTGCAAGGTCTATGGGGCCTCTGAGCAACAGCCATCCCAGGTTCTCCCTTAAATCCAGCCCAGGTTTCTCCAAGRCAGGCTGAGCTCCAGATGGGATCTCAGGTGCACATTGATCTGAAAACAGCAGCAGGACTCGGGATTAGGAGGTTACATCTGTGGTCTGCCATGTTCCACCGTGAACAGAAAGATTCTCTCCAGGAGCAGCCTGTTTAAATTAAGGAGAAGTGAGTTCCTGTTGTCATCCTGAGAGTTTCTCACTTTCAAATTGAATGAACAATTCGTAATTTGTGCAAGATAGAGAGTTCTAGCCGTTGGGTTTCTGTCACTAAACTATTAAAAATAAATATACAGTAGAGAAGACAAAAYATTAAGGAGTGATCTAATTGCTTACTCTTGCATATGGATTCTTTCTCTTTTGCTATGCTAATTTCTGTCTGAGTATAGGCAGCAATTGTGGAGTATAAGATAACAGGAAAAAAATGAGATAGAATAATAGAAATATAATGCAAAAGACTAATTATGTCCTTATGTAAAACTTCCTGTACGTCACACAAGCCCACTTTAAAATCATTGGAAGAACAGAAATTACAGAAATTCCTCTCGAAAATTGTCCTTTAGTTAGGAAAGCTGTAGCATTAGGAATCTTCTCCTGATTTTCTTTCTAAATTCTCGTTTGCTTAATATTCTTCTATTTCTTCAGCTGCCTTCCCTGAATCCATTCCTCATGCTCCTCGTTGTTCAAACCTCTTAGATACTTGCAAGCACTGCCGATGGTGAGGACAGGTTTGACAACTCACAGCCCTTAGGCTTTACTTGACTATTTCATTTACATTTASTTCTGTTTGTGTGTGCTTGTTTTCCTCTCATTTATCTTAAAACCGTGATAAACAATCACATGTAATAATAATAAGAAACCTCATACTCTGTCTTTAAATAACAAATCACACATTTAAAATGGAAATCTCTTCTGTCAAGTGTCATGGGAGAAACTCATAGATATGGACTACATGCATTYTTCAGCCATATACCACACTAGGTTTTGCTTTAGAAACTTAATCACTAAAATTGACCATACTATAAACTCTCAGAACTGTTCATAAATGCAGTACTATTTTAAGAAATAAATTCAATTATCTTTTCATAATTTCATGAGTCAGTATATACCTGCTACCRATAACAGATATTTAAAGGTTAGTCCCTTCTTTTTTCTCTTTCAATTCTCATTTGGCATGTGTTTTTTTCCTGGAAACAGTGAAAAGAATTACAGGAATTAGTGTTGTAGAAATGCTGCTTAATGTGTAGACTAAAAAGAGCAAAGAAAGGTTAGGCAGTCAATTCCCAGTACCATTTGAGATGACTGGGTTTGTAAATCAGCTTTTGCAATTTTGACAATGTCTTACTTTGTTCTTAGTTTTAATCCATACACTGAAACCATTGGCAACAGAAGGAATGTTGTATTCTTCACTCATGGTGTGCTTGCTTTATTTCAGTGGATCTCCTAGAAATCTTAACTCATAAGAAAGGATCTAGCAAGTACACAATAATATTTCTCAGGCAATAACAAGCAAATAAAAGACAAAAAAAAACACAAAAAATGGGATATTTTTACTTAGTCCCTCATGCAAATCTGGAACTCATTGCTAAAGAGAGTTTCAAAAGGGAATGAACAGATTCAGAGAGTGAATCCTTTAGAGTTATAAAAGACAATCTGCATTTTTCTGTTGAAATCAAAGGGCTAAAATATTTGAAAAAAGAGGGAAATGTCTACTTTTTAAAATATTATTTATTTCTCAATTCAGCTTCATAGACTGTTCAATCTATGTATGTGCAGGTAAATCAGGAAGAAGCATTGCCTAATCTGAGCATTGGATAAAACAGTGGGCACTAGTATAACACCTTGGAAGCAAACGTCAAGGTAGCAAGAGTACTGAGACTGCTCCGGGTAGACTTGTACGGAAGGCCTTAAGGTCAAAAATKAAAAAAAAGACATTTCTCTTTCCCCTTTCTCATAGTTAGATGTTCTTCAAATTAGATCCTTGCAAAGAACAAAATCATTTATGCTTCTCTCAAATCACAGCAACGCTGGTCGCAACCAGGCACAATCAGCTGAGTACACTGCATAATTCATACTCTAAAAGCAGATTTCCTTGTAATGTCTGTCTTACCAAGACTGTGTTACATTAGAAACAGGCATCTTTTTTCTCTCTCTCTCTCTTTTTTTTTTAGTATAAGAAAAATATCAGATTTACTGGAATTAAGTCCCAGATGTGGTATATCAATCTTTGATTACAGAAACCAGCACAAGTAAATCTCTTCTTATTGTTTTCCTTCTTGGTTAAAGCTATTCCTTGGGAGTAGGTTAATGAAACCTGCAGTCTCTGCATTGTTATTCCCCTGTTCATCTGCTCGCTCCAGTAAAAGGAAAGCATCACTCTACTCTTTATCATCTATTCAGCGTCCTGCTCCTCAGGATTACAAGCACTGGGGCGTCAGGGAGCAGTGCAGAGATCGGCATGATGCGCTAGCTCCTCCTCACTGCCTGCTCCTCTCCCGCTGTACTTGCATTCACACGCTTTGGGAGCAGGCATTTGCTGATGCCAGGCACAGGCMGATTAGCCTGGCCAGGGTAGAAGCTGCTTGGTGAATGCTGTAATGAATGAGAAGCAATTGCTGGCAGTGCTGGAAAAGCAATGCAGAGTCAACCATCAGAGCCCAAACTGTGTCAGACCCGCAGTGCTGACGAGTCAACCTTCTACAGAGGATTGGAGGTGTCCTTATGCTCTTTATCCTTTTCCATATAAGTTGATCACATTAGAGATCTCGCTGCAGGACAGAGAAGCCAGGTCACTCACAAGCAGCAGTAGCATAATTAATTATTTATTGAGCGCTAGCATCACACTGACACACAGCAGTGGAGATGAGACTAGCAACATTCAGGCTTTATTAAACTTCATATTCTTTTTGTGATCAGGTAAAGCTGAGCCTCAGCTTTGACCCTTCCTTCCTTCCTTCCTTCCTTCCTTCCTTCCTTCCTTCCTTCCTTCCTTCCTTCCTTCCTTCCTTCCTTCCTTCCTTCCTTCCTTCCTTCCT
>PTEX01000010.1:6818708-6924671 GCA_003342815.1 Eudromia elegans | reverse complement strand
GAGGAGAGGAGAGGAGAGGAGAGGAGAGGAGAGGAGAGGAGAGGAGAGGAGAGGAGAGGAGAGGAAAACCCTATATAAACTTCTTAATTCTTCTTCACTATGTCCTCTTGTTTTTCTCTAACAAACAACAGTTTGTATGGAGCTGATGACATTGCATTGCTTCCTGTTGGTAACAGCTGCTTCTAGAGGAAAAACAAACAAACAAACAAACAAACAAACACTGAAAAGAAATCAGTCACGTTCCATGGATGACCATCCATATTATGTCTAGTAACTGAGCCTACAAAGAGGGTTGAATGAGGTTCCCTGATTTCACGACAGAATATGAGAAGGAATGAAGAACTTCCCTGACAAAGGCAAACACCTCGAAGGACACGGAAAAGAGTACAAGATAAAATCTGACCTGGGCAGCTACCTTCACACACATTTGCTGGTGTGATATGGCAGTTCATGAGGACTTTTCTAAAAGGTACCTCACAGCTCCTTCCAAACGTGACCCAAGCTGTTACAGTGCTTTAATTCACAGCGTGTCTTTTTTCAGCAGCAAGCACTGAAAAAGACTCTCAGACAAAATGAAGATTCTTCAGAAAAATCTGTGCTRGGATAATGTCTCGGACTGCTTTCTCACTGGCTCGAGAAGAGTGCTTCCCAAAGAGCCGGAGGAGGAAAGCACAGCCCTCGAATCGGCCTCCTGGAGGCTGGAGCCACAGCTGAAAACTAGGTGCTTCAGGACAGAGTTAGGGATTCCGTTTTAAAGATGTCACTCCCCAAGTACATTTYCATAAGTAACTCCCGGATAGTTTGCATTTCTTTGAAGCCTTCTCTCTCTGTCTCTGGACTTAATAACAAAACAGAAATTTCTATGAATCTTACAGATATTTTTTCTCCCATCCTTAACAACCACGAAGCCCGCAAAGCCTGAAGTAATGAGTGAGTTAACTCGACAGTGAAAGGTTAAGCTGATATTTTTAACCTGTAGAGGCTTTCAGGGTTTTTTTGATGCTCGCATTTGGAACTTGTTTACATGATACGTGTGTGCCTGGGAAGGGAAACAGCTTCATTTCCTGACACAACTTAGAATTAATCTCCGAAGCCAGCCTGTATAGAAAAACTCAGGCGAACGTCATTCACTGCTGGGGGGCCATTGCAAAGGAACAGAGTTACGAAAAATGTGGTTGAATGAAAACATTATAGAAACCCCACAAAAGTAGGTCATAACGTGAAGGTATTAGAGGTCATCATTGCACTTTTGAGATCATCATATGCTATTTTCAGGCTCTAGAGAARGTTGTGCTGTACCAGGTGAAGCAGCAGCGTTCCTGGTGAGATGCCCTGCCACTGGTGCAGGCACGTAACATGCCGGAGACTCCAGAGGTGTCAAGCCACAAGGACATTCGTTCCCTTTGTGTTCCAAAGGGAAGCACAGTCAGATTTAGTACGAGTACTGGGGCTGCAGAGCCAGCGTAGACATGCTATTATTTCTCCAAATGTRAAATATAAATCTTTGAGTTATTGGATGTTTTTAAAATCTTTTGTTTCATCTAGAAAATTATATGACAATATTCATTTATTTAGTAATTTTAAAAGTCTTTTATTYGTTTTGCTTCTGCAAATAACTAGTTCCTCCCTCTGGCAATTAGAAACAGCCTAGGGTTTTTTTTTTCTTTCTTTTTCTCTTTTTTTTTAAGTGCAAAGAAATTGATACTAACAATCCTATTTGAAATGTTCTGCTCCTGTTTCGGAAGGGTGATTCCATCAAAAACAAAATTGCAAATGTCTTCTTTAAAAGGGTCCCTTCGTTTTAATATTTTTTGCTGGGGATTTTTAAAATATCCTTGAGGAACACAGCTCAAGCATTGTAATAAATTGGAATTGTGTTTGCCTCCAAGTTTTAATTCTGTCTAATCCTTATTTTCAATTTGGTTGTTACGGGAGAGGATAATAAAGAGTTTGAAGGAAAAGCAGCACACTGAGAAAACACGTCATGCACTGATGGATGATTTATCAAGCTTTTTTTACAGCTCATAGACTCGAAGTATAGACCTTTCTCCCTTTCATAATCTCCATATACTGCAAAGCTTGCATGTAAGAGATAATGGTAAGGGCTTTGGATTACACATTAGTGAATCAACCAAGGACTCTACAACATTCGGATGAAGGAACACAGCAAGTTAGTAAAAGCTGGGCTATAACACTCTGTATAAATAGAGAAAATAGCCCTCCTTCCCTTCTCCCTAGTTTCTCTCTTTCCTGAAGATCTGCACTGATTCAACACATGTGAGCGCAATCATTCAATACAGCAAGTCTATTCTATGAAACATGCCAGATGATCTTGCACCCTTGCCTTGATAAGCAACTTTACAAATCTTGGGTAATTTGCATTTTTGATAAAGGGTTGCTCTTATAAATCATTTACTTACCATAACCATAATAAAAACAACAACGAGACCTCTAAATTTCTTGCACTGATAATTGAAGCCTGATTAGGTCCTTAATTCATTAGGATTGACATCAGATCTCTGTTTTCTGCCATAGCAGAGGCTGAGAGAAAATGGTGACCAGAGGACCACATAATGCAGTTAACCTGCCCAAAGCCGTGACCCTGGCTTCTTCAACCAGGCTCTCTGATGAATGGGAGGAAATTCCTCCCCATGACTCCTTTGTGCTCCACTGTATGTATCTGGTTCTCCACCATCTAGGCGTGGCAGAGAAAGTCTCATCTCTTTCTTCATCCTTCTTAACACTCCCCATTGAATGTCTGTAGAGTAAGCTAGCAATCTTTTTGTAGCTGTTGTTTTCCCTAGAAGATGTTTGGACCCTGTTCAGATGTTCTGACAATAGGCTGGCTTTTCTTTGTTCCTTTTCCAGACACTCTAGAAATAGTCCCTGGTCCTCCAGCAATCTGCAGAACAGGGATTATAAAACAGCTGTAAGCTGTTGGGGTGAGGATGGTTTATACCCCATCCTCAGCACAAGCATCTGACCACAATAAGCCATCGGTGCTGTATAATATTGAGTCATTGTTAAAAGCGCATAAGAGAAAGGCATGGAAAATCAGCAAGAAGGAGGAGAGATAAGCAACCCCTCTAACAAAAAGCAAAGGCTAAAATGTTGTTTTGAACACAGAGAGCTGGAGAGTTTCTTTAAGCTCCTGGACCAACTCACAGTGATAGCTGCCAGCTGGATCAGCAAGAGAGAAGAAATAAACTCTGCTCAGTAACACGGTAAAGGATAAATTCCTCTGCCTCGTCCCTGTGTTCCTAATTGGCATGGGAGAGGTTCACGGTGTTCGCTTCAAGAGACGCCCSTCAGACCGCGGTGCTGCTCCGCACTGCCCTGCCCGGGCTTGGAGACAGGCAGCTTTTCTGTCATGTGGCCCACACGGTTCAGCCACAAAGGAGCGCGGTGAGTCGCCTGGCTCACCACACAGGGTGTAAGCTCCCCTGGGACACCCGCGGGGAAGCATCCAGGGACCTGATTATTTTCTGGTGCTGATCTGAACTCCGATCAGAGCTAGAAAAGCAAAAATTGCTAATTTGAATTCAAGACTGGCTGTGTGAGCAGCTGTAGGGAATGAGCTCCTGAAAATGCCACTGTCCAAAGCTGGTGGTTATAATGACACAGAGCAATAATGAAGGGCAGGGRGAGAGGGAATCAATGTTTACAGAACTTAATTAGACCACAACAAAAAAGTATAGCTAGCCTGCTTTCCCTTTCCCCCTCAGGTATTTCGCCAAGWGGAAGGAAATCAGTCATCTGCAAATGCACAGATTCAAGAGCTGGATTCACTTTTTATTGTGAATAATAAAAGTGAARCTTTATTTGAAATAACTGAACCTCCTTTCAAAGCTATTAGCAAGTCCTGGCTCAGGGAGGGTCATACCAAATTCAGACTGTTCTGCAGCTGCCCTATTTCTTATGCCCTTACTTTGACACTGGTCACTGGCACAGGATATATGGGGCCCATGGGTCTTTGGCCCAATGCAGGATGGGCTCATACGTTATGTTCTGTAGCTCTATTTCCTCCCCRTATGAGGTCATGGTAAATATTTCTGTCTGTTTCAATATCCTGGTTTCTGGAAGCGTCAGCATCCTTGGCACATGTGGAAGGGAAGCGGGTCCCACTGAAGCCAAACCCACGTGTTATTTCGGAGACACAGAGGAGCTGGGGCTAGAAGGGAGGTCTGGAGACCGTCTGGTCCGGCCYGCTTGCTCGAGCAGGTCATGAGGGCAGGTTGTCCAGGCTGTGTCCACTCAGTCCAGTCATTTTGAACATAATAACTGAACTCTCYATTCCAAACCCAAGACATTTCCCAGAAAATGCTTCCCGCTGCATTGCATGACGTGTCAACTCCTTTTATCCTGACCACCTGGATACTAAACTGGATTAAAGGTTTCCCTCTTCAGTGGCATACTTCAAAATGGAATAGCTGCTGCTCACTAATTGCAGGTTAGGGTGAAATAGTCACTGTGACCATGACCGCAGGCAGGCAGCGGATTATTTACTTAGAAACTCAGCTAGTTACTGAAAACATCATAGTACAGTACTTTACACTAGGCAAAATGTATCCCTTTGCATTTTAACTCTGTGCAAGAACATAGTCCGTGAACAGCACATGGGTGTTTTAAAATACACTGATAGTGTCTGAGTACTTGCTGAGAATAAATACGGGTCGGTAGCTGCTCCGCAAAGAGTTCATCCTGAATCCTTGYGCTCTGGCCCCCAGGCACAGTAGGTCTGATTGCAAACTTTGGTCTCCTGGGTTCGGAGGGTCCTTTCATAGTCACTGAAATCGACACGTTAATGTGGATGTGAAACTGCTACGGAGGAGAAGAATCCCAGGAGTGGGGTGGGAAGTTTCTTTCTTTTTTCTCTCTGGCTTGATTGGTTGGTTTATTCACTGAATGGTATTTTCTTTCTAAATCGAAATATCTAAAAATAAAAACAGAAACAAAACAAAGAAACAAAACCCCTTGAGCATACAAAACCTGTAAATATACATAGACCTAATCCCAAACTAAGCCATTGAAGAAAGGAAGCAAGGAAGCAAATTATCCCAATAAAGAGGATACCAARCTGGTTTTGAGCAGCTGTATTGCTGAGAAGATGCAGTCCCAGCAAGGTGCAATTGGAWGTTCCTTGGTGGGAGCTGTGCCAAGTGTTGCGTTCTTCTTTTATTTGCCACACCTGCCTGGCGTTGGAGGTGGGTTTGGATGCGCACCGGGCTAGTCAAACATTCGTTTGCACAATTGCACAATTGCACTTTAGAAAATTATCTTCTATATACTCAATATTAGAATTGGGGGGAAAAAAAAAGAAAAAAAAGCAGTCAAAATCCTGGACTTAACAGAGTTTTGACTGTGGTCAAATGCGAAGACCTGGGTGTTTAATACTGCAGCAACTAAATCCATATTAAATCCATATTTAAGAAACCCTAACTCTTCACAGTAGCTGCCCTGAGGCTGAAACTCTGCAGACACCACATCTGACAAGAATGCTGGATATCGACTTCTCAGATCTCCCCCCTGCTAATTAAGGCATCTAAAGCTTTATAACCACAAACGTGACTGGATGCTGGAATTATTGCTTGGGCTTCCTTCATTCCAGTGAGATGGCAGGCAGAAAAACATACCAACGTCAGCAATTTGCTGACTAAACCGAGTCTATAAATAAGATTTGCCCATATTTACAGCCTCCATTCAAATATATTGCATTACATGTTTGTCTAGTGTCCACAAAGCACATTTGGTGTTTGACATACAGAACTGCATCCTAATAACCGTATAGCTTGACACATGCATGTTTGCTGTATTGGGAACTATCCTAGCTTGCAATTGATATTTGAATTATATTTTACATGTATGTCCACACTAGGTCGGGTCACTTCAGACCCTTGTTTTCTTTAGTCCCTCACACAGCATTACCCAGCCCAGGCGAAGGGCTCTCAAACAAATACCAACAGCCCTGTTACATATAATTGGTCCATCCAACTAGACCTAAATCTTCATGGACTCAGCTTTAGCTCCCTATACATCACAYGCTATAAAAATTACCATGTAGTATTGGTGGATAAAATGCAGAGAGGAAATAACGTCTAGTGCACCAACCCTCCTGCTCCGGACTGATAATTTCCAGGGACGGGAGGGCAGTTTCCAGCCACCCCTCCCTGAGCGAGCCCTGCTGCCCTGGCTGCAGCTCTGGGCATCCTGCTAGAAAAGCCACCGTGCAGCTCCCAGGGACGACGCTTTGTCTTTCTAATGATCTAAACACAAGGGCGCTTGTGGAAAATAATGACATAGGCAGCGAATTTGGATCTTTACCCTAAAGAAAACCAGCACTGAATTTCAATGCAGGTTTTYTTTCCGTTTTTAATGTTTTATGCATTCGAACCAGCTGTTTTTAAGGGATATACTCAAATACGAGACACTGATGTATCTTTCTTCAGCTATTTGTTGGCTGCTCCTTTCAGCGCTGCATAATTTTCAATACAGCAGCAACATATTGAAAGCTGAGTCAGCTTTCCTTGAGGGCCGGATGAAATTGTCCAGGCTGAAACTTTGCTTTTTTTTTTTTCACAGCCAACAATAGCAATAACCAGATTGGAAGTATTATAATACAAAAGAGATTGTATTGAGAGAAATGCGGCCAGATGGGCCTCCAGCTGTCACTTTTAAAAAAGAAAATATTAGAATCTAATTAAAATGCACTTTGGATTGTATTTCACCAAAGTTTTGCAATAGTTTTACACCTATACAACTATGGTCAATTTTTACTTACAGCTGCAATCTACACGTTATTTTTGAGCTTAGTTTTAAGTAGTGGCAGTAGAAACGTCTTACTGTATCCGGACTGTTCTTTCTTGCATTCAGGGACAAAATCATGGTGAAAATCATGGTTAGGGTGTCACTGGATCATGRCTACACTTTAGAGTGGGTTCTCTAAGTAGAAAAGTGGTGTAATCTTCTTCAGTGAACAGGATTTGCTGCGTAAGATTCCTACTAGGTGTTGGATTTCACGTAGTTGGTCCAACATTTTTATTGATAGATTTTTTGCTTTGGAAATTACTGATTCAGTACCAATAAAATGCTATTTAGGAACAGCTTGTTTTCAACATAACTTCCTGATTTCCAAGCAGTTTTAAAATATTTTTATTGTACTCTATTTTATTCACACAGAAGACCAAAACTAAAAATAAGTAAATAAATTATCAAAATAAATTGTTTTGCTTGATCCAAAGCTACATTCTTAGGAAATATCTATCTGAAAATTTTGGAGGTTGATATATCATCCCATTAAGAAATCTCAGACTTTCTCATGACAGGGAAATTTTCATTTSCCCCATGACAGTCTCAAGCAAAACTAGTCATTGGATTCACATCACGTGTTTGCCCCATCACAAATTTASGGCAGGGTTTTCGGTTGCCCTTGCTCCTGTGGCCCTGAAGCACAGATTCACCGTCCAGTTTGATTTTCTGAGGATTTATGCACTGGGGTTAAAATGTTCAAGTCTGTCTGTTTATAGAAAGAGACACATAAATCTACACTTAGGCCTTTAAGTAGGTGGCCTAATTTCCTGAAGTACCAAGTATTTATACAGCCATCATATTTATTTAATGTTAGGCACTCAAGTGTGGAGTTCCAGCCTTATCTTTTTGCATTTCATGGCRTCGGAAAAGTCAGTTTACCCTATTGTTTATGCTAAGTGTACATAGAAAATGCCCTGAGAGCTCTTTATACTGCCACAAAGGAGAGAGAAGGACAGATGCAGCCACACCACTTATTTTTATGGGTGTCACGCTTTCTGGGATGTGCCCATGTTCCTGGCAGTGAAGCACCAAATGTGATGCTCCATCTGTGCCTCACCGTTGCTTCTGACCACAGCAAGAAATACAAAAATTTCTTGCAGGTGTTATGAAAAACAGGTGGAAATTAAAGACAAAACAGTTGACAGAGGGTCATACTTGTTTTTATCAAGCAGAAGCCTGAGGAAAATGCTGTAAACCTGAGGATTCACAAAAATCAAGACAATCCTTCTCAGTCAAAGCYGATATCTTGAAATGACACATCCTGCTGGCAAATCCTGTTTTAAGCTAAGTCGGTTTTGATTTAGTTTGTTTCTGCTATTGATGATGGCTCCTATCATTATTTACCACAAAATTTACTATGATGTCTTATTTATAAAACACCAGCAGTGCAATTAGCTTAAAAAACATATTTCCCCACAGCTGTGTTGTATGGCTGAGTTTCTTAATGCCTCTGATACTTGTCTGAAAGATGCCATGCGGCTGAATGTTTTATGTCTTCCATATAACACTTACAAACTGCTTTCTTTTGGTGTAGTTCTAATGAAGATGATTGCATCTTTTTTCCCATACAAAAGTAGAAGAGCCTTGTTCGGTTTCATCACTGCTGTGTAATTAATAAACTGCTAAAAATAGCAGTGCTGGCAATAGCTAAATASGCTGCTGTAGTGCGGAGCYGTGGAAAACTTATACGGTGCAATGMACATTTAGGTGACTGTCTTGTGCAGCTTCCATCAACCGTTCCCTTGCTAGAGGAAAAAGATGGAGAGGAGAAAAARGGGGTCGATGGACCGGGATGGTGGCACAGAGGAAGATTCAACTCTYGCATTCTGAGAGCTGTGGAAGTCTCTTTGCCGCGGACGCCACATGCCCTGGGTGRGGGCACTAGTTGTACCGTGCAGGTAGGAGCAGACATCCAACTCCGAGCATCTCAACTTGCTGCCCTTCAGCCTTTCCACCCTGGTGAGCCTCTTTGAAGGGTTTTCCTTATGGCTTCTTGTGAGCACTGAAGCTCCCAGTGCTGTTTCAGGAGCTACGTCCTGGAGGTGGCCCTGGAGCACTAATTCTGCAATGCCTGGAGCACCCCTTGGTCTTCCCATCTTCCTCCTAAGAATGGGAATYGCTGAGTTCAGCCTGATATTAAACTACTGACCTAGAAACGCTTTGTTGTTTTGTTCTCGATTCGGGGGGTTGCTGTGGCCAATCCATCACTGCCGCAGGCGTGCCGGGGGCATACGGACACCAAAGCATTAGTGTCCAGGGCCGTCGGATGGAGGAACCCCAACAAAGCTCTGCATCARTCTTCCCAAGGCTGGAGTATCTTCCCAAGGCTGGAGCATCTTCCCAAGGCTGGAGCCTACCCGTGCACGGCCCGCTCGGCAGCCGCGGCGCTGGGAGGGGAATGTCGTGCTGCAGCTGCACACAAGGGCTAAAAACAGCCCCGTTCCCGGAGACCCGGGAGCGTCGCCGTGCGCGCTGTTCACGGAGCTTTGTTCCTGCAGGGAGGCGGGTCCCCCCGCTGCCGCCTTCGCCTGCTGCCCAGCCTGGAGATCCGTCAATGTCGCTGGTGAAAGCGTTTGCTTGTCGGGTTTGCAGAGGGAGCGACCTGGCGGTGTGAAAGCACCGACGCGTCGAGAGGGAAAGAGCAGCGTCCCACAGAGGCGGGGCAGGTGGAGCCTAAACGCTGCTTCAGACTGGTGAAAAATGCTTTTCCACACCGAGGGAAAATGTTTTTCCTAACGTCTAGTACGAACTGGGGATGAAATACAGACATTTTCTCTTACAATCACCTATCAGGGAGGCAGTTCCTCTTTCTCCCTATGTGGGCTGATCTCAGGTGGCTTTAGGAGTCAGCAGCTCCAGGAATCTTGTGATGGACACAGGACCTGGGACCGTGGTAATACACAGGAGGGACGTGACCAGCGTGCTCCAGAAAGTCCTGGACATGTCCCGTTTGGGTGCAAGGGCCCTTTCTCTGATGTGGATCTCAAAAGAACACAGACACACATCACAAAACCCAGAGAGCAAATGGCCCTTTAAAGAATATTGATTTTGTCAGTTTAGGCCTTGTTGGAACTGAAACTTTCAGCAGTTTGATCAGAAAGATGCAAGAATATAACATAAATGCCTTGGCATTTGCCCTGGCTGTTGCTGCTGCTGTTGCTCTCCTGTGTGTCTTACTGGTGAAGGGTAGGAGGAAGGCAAAAATAAAGCAAAAGGAGGCTTTTGAAGTCTATGTCACAGATAAGCAAAATATATACATGAAACGGCCAAATCTGCTAGGAGTTGCCAAGAACAAGGGCAAACAGCTAAAGCTTTTATTACTGCAGATCACAGTTTTGCTGAACATTGCATATTCGGAATGTTAAAAGAAGAAGTAATGAGAGAGAGGGTTTTTTTTCTTTTTTTTGGCAAAAGAGGCATCCAGTTCCTGAGCCAGTTCATCAGCACGACTTCCACTTAGGCCCAGATCTCTCACTAACACCAGCYTGAGCAAAAACGATGCTGACCTACATACTGGCAGCACAGAAGCAACTGCAGCACACCAATAAGGAGGAGAAGCACAAACACGAAAAGAGCCGCTGCAAACACCTTTAATATCAGAAGTAGTGCTCAGTGAGTGGGAAAAAGGGCAAGAAGCTGTAACAGGAGGGGAGAAGGAAATGTTGCAGGAGACATGGCAAAGCACCCAGCCACAAAGGTCAGAAATGTCCCTCTGAAGGTTCAGAAGGTGATAGATGTCACCAGGGACATGCTGTCTTAACATCTAGAGGTGTGGTGGAAACGATCGCCAAGCCCATGGTTCTGTTCCCCAACTTGAAAGGACAACGCTTTTGCAGAAATGCATGTTAAATTATCAAAACCCTGCATTAAAATGGGAGTATTTGACAAGAGCCACTACAGTTTCACTAGAAGATTAGAGTGATATGTAAACACACACTCCAACCACTTCTCCGGGAGCCTCTGAAGAGGATGCAGAGCTTTTCAACGCGTTATATATGCAGTGCCAAGTTTTGCATTTTCTCTATCAGATATCTCTTAGCTGGCTTCCATCTAACACACTTTTAGCCTCTCAGCATATGAATCTGTTCAAAGACCCTTGACCTTCACTTCTACCGTGGAAGTGYATAACATATTTCAGCATAAGCCTTAATCCTTTCCCCAGATTTACATACGGGTAAAACTCCTTAGTTTTTGACATTTGACTGGATATATGCAGGTCATTGGAGCTTTGGCTTCCAAGGTGAAGTGTAGATCCTGGAAGAGCATGTGCTGGATTGCTGGGAGGAATTCATTGGTGCAGCTATAGCCTGAGTGCCCTACACCTGCATTAAAGACCTAAAAAAAGAAGTTAATTCCTAAGCAGCCTGACCCAGGACTCACCATGCATGTATGCAATCAGTCAGAAAGTGTCTCATAGCAGCCCCTGTGTTCAGCTCTGATAAGGGTGGGAGTCTGAAATTTGAGTGCAAATCTACTAATACATTCATTTTACAGACATTGCTTTTTGTGGTACACTGAAAGATATTTTCCCAAATTTCCTGATGATGAAGAACAAATTGAAAAGGTTATAACCATCCATACTGTAGCCTCTGAGCAGTCAAATTCAAACCTCACTTGAAGAAAGCAGGAACGAARGAGCAATAAGAAGTATTATGACCAAACAATCATGTTGACCATGATGCTTGATCTGGCCTGTTGAATCAAAAGTAATGCTTTAAAAAGGGGAAACATGCAATACTGCGAGTGATTATAGCGTGGGCTAGTACATACCTAGCTGTAGGACTGGCATATTTCAAAGAGTGGATACCTCTTTTGTTAGCAAGAATTCCTGAGCTTGTAGGCACTGGATACGGCACCTCTTTGAAGCCCATTGTACCTGTGGRTCTGTTTTGACTGCTCTTGACAGATGTCCTGGTTGTGTCCCTCTTCTCCGAACCAGAGCAGTGCGGAGGTGCATTGCCCAGTGCAGAACACGCAGGCTGGAGAACGGAGCCGTGCTGCTACCAGGAGAACTGGTGAAGAAGCTCCATAGTTTTTTTTTCAGAGGCTGCACAAGGCACAGCAGGTCATAATTTATACTTCTATTCATGCTGGCATAAGGTCACTAAGGGATGGGCAGGTACTTTCCTTGTCAGCCCTGCAGGTCCCCTCTAGGTAGACTTGCATGTGCTGATCTAGGAGGGTTTCCTGGATCTACTGGGTAGCGGTATGAAGGCAGCAAAGATCGGAGTGCCAGTGGGTCCCAACTGCTGGATGTTGTGTAGGAAAGTGGCGCCAGCCACCCTGCTGGCAGTAGACCCCCAAGCTGTGGACAATACAGTTTACTCAGATGTGATAACTGTGAACGCCGTGAGGCGATTACACAGGCTGGAGCATTGACAGAGCAGTAGCAACTCCTATTGACATGGTGCAGCAGCGTTTAATTTTGTCTTGTATATCATTTATTTTATGGTGCGAGGGAAAAGAATCAAACACAACCAGATCATTAAAAAAAGCCCCAGGAAATCTGGTCTAGAAATCACTTTGGACACCAAACCCATGGGATCTCATACTGCCTCAGCATGTAGCAACTACTGAGAGTCCATTTTTGCAATTTGTGCAAAAATTAGAATTCAAAAATGAGAAAAAAGAGAGAAGTTGTTGTAGGTAAAAACCATTTTCCAAAGCTTTGGTGTTGGTGAAATTACCGTTTTTAGTCTGGCTTCCTAAAGAAATGAGGCTTATTTGGCCAGAGGCTGCATGCATATGTGTGTGTAGTGCAGTTGTGTGTGGAAAGCTGTTTTCTAATAGCTTTGGGTGTTTTGTCCAACCCAATTACATGGGCAGAAGGATGGCAGTCTCTAGGGTATTACACTGCTGCTAGTGTCCTGCCAGCAGGCACCTGGCTACAGCAGCGAGTCCTTTTCCCTGCGCCTTAGGAAAAGGCTGTCACGGGAAGACTCTTCTATGAAATTCTTGAGATTCATCTGGGAGAGGGACTTTCCAAAAAGCCCAGCCTGAAGAAGGGCTTCAATCACAATTTCTGTTTCTTAGGCATTGAAGTCAATCAAGCTCAGGACTTAGCTCCAGAAAACCCAGCTTCCTTATTTAACAGGAGCAGTTGTTTTGTTGTCAAAATCTTTCTGAAGAAAAATGACTAATTGTCAAGTGTTGACTTGATGTGAAAACACAATAGCTTTATAACTCACCTGTGAGTAAAAAAATCTTAACATCAAAGAAATACTAACTGTAGAGTTACAGGCTATTATGTAAAGTTCAACAGTGATGAGTTGTTACAAACCATATTTGAAGGGTATAGCTAGCCATTAAACATGGTTCTGCAAGCCTTTATGTCASCATTTGTAAATATGTTAACATTGTCATTGGAGCACACTGCTACACAAATTATTAGGCCAATAAATTCATATAGCTAGCACAAAGCTAAGATATACAGCAAGATGGCAAAACAGAATATTGTAAATAAGAAAATGATGGGAAGAATAACACTAAAAGGAAGCGGCTGTGTGAACACAGTTTGAAAGAAAGCTTATTTTTAAGAAAAAGTGAACTGCCATACAAGGTAAATGATTTTTAGCTTTTAGTTAGTTTAGTTTTTAGGTTTTAATTAGATATTTATAACTATTGTGCTTGGAATTTTTTTTTCAGAGTCTGCTTCTATAACTTACAGAAGATTCTGAATGAATGAGCTGTTGACATGATGTCACAAGAATATAATGGTGACATAAAAAACAAAATGGGAATTTGAAGGGATAATGTTTGAAAGTGACTTAATTTCCTTGGAAACTGATGCTGGCATACTGTTTAATCGCTTTATAAGAGTAAGTGTRCGAGTGTACACACACTAAGTGCATGACATCAGATTTAGTATGAGCTTTATATTTTAGCATCCAAAAGAGGTTTATTATCTAATTTATTATTTAATAAACCTCTTTCGTTTGTTCTCTGTTTCTGACCTTTGCTACCCAACCCAACAAGACTTTGGTGGGTTTTGTGGGGATAGACCTAACTGCTAAGCTGCAATGCAAGTCTTACAAGCTGTGGGACCTCTTTGGACAATAGTCTCAAAGCTAAAAAATACTGGAGTGGGACTCCCATTTAAGCTATTAAGCCATAATTTAAGTTTTGAACAGAGTTGAGGTTCAGCAGATCCTTTCCATATCCAGAAGCAATTGTACATGCTGCTATAAGGTCTTAAGGTAATCGTGACCCGCACGGACAGAGCTGATGAGTAGTTCTAGGTTGGCAGAGAACCATACTCYTCTCACCTGAGATTCTGCGGCTAGMAGAGCAGGCTTGACGTGGACCTAATRTCTGTGAACATGGGCTGCCTACCTAAAGAGGCAGGAGATGGAGGAGGGATTGGGAAAACAGGAAGCCAATTTGACATGCCAGAAAGCTGAGTGTAAAATTCTCCTGAATGGACTCAAAGAGCATTGACATAGTGCCAAGTGAGCGTGCGAGGGGAGACACAAATGCTAACGGAGGCAAAGATTGCACAGAGGAGAGTTTGAGGAAAATGGTTAGCAGTAACAGAAACTCTGGAAGCACCAGAGTCTGAGTGAGTGGAAAGTGCACAGGCACCAGATCTGGTATGCAGAGCTTGTCCTTGAGTTCAAGCCCTCATTGAAATTCCTTCCACTGCCTCAGACACAGAACTATTAGGATGCCTTTTCCATTCAAGATACATGTAAGCAGTGCTCCCATCTCCAAAGSAGAGAAGTATCTGTATCTTGTTCTTCTTCCAGGCCCAAAGGTACTTGTAAGTGACTTTAAAGTTCACCTCTGTTTTAGCTTGCTGAGTCCAGCTTTCTTCTACCTTCCACTCTCCTGTCTGTCTTCAGGTCACTGTATCTCCATTTTAAAAAGAAACACATAGTGCCTTTGGTTTTCATTTTTTGAAATAGTTTTGAAGAGAAATATCTTCTCTTCTCTCTCATTCCCTGTGATTTGCCCACTGACCTTCTGCATTTGCTTTTCCAAATGATTCAGTCTGCAGCTCAGGAGTGCTGGAAACAGGCTTCTTGAGTGATCAGTTATCACAGCATGAAAACTTCTCCTGCAGTATCTGACACTCAGATACTCTTCTAGAGTGACTTGCCAGTCCATCAGAGTGTTTTTAAAACAGGTGTTAATGAACTAGATTCTCACATCATGAGCGATCTCCAAATCTTGCTGCTCTCTCAAAATGAATTCCCTAAATTCAGAGATATCTGCAATCATGAGCCACTTCTGTAAAGTTTCTCAATATCAGAACGTCCTCCACTGAGTTCCTGGGTCAAATATTCATGTTTAACTAGAGAGAAGAAAGGACTTTAGTGAAGAATAAACYAAACAAAGAAGTAAGASAAGGAAATTAAGAATGGGTGCATTAAGAAGAGCAT
Source organism: Eudromia elegans (assembly GCA_003342815.1). Lineage (NCBI taxonomy): Eukaryota > Metazoa > Chordata > Aves > Tinamiformes > Tinamidae > Eudromia > Eudromia elegans. The sequence goes on along the minus strand of PTEX01000010.1, from coordinate 6,909,483 downwards.
TTCCAGCAGGTCAAGGGAGGTGATTCTGCCYCTCTACTCAGCCCTGGTGAGGCCGCACCTCGAGTACTGTGTGCAGTTCTGGGCTCCCCAGTGCAGGAGGGATGTGGAGCTGCTAGAGAGAGTCCAGCGCAGGGCCACAAAGATGATTAGGGGTCTGGAACATCTGCCCTATGAGCACAGGCTAAGAGAGCTGGGCCTCTTCAGCCTGGAGAAGAGAAGACTGAGAGGGCACCTGATTAATGTATATAAATACTTCAAGAGAGGGAGTGAGGAGGAGGGGGCCGGCCTCTTCTCAGTGGTGGCCAGTGATAGGACTAGAGGAAATGGCCACAAATTGAGGCACCAAAAGTTCCACAGGAACTTGAGGAAGAATTTCTTAACGGTGAGGGTGACAGAGCCCTGGAACAGGCTGCCCAGAGAGGTGGTGGAGTCTCCTTCTCTGGAGATCTTCAAAACCCGCCTGGACACCACCCTGTGCCACATGCTCTAGGGGACCCTGCGTGTGCAGGGGGTTGGACTAGATGACCTCTACAGGTCCCTTCCAATCCTAAGCATTCTGTGATTCTATGAAATAGCGAGCACAAACAGTTCTCCCCATTATCTTCCTCCCAAAACACACGAACACAAAATGAATATCAAAGATACTCGGAGAAGAACCACAACAGCTTTCCTTTTGCAGTTTCTCCTGGGGAGAAAATGAGAAGTTCTTTGTCATCCCTATGCTCCAGGTCTTTAACATTCTGRTCCTGCCAACCTTGCAAATTTATTCAAAGACTAGAATATCTTGTTCAGAATTTAAACTCAAGTTGAATGATCTACCAGAATGCCTCTATTTAACATTAAAAAAAAACTTAAAAATTTAATTAAATATAACTGAGTTTAAATTAAAAAAGGAATCTCATTTCCCTTGCACGAAATGTGGTAACAGATGAATGTGTAATGCAGCATTGCTTCATGTGAACATTGCTCAGTGTACACACAGAGAATTGGTGTGAGCATATTAAATACAATTCAGAAGGTCTGACAATATTTTATGATACAAAATTAAATTTCAACAGAAAAGCAGTAATTAAACTGGGATTTGAGCTGAGTACTATAAGCAGTAAGGCAACCTGATAATTATTAAAGTGTTTAAAGAAAAATATACTTTCAGCTTAAAACAACAACAAAAAATCAACTTTTTGATACATTACAAAGTACTGTGCTGTTCCCCTCATTTATTCTCCATTCTTTGCAATAWTTTTTTAAGAAATGTAAAAATCCCATTAATAGTGTTTCTGAAAGCAGATGTGGACAACAGTCTGCATGGATGGCCAGGAATATATTAAGAGTGCTTAGTATGGGTGAATAATTTAATCATTAAAACTAACTCTTCACATGACCTATATAAAGATATGGTATACCTAGATAGAACCCAGCTGAGCAGCTTTAYTGCCCTTTAAAAGTAGGCTACATTTCTCCTCTGTCACCTACACAAGCATGTTGGTTGTCTGAGTACCACTTCCTGGYTCTATGGATATCCTAGAGTTGGTCCGTCCTAATGTATTTTCACATATAGCGTGTTTTTCTACCCTTTATCTATTTACCAGTAATATTTTTCCTCCACTTTCTTCCTTGCTGAAACTTTAAAAAAAAAAAAGAAAGCAAATATTAGCAAATATTAGCTTTAGTTTAACCATATTACTTTTCTTTCCTCAGCGAAATACTTAATTTCATTTTAGATTTCCTTTGTTCTTTTTTTTTTACTCTTCTGCCTGGGGAACTTTTAAACTTAATCATCAGACTATTACATTTGGAATACCTCAGGAAAAAGCATTTCACAGATTCATTTGTTTGATTTTCCTAGTCACGACCATTTATTGATAGCTTTGCTTAAGCTCAGATTACATTTATCCAGATCTAGTCTCGAGCTCATTGTCTAGACTTCTAGTGACTGAAATGACAGGAAATCCAGTAAGACTGTTGGTATTTGTCATGTTAAAAAATAAAGGCMCTACAATTTGAGTAGCTACAAAATTAGGATTAAGTGGAACTGGCTAGCAGAACATGGCCTATTTCAGTGACTTGCAAYTTTTCTAAATTGATGGTCCCCACAACTTTCTGCAGCTGCTGCAAACAATCATCCTTCTGGCTGTCACGTGGCTGGATCTCTATGAATGAGACATTTGGTGTGCACCAGTAGATCCTGCCCTTTTTGGATGGTCAGATGTGCTGCAGTACCATGCGTGGTTCTTGTGTTCACAATGCACTTTGTTTTTTCTTGAGAAAAGCTCTTGGCCACCACTTCATTCAGCCTACTCCTAATCCTACCCTTTCCCGAGGACAACTTATCTGTCATGGGGACCTGCCAGGGGATTGTCTTTACATGAAATGATTTGTTCTAGCATTCCAAACACCAGCTCCTGGTTGCCAGTTTTCCCCAGTGGTCTCTCTAGTCTCTTTCTCATTATACAGACAGTGAAAGTCTGTGAGGTGAAGCAAGAGGAAGGAAAGGCCTCAAGGAAATATATGGCAGTCAAGTCTGGATTACCATTGCCAAAGTAACTCAACAAGACCACATCCTAGACTTGATTTATTCCTCAGAAGGAGAGAAGGAGCATGAGTGGGTTGTGAGCCATGGTCTGCCAAATCTTTGCTCAGATTTGCAGATGGCAGGCTGGGTGTGGACTGTGCGAGAAGGAAGAGAGGGAGTACAGATTGAGTATTCTCTGTTTAATTCATTGAATAAAAATGTTGGATTTGGGGGACCTGCCTGCTTGGCTTCAAATAATCGTAGAATGACAGAGATTGGTAGACCTCTGGAGATCATCTAGTCCAAAACCTGTGCTCAAGCAGGGTCACCTGGAAGACATTGCACAGGACTATGTCCAGGATGGTTTTGAAAATCTCCAYGATGAGTCGTTCCTTCACCGTTCCAGGGATAGGAGTGAGGTTAACTGGTCTGTAACTTCCATGGTCCTCCTTCTGGCCGTTTTATTGACTGTAATGACTTTGGCTTTCTTCCATTCCTCAGGCACTTCTCCATTCTCCTTTCAAAGAGAATGGGAAGTGGCCTAGCAATAACATYCACCAGCACCCTCAGCACCCGTGTGTGTATCAAATCAGGGCCCATGGATTTGAGGGTGTCAAATTGACTAAATGATCTGCAACCCAATTCTCTTTGGCTGAAGGAAAGTCTTCCTTTCTGCAGATCTCCTCTTGTTTCCAGCGTCTGAGGTTCCAGGGGGCTGGCCTTAACAGTGAAAGACTGAAGCAAAGAAGATATTTGGTAACCCTGCCTTCTGTATCTATTGTCACCAGGGCACACACCTCATTCAGCAGTGGGACCATATTTTCCCTAATTTTTCCTTTGTTACTGATGTATTTGAAGCAGCCCTTCTTATCCTCCTTGCCAGATTTAAATCCAAATGTGCCTTAGACATTCCTTGTTGAGTTCCTGTGTACTCTGACAACATTCCTGTATTCCTCACAAGTGACCTATCAATTTTTTTTACATTCTTTTTTTTACATTCTGTGGACTCCTTTCTTCTGTTTGAATTTTGCCAGGAACTTCTTGCTCATCCATGCAGGTCTCTTGACCCCTTTACCTGACTTCTTACTCATAAAGATGTTRATCTTCAATATGAAGGAGGTAGTATCTGAACAGTAGCCAGTTCTGCAGTTCTTCTTCCTTCTAGGGCCCTAACCCATGAGATTTCTCCAAACAGGTCCTTGGAAAGGCTGAATTTTTCTCTCATGAAGTCCAGGGGTGTGATCTTACGCCCTRCTTCCTCCTCACAGGATCCATCTCAGTCTGGCTTGTGCTAATACTTGGGACGTCTGTTCCCCTCTTTGTGCCTCTATTTATTGTCTACTTGATGTGGTTTTGGATCAAGATAGCCTGCAAACTTTTCACAGCACAATCTTTTGCCCTGCCAATGTGAATGTGCAGTAACTACCACCTCAGTAGGATGTCTTTCAGTTCTCCTGGAATCTCAAATCCAGGATGTGGCTCAAAGATGCAAGTAACCCTGAGAAAGCGATCTGTGTTTGTCCAGAAGATACTTCCTTATCCATAGTCGATCTAGGGAGTTATGACAGCACCGAATCTATCTTTAAAGCCATTTTTTTCATAACTGTAATTTTACAAGAGTGAGCAAATGAAAATATCTGGTGGCTGACAGCTGATTCCCAGCTTGTTTTCATGGACGTTCCCTCTTTCACAAGCATTTCATGTTTATATTTCCCTGCTTTCCTTACRGATGGTACAGCCACTTCTCCCCTTGTAGAGCTGCCCAAGGTGATCTATATTGATATTTTCTGCAAGAATGATTTTTCTTATGAATTTCATTATCCATACTACTTTTCCATACTACTAGTTCTTTCCCCTATTTTACACAGAATCACAGTATGGTTGAGGTTGGAAGGGACCTCTAGAGATCATCCACTCCAGCTGCTCTGGGAGCTTCCCATTGTCAGAAAGCACAGCATGCAAAGCTTACACTGCTCAGTAACATTACATTGGCTGAGTACTATGTTAAAATTTTGTCTGTGGATTCACTCAGCATGTGGAATCATGTCAGATGTAATGGATTGACTTTAACATATTCTGAGGCTTCGAGAGAAATTTTGTATCTACTCACTGGATGTGCACATTCTCCAGAAGCTTCTTCATGTTGGGAAGAGATAAATGCTTGTTTCAGATCATAGAGAAAAACTAWAAATACTACATAAGTTGCAAGAAAGGGTAATCCTACAAGAAAAGATGGAGAGGTAAGTCAAAGTTTATATTCTACTCCTTTCTCTGCAAGAGCATTATTTTTTTCACTGACCTCTGATAAGTCCCTTGCAGACTTTGGGCTTTGCTTCTTCCAATGTAAAATATAGATATGACCATTTTTAACTTCATAAATCTGACATTCTGGATATAACTCAAGTTTTAAAAGCCTCAATTTATTAATATCTCTAAGACCTTCTAAAATCTTTACACGTTATCTTCTTAGTGCTATAAAGGATTATTAGTTTTGAAGCCTACAGAACTGCAAGATACTTAATCCAAGCCTTAAAGAGTGGGATAAGAAAGCAAAAGATTTCTTCCCTGACACTCCACACCCCATGAGTCTATTTGTGTATTTGCAAAGGAGAGGTCAAAAACACACAGCCTTTCAAATTTCTGTGTACTCAGGGCAGGTACTTAACACTTGGTGCATTTTCAGAGGAAAGTCCTTTCCTTTTAACCCTTTTCTTCTCTGAAGTTCTCCCTAACTCCTTCATTTTATCTGTCTGGACTTTCATTGTTAATCCTTAAGCACAATTGTACAGAAAACTTGTTTTCCAGTTGTTAATCCCTGACAAAGCTCTGCTCCTTCATAGGAGTTAAAGTCTTCCTAGGCATAYCTTATTGCATATAAGACCAAAGTTACAGAATGTCTCAACTGAAGAAAAGACGAGCACCAAACAGCAAGCAGGCCAGCTACACATGCGCACAGCAAGCAATAACCACGCGCTCATCCATGGCAGCAATGCAACGTCACTACAGTTCAAATCCTCTGTGATATGTAGGCTCCTCGTCTTGGAGCTTAGATCCTTTACATTCTCTGACCATTTCAGCCAACATTCCTGGGCAAAAAATTAACCTCTGAATTTAGAGCAGGTTTTTGAACCTCATTGTACATGTTTTTTTCTGTCTCCTGTGTGTTAAATGACAATGTTAAAACACATACCTGCAAACACACACACAAAAAAAGAGAATTCACTGATACAAATAGTGGCATGTGGAAGTCAGGCTTAGAGAGAAATCCCAGGAGAAGCCTGCACGCATCTTCTGCCAGGGCAGCAGGCAGATGCCCTGGTCTGGTGGGAGGGGAACAAAACTGCAGAGGGACCGCAGGACTTACCCAACACCACAGCGAGGGAATGACCAAAGTGACAGCACAGGAAGGGAGGGCCGGATCCCACAGGAGGCTAAGGAGGGTTATGTGAGTGTTTGGAGGGGCATTGAGAGCCTCTTTTGGAGAGGGTCAACAGCAGCATCAAGGTAACCATATCAGTAACACTGTACAAGGCTGAGATCAGGTATCAGTACGAGGAACACAGAATTTGTGTGYAGATGTGGCAAAATTGGGACCAATGAGGGAAAAAGATTTAGGATTTTTATTTGGAAGAAACCTGGGGTAGAACAAGGGAAGTACAGGGCAATGAAAAGGACAGCTGAGAAACAGGATGATCAATTGTGCAAACCCTGAGGCGGGTGCTGCCAGGGATACACGTTGGGCAGCTCTGCCTGTTCACGGCAGCTGGAACAGCAATGAACCAAACCTGCTCTTCCATCCATGCCATAGGGTTGGACCYACGTCTGCTGCCTGGGACCAGGGCGGGAGCAGCAGAGGAGCACACGGACTTGGGCAGATGGATCACACTCCTGGTGCCTGATCCGGGTCTGATGGCGTCAGGGGCTGCCTGCTGCTCCGTAACGCCATCCTGTCACAGTTTGTACTGGATCTTCCTTCACGCCTGAACACATCTCACCAAAACTTCCTCCATCCTTTTTTTTAAGCTTGCCAAACTTTATCCCTTTCTTTCCCTGCTTTGTCTGGTAACAGTTACTTTTTAGTGTTCAAGAAGCTATGTGCAGCGATTGGGCCAGTTTTGTATTTGTGTGATAAAGAGACCAACGTGCCAAGAGGACCTTGTACTTGTATTGCACTAAACAGTGAGACCTGAGTCTCACGGGGTCTTGAGTACAGTCCTCAGTCACCACTGAAGTACTGTAAAACTCATATTAGAGATACAGAAAATAAGAGAAAAGATCAACTCCACCTATATTTTAAGTGAATMTTTTATTCAAACAGTATTTCTTTTATACCTTCAGCTCAAGCAAGAGTTCATAAGAAAAATGTCCTTATTTTATAATCTTTTTGACAGTACTATGGATGGTAATTATTAGACTTTTTGAAGAAAAAGCTAAAGGCTAAGTGAAATGGTCTGGTTTTGCTACAATATCCTGCTTACTTCAAGGCAAAAGGAGGCAAACATACACAATAGGGTAGAGAAGAACATAGTCATGTTACAAGGCAGCTTTCTTTTCCCATGCTATTTCTTTACAGTTTTGCTTTAGGAGAGATGCAGGTTCTGCTCATTGCCCTGCTTGCACCTCTTGCTAATGTCAAGTGTTGATCTGCCTAGCCACTGCTTTTACCTTCCTCTCTGATCAAGGGCTCACAGCAGTTTTGTGGAAGATGTTAGCAGGGTTAGCTGGATAAGGCATAATTCTTTCTTCTTCTTCTTCTTCGTTTTCTTTTTTTTTTTTAACCAGAAAGCAGCTGGAGAGAGGAGGAGGCAGGAAGAAGAGCTTTTTTTTTTTTTTTTTTTAACCAGAAAGCAGCTGGAGAGAGGAGGAGGCAGGAAGAAGAGATAAAGCAAAGAGAAAAAAGAATCACAACAATATATAGGTAGGAGAGACTCTAGACAGTCAGCTAATCCATCCAAATTGTCCCGAGGTCACCCAAATGCTCTTAGACAATCTCTTGTGTTTTATTGGATCCTGAGCTCCAGAAAACTGCTGTCCTTCTGTTTGGCTCAGGTCTGCTGTGTTTAGCTTGTATTTTTCCAGGCTGAGTYTCATCTTAATACCTATTTGTATTCCTCACCTCCCCAGATCCCAGCAGAATACCTATTACACTGCTCTCGTATTTATGGTTATGGCTGTATCACCTCCCTATTCAGACTCCTTAACACATTTGATTAATGTATTTCCTATCTCCTCTGCCAGATAGTCAAAGATATTAAACTAGACAGAACATTCAGCACTACTGGAGCATTCTGGGCTCCTGGGCTTGATCTCTTTTGTTTTGGTCTTTTTGTTGGCTTTCAGTTACTATGACAAAGAGATAACTCTGCCTCGGTGTCCAGACAAGAGCAATCCAGGCTTGAGTTCACAACCACTTTTCCAAACTCAGGAACGTAGATGCTCTAATTTTATACATCACTGATGTTCTCTGTGAGGGTAGAGTCTCCCTGTTTTCCCACTCCATTCCAGCTCTCACCATTTGCTCTGGGCGTTTCCAGAAACCTGCTGTAGCCTTAGGTCACAYTTGCCTGAAAACAGCTGTGAGAAGGAGCTGGGTGAGAAAGAGCTGTGGAAAACCTCCTCTGGGATGTGTTTCCTGGGCTCCAGAGCCTCAGCTAAGCTCATGCACCTGCTGCTGGTCCTTGCTGTGTGGCAGGGACACAAGTGTCAGCCTTGCTGAACCTGACTCTGACTTGTGGACTTGACTTTCTGGCAGGTCTCAGGCTTCCCCCATCACTGTGGACTTTTGGTTCTCCCACATTCAGTAACTGGAGCACACACTTGGGATTGGTATCTTCTCAAAATAAAAATAATGTACAGGAATGTGCATCAAGTTTAATAACAGTGATTCAAACTTTCACTTTTTATATACTGCAATAACAATTTTTATTTACTTGTTTTGATAACATTATATGGCACACAATTGTCTATATTTTTTATGGTTATAGACACTTTTTTTCTCCTGCTGCCAGTGTCAGTTGTCTCTGTGCTCTGTAAGCAGTATTTCTTTCAAACCTGATCATTACTAGAATGACCTGCTTCCGTCACAAAAAMCAGTACCTTTCAGAGTATTTCCGCTGAAACATAGTTTAACAAATGAAATGCTGATTTGGTGAGAAAAGGAGAGAAAAGAACCCATCACTCCTTCCATCTGAAATACAGTCTTGCTGCATGATCCCCTCAGAAAGGAGAATCTATCACCTTATTTTGCCTTCAYTGACAATTCACATGAAGAGTGAATGGAAGCAGAATGGAAGCAGAACATCTTTATCTCTGAAACACCCCTATTATTTTTGATTTTCTCATTTATTGTACATCTCTCATGTCTAACYCTATAAAAATACAAAAATATTTCATAGAATAATTAAGGTTGGAWRGGACCTCTGGAGATCTTCTAGTTCAACCCCCCTGCTCCAGCAGGGACACCCAGAGCACGGGGCACAGGGTGGCAGCCAGGCGGGTTTGGAAGATCTCCAGAGAAGGAGACTCCACAGCCTCTCTGGGCAGCCTSTTCCAGKGCTCTGGCASCCTCACAAGAAAGAAGTTTTCCCTCAAATTCAAAAGGAACTTCCTATGCTTCATTTTGTGGCTCTTTCCTCTTGTCCTATAGCTGGGCACCACTGGAACAGTCCATCCCCCTGTTCTTTGTGCCCTCGTTTCAGATATTTCCACACACTGATCAGAGCCCCTCTCCACCTTTTCTTCTCTAGGCTAACCAGGCTCAGCTCTCTCAGCATCTCCTCAGCCTTCATAGGAGAGATGCTCAAGYCTCCTAATCATCTTTGTAGCTCTATGTTGGGCTCTCTCCAGGAAYTCCATTTACTGACTTCAAGAACAGTTTTGGCTTTTATAATATTTTAAAACAGTCCCAAGTTTGGCAGTGCATCATTTTTGTGCAAAATTCTGCAACGTTGCCTGGGAATACTGATCCTCATTTTATCTATCTATCTATCTATCTATCTATCTATCTATCTATCTATCTATCTATCTATCTATCTATCTTATTTATCTTCTTTTAAAAAACCTTCGAAAGGACAGAAATGGTTGTTACTACTACCAAAAGTTCCATTTGTCCAGGTCCAAGCCCCAAGGACACCCAGACACTCCAAGGACACTCTGCCTTTCTCTGTCCAGCCACAGCCCTCCAGTTCCCACTCGTCTCCAGGTCATGGCCCCCTCACTGGGGCAATTTCAGTTTGGAGTGCAAAGCAAGCAAAGCAACCAGGGTAACTTTCTGCGTGCAAAAGTTACCTTGTGAGGGCTTTTCCCAGGAGCAAATGCCTTTATAGAGTTCCAGAATGCCATTACCAAGCAGAACTCTATTTCACTCCTGTAAATCCCCAGGCGAATTGAATGGTTGGTAAAATGCTGTGAAGCTCWTTCCCAGCTCTCCGTGAGGGTAGGGTCTAAGTCTGTAAAATAATGCTAGTTCACTAGCAGAGCTCTCTTCCCTCAGAATGATTGAATGGAAATAAAATAATTAAGATACACATTTACGCRCTCATCAGTATTCTTCTGCGTTCACTTGTTGCAAACACTGTCAGCTGCATTTTAACGTATTTACTTGCTTGTTCATTTAGGAGTCCTGAGGCTGTAGAATAAGGTAAGTAATTTTCTCCTGCCACTTAAGGCACTCCTCTAATTCTGTCTAATTGACTTAATTAGAATTATTACCATAAAAGAGTTACCACAGTGTGGAAGGCAAAAGCAGAATAAAGCAGGATGGACTATYCAAGCATATGTCAGGGCTGTGAGTGCTCTAAGAGGCCTCATTGCCCCTTACCAGCCACAGSGAGAAGATTCAATGTGGCAGGAGAGCGGCAGTTCCATGTAAGGGAACCTGTCAGGGCTCTTTCCAACTATAGGGCCAAAACATCCTCCGCCCCTCCTGTTGCCAACATCACAATGATTTGGGGTGTCTGTTGTAGTATCACTGCGTTGGGCACAAAGGGGGGGGGGTCTCAAGAGAACCCCACCAGCCCAGGAGAAGCCAAGAGCAGTGTCCAAAAGACACTCTGTGCACAARGCCTTGGTTTTAGCCTTGGTGACCGTCTCCAGCTCCACAGGTTGTACCCAGTACTCTGCTTGCATTTCCCTTCTCTTTTGGATTGCCTCTTTTGGGGAGGATTATGCAGGGGAGCAGAGTTTTGGGTTGCTACTGCAGACAGCACCACTCCTGCCTTCAGCAAGAGAGCAGTGTGGACGGAGAAGGGCAGGCTGTCTTTGAGTAGGAGACCTTTGGCACCATAAGGCACATAAACACCCCGATTGCGTGGGGCTGGGCAATTTAACACTTACCAAGTGGGTATTGCCATTATTACAATGACAACTAGGGACATCACTGGTTGTGAAGGCTGGTGCAAGGCAAGGGATCTTTCCCAGGTGATGAAAAAGAGGAATTAGAACAAAAAAGGGAATTGGGGGAATCAGTCTACTTCAGCCTTGCCAGAAATATGGTGACTGTGGTTGTGCCAGGCATGCACTGCTCTTGCACAGTCTTGATCTTGGAGCCTTGAGACATCGTGAGCCAGAGCAGTGGGCAGGCAGGGACTGGGATTGTTCCAGGTATCATAGAATCTTTAAGGCTGGAAAGGACCTTTAGAGATCATCTAGTCCAACCCCCCTGCATGCTCAGGGTCACCTAGATCATGGGAACATAGGATTACATCCAGGTGGGTTTTGAAGATCTCCAGAGAAGGAGATTCTACAACCTAAGCAGGAGTGCACATGAATGTGAAGGGATGTTCAGAGCAGAGCGCCCTGAGAGGCGTGAAATCTATGGAGAAGTTTGGACAATTTTCTTCTCTTTTTTTTTTTTTCCACTACGATTATTTTCTTCTGGGAAACATGAGTTCCTTTTCCTTTTTTTGAAGCCACAAGGTATGGTATATCTAGAATGGCATTACCAAACCAAACAGAACAAAAGTCCTGCCTGCCTGTGTAACAGCTTAGGGACAAAAGCATAAATTARCATTGCTTATTCCTAGTATTAGGCCTCTCCTTTAACTCAGTGCCACTGAATAAAAAGTCCAGTTATATTATTTTTGCAAATGAAAATGGCCTTTTCATGAGCAAGAAGTAACATAATATTTGAATAGCAAGGCAGGTTGGCCTTTAGGCACTTTAATAGAAATCTTTGTGCAAAATTATTAGCAGTGATTATTGATCCAGTTTTGTTGATACAACTTTTATCCCAAATATAGTCCCAGTATATTGCTCAGCCTTCCTCTGAAGCTTATCTACCACAAAGCTAGAATGCATCTGTCATTTTTGCAAGAAACACTATGTGKTTTTTTTAAAACTAAGAGAAGAAAAATAATATATGCAATTGGAATGACAAGAGCTGTTTTGAGGTCAACAGAGTATAATGACCCAAGCTGGAATCTATCCAAGTTTCTAGTTAATGCTTTGCTATTATGCTCAGAGCAACAGCTCTGAAAATTCACTGCTTCCCACAGGATACAAAGCTGGAAGTGTTAGTGCCATGGTAGTTTCAAAGAGCAGAGCAGAAAAACAAGGCAGACTTGATGATTTTGCTAATGTTTTGTCTCCTCAGAGCTCCACGGGATGTRTATAGAAGTTTTGTTCTGGCTGGGGTGAGATAAGTAACTCAACAAATGCTTCCAGGACGCTGTCATTTCTAAACCATCTCTCATTCCATTTCTCTGCCTTAATAGTCTGCATTTCATATCCTTTTCTATTTCCTGTTTGGAAGAGAAGAATGCCAGGGTCTTCCTGGGTGAGTGGTTGCAGTTTGTTGTTGTTGCAGACACTACTTCATAATGTATCCTTTATATGCTTAGCTAGATGCTTCTAAGTCTTTTGTTCTAATATTTTACAAAGTTGTTTCCAGAATATCATTGCCTTAGGTATCAGGACCCTATTGGTTCCTGTGCTTTTGCTTATACCATCTGCCTTAATCTTATCAACATATTGCCAGTATTTTTTACTTTATGTTTTTATTTCAGCTTCAATCAACTTCGTACAGATAACCAAAACTCAATCTGATCAGATGAACAAGAGTTTTTGCTTTAGTTACCTCGACAAATTTCCTGTCRTTGAATCTGAATTTCCTTGATCGTGGTTTCTGTTTTTCTGAATAAGAAAATAAAATCATTTTATCTGAAATAATTTTTTTTTTTTTAATAAACCACAAAAATTCAGCATTTTGGAGCCCTATATTCTCTGCAACAGCACATTTCTGGTCACAAATGGTTTTCTTACCTAGTCAGTTTGAACTGATGAAATTAATGCCACTACCAAATTAACAGGAAAATGTTTGGAAAGTTTCTTGGTGATGTTCAGATTCATGCACTAGCTAACGCTGGTTCACTTATGGGATGATAAGAAGTTGATTCCAAGAAATATGACTTTAAACCTTTACCTGTACTAGACACAGTTAATAATCAAAACCTCGATTGGTGAGATKCAAGAAGTGCAGATGAAAAATCTAATTGTTAGATAAGTGGAAAGTGGTACAGTGAACCAGGCAGTTACCCAGTCCCTACGATAGASTACAGATTAAATTATATCTTTAGCCTCCACAGGAGCAAACGAGCATTAACAATGAGATTTTTTTGTTTGGATAGATAATAATGCTTTCAAGATATTCTGAAGCTGAGTATTTTAAAGTTGAATATTTTAGGATATTCCTGTTAATGCAATTACAAATTCCATCTTACAAAACCTGCTACCTTTCTCACGCTTTAGTAGAAGGAAAACAGAAGAAAATCATCAAGAGGCACTACCAAAACAAATTGATCTCTTTTTTCTTTCTTTTTGCCTTCCTGCAGAAATACCAATCTATAGTRGAATGGATGACCTGTTAGAACTGATTAAGCAAGATGGAAGATGATCCCAGGAAAGGAGGAAAAATTGGTTGTGAATATCTTCTATCTTCTCCTGAAAAGACTGATGATCAAAAGTAACACAAAACTATAGCTATCATTACTGTGTAAGTAAGCTATTACCRGGCTAGCAGAGAACATAAGTTGCTTGAAATATCCCACTGATGAAAGATGGAGATAAAGAGACCCAGGAGAGGGCACAGTGTACTGGCACAGCACATGGAGAGTCAGCAAATATTGCAGAACTAGTGACTTCCTACTTTTTGTCAGGACACACTGTTTTTCGGTGTGTTATTTTATGGTTTCTTTACAATTCAATGGTCTGAAGAATCTCTACCTTAATGGTGGGCAGACTTTTTTTAGTAGATTGCTTTCTGGCAGCCTTCTGCCTTTGACAGACGCACAAACTGATAATCATGGTGACTGAGACAACATACACAGAAATCATAGAATCACAGAATGCTTAGGATTGGAAGGGACCTGTAGAGGTCATCTAGTCCAACCCCCCTTGCACACGCAGGGTCCCCTAGAGCATGTGGCACAGGGTGATGTCCAGGCGGGTTTGGAAGATCTCCAGAGAAGGAGACTCCACCACCTCTCTGGGCAGCCTGTTCCAGGGCTCTGTCACCCTCACTGTGAAGAAATTCCTTTGCAAGTTCCTGTGGAACTTTTGGTGCCTCAATTTGTGGCCATTTCTTCTGGTCCTATCACTGGCCACCCCTGAGAAGAGGCCAGCCCCCTCCTCCTCACTCCCTCTCTTGAGATATTTATACACATTAATCAGGTCCCCCCTCTCAGTCTTTTCTTCTCCAGGCTGAAGAGGCCCAGCTCTCTCAGCCTTTCCTCATAGGGCAGATGTTCCAGGCCCTTAATCATCTTTGTGGCCCTGCGCTGGACTCTCTCTAGCAGCTCCACATCCCTCCTGCACTGGGGAGCCCAGAACTGCACACTGTAGAAGGGTTCAGAAGAAGTAGCCAGTGAMTAGAATGGTCATTTGAGTGAGAATTCATAGGTGAGGAATTCTGAAGTTTTAAAAATTCTTTTTCTTTTTTATTTGTTTTTGGAAGTCTGAGAAGACTGGGATAGAAAATGAAGGTGAATAATGAGACAGCACATTGGACAACTCACTGAGAAGGATAGATGCAGAGTTTTGGGGTGCAGAAGATGTGGGATGTGCGGACACCTGACTAACTTGTTATGTACACTTTGCCCTGAGAGATTTCATAAAAAAGAAAGAAAGAAAGAAAGAAAGAAAGAAAGAAAGAAAGAAAGAAAGAAATCTAAAGATATAGTTAAGTAGGGCAACAGCTTGAGGAGGAGTAAATTAAAAAAGAAGTTATAAATGTATCTAGCAGGCAATAAAGCAAAACTAAAGGATACTGTACAAGAAAGAATACCTATGGGAATACGTAACAATGAAGCTTAGGCAGAAGAAACTGGCTAGTAGACAATATACATAACTAAACACCRAAAGTCTCTAAACTTTGAGGAAGGTCATATGAAGACTGTGGGGAGGAAGAATCATTATGGACTTGCCCAGCACATACACTGTTTATTAAGCTTCTRATGTGGAGCACAGAGACAAAACACAGGGCCCTTGGAAGAGTCCATGAAASACAGACAGAGGTACTACTGAACAAGGTGGCATTTTACTTGCAATTTGGAAAGGAAGAAATAATGGAGATTCAGTCAGAGAAGCAGATTGGGAAAGTAATAGATTCTCAACTGAACAGAATGACCAGCTGAGATATTGTCACCTGTGACTTCAGAGAGCATCTAGAAACTTATGCCAGGGAAAATCCTGGAAAAATCACTAGGCTTGTGAAACCTACAGAGCAAGGGAATATTTCAAACATTAAGGAACTGGGATAGAAACTGTAGTATATGCTGACTGAAACTTGAGGCATTAAAATATAGACCTATTTCACACTTAATATCTCCTGTTTTCAAAGTGATGTACAGGTGCTGACCAGGGAACTCTGAAATGATGCCTAACGCCCAACCACTTTTGGATGATCTCAATCCTGGATGTATGTGGAGTGATTTGAATGACTATGATCTGTCTAACTATGTGTATACATATAGATCTTTACATGTGTTCATGACTGCTGGTAGAGTTGGCTGTTGTAATTTCAAGACTATCCTTGATTATCTTTGATAGGCCATGGCATTTGAGAGAGGTTCCCGTGGAATGGAATAAAGCAGTTGTCACTYGTAACCTAAAGGAGGTCAAAAAGGAGAGTGTGGTGAACGACAGACATGTCAGCCTCACCTCAAACCCCAGGGAGGTAACGTGGCAAATTCTCCTGGAAGCCATTTCCAAAACATTAAGGACAAGGAGGTGATTGTGAGAAGTCAACACGGATTTAAGAAGGGAAAATCGTGCTTGACCAACCTGACAGCCTTCTACAAGGTGACTGGCTGTGTCTCCCTTAACAATCTAATTGCCAAAATGAATGAGGTATTGACTGGATAAATGGATAGTGAAGGGGAGTGAAAGCTGGAGGGCTGCAAGTTGAACAAGAGGCAGTAACGTGCCCTTGTGGCAAAGAAAGCCAACAGCATCCYGGGCTGCRTTCAGCASAGCATTGCCAGCAAAATGTGATGCTTCCTCTCTACTCAGCCCTGGTGAAATCACACCTGCAATACYGTGTACAGAACTGGACTCTCCAGTAAAACAGGGACACAAACATACTGGYATTTGCCCAGCAAAGGGGCACAAAGATGTTTAAGGCCTTGGAGTAGTTGATGTGCAAGGAGTGGCAGAGAGAAATGGCAGAAGTTAGCCTGGAGAAGAGCATGTTCAGGAGGATCGTGTCAGTATGTTTACCTGAGGGAAARGAGATGAAGTCAGATTCTTTTCAGTGGTGCCAAATAAATGACCRGATGACAGGCAATGTGAAAGTCACATTGACCAAAGAGGAGATGGGATAATGAGACCTGTGGCTTCTGCTGCCCCTGCCAAGTCTCCTCGAGACCTCTTAGCCTGAGCCACTCAGCACTGCCCTTTTCCCTTCCACTGCCTCACTGGAGCTGTAGTCCCTCCAAAGTGCTCACATAATTGTCCATGTAGATTGACCCTGTCTGACTGCATTGGAAAGAACTGGGTTAGCAAAGACATCTGAACAAGGAGAGCTGCTGCAGCTCATTTCATGGAGGCCGTCTCAGCAGGGACTGCACAGCAGTAACCTCCAGGGGAAGGTCTAAGCTGCCCAGAGGGCAGGAGAAATTTGTTGTGTCTTTGCAAGACTCAGCTGCAGATAGAACACCACATCTGACCGCAGTGAAGACAAAAGCAAGGGAGGAAGAGGGCTGTGCAGTCTTCTGAGTGACTCATGTGGAGCTTAGCAAAAACGAGGGCAGGGAATTCAGAGGTCAGCCCCTTTGGCAGAGAAGCAGCAATACCTGAAACTGCTATTTCGATAGTTATAAAACCTGAATGAAGTAATATTTCTCTTTGTTCTCGTGGACAATAAAAGAAGGATGCCTGGAGAAAAAGCAAATAGATATTTCATTCTCTTCCTTCTCCCATGAAATGGTCATTGTACTACTATCAGGGCATATTCCTGATTATGAGGGGTATGTCTGATTATGAAACATCCAGTGATGATGTATCTCAGCCTTCAAACATGACATTGTGCCGTCCCATGTGATAGCACTGCAAGGAGAAGGGAAATACCAGGCAAAATTCAATTAACATATGCTGAATCTTCACACAAGTCATTGACTGATAGGGTCAAACCTTTCTTATGAGGTTGCACTTCCAGCATACTGAGCTAAAAAACTACACCCAGATCTATAAGGAATGAATTAACTGCAAGACTGAATGTGTTGCTACTTGTGACTAGTCCGTGCTCACAGACTTAACTGGCACTTGGTGGACAACTTCGGCTGGACTGTTTTAAGTGGCATGTCCTGGCACAGTTGCTTCTCCAAGAGRGGAAAAATGCAGAGGGTGAAGGCAAGCCTTTCCCTTCCACAGCCCTTCAGCTGTTTTGCTTGGGTCTGGGCACTAACATGAGAAAAGCGCCCGCAGGTATTTCCATTCTCACATCAGAGCACTRGGAGAGACAGCCCTGCTGCGTGAGCCCAGGGGGAGAACTAACCCTCACCATCTCACGTATCTTTCTGCCTCTGAACACTGTGCCTCTGCCACAGCGCTTTGCAATAGACAGGTACTAATGTTTACAGTAGTACAGACAGATACCGCTTCCATGGCCGCACACCCTCATCAGGAATTTTAGGCATGTGTTGCAAGATGTGTTGCAAGTGTTGCAAGAGGTTCCAAAGCAAGGAAATTCCCAGATTGAAAGTGTGAAGCTTTATTTTACTCCTTTTCTGCATAGGCAGCATGATACATGATACATGGTGCAGGCGCCATGGCATCAAATATTTTTTTCCTACAGGGACCTAGCCTCATTCAGTAGATACTAATTATGAATATAATTTTATTATGTTTGGTGTGTTTTCTGAACTTATCTGCAAATTCAAATCCCATTGTGCCACACCATCTTGACCTCAGCAGGGATCATCAGCAGTGCCACACTACCAAGTCCTTTGGGAACAAATGCACTAAGATTTTTCAAAGACCTTAAAGCTACCCAGTTTGGGTCTGCTTTCACAGGGTTGGCAGAAGGTGCGTTTGGGTAGTCGCACAGTCAAACCATAACTTGTTACACTCCCCATCGATCTCTTCATTTCCTTCCCCGGTCTGTGTTGTGGCATAACCTACCGAGCACTAAAATTTGCTCAGGTGGCACAGACTGCCAAACCGTGTTCATAATATGATATGGGCCAGCTTGCTTTCTAGTGCAGTGTCACTGAAAGCTTACAATGTTAGTAGAAAATCTGACCTTCTGAATTAGATAACAGAACTTCAAAAACAGAGAAAATCGAGTGAGGAGAAAGGATAATGGCTATGGCTTGATGAAATTCTGTTCTTAGAGTACTTATATTTTTATCCTTTAACAGATCCCATTAACCTTCTTATATGAGGATATAAACTGTTATTTGTTAAAATAAACAGTAAGTATTGCTTTGTCATGCAGAAGATCCAGTCTTTTCATCAGCCACATAGTACACTTCCTGCTTCTTCTTCATTGCTGTGAGTAGAGTCTGCAAAACTGGGGGTTACCCCTCTGTCTTWGCCCTGGCTGTAAAATCCTTAGCCCCTCAAGATCCAGCTGCTGCCTGCCACTGAGGACCCAAGAACACTGCACGCTCCTGAGGAGCTGCAAAATGCTCCATAGATCAGAGCAGGGCCGGGATGCTACAGGAAGGGGCAGAGCTGTAGAGACAGGATCGCTGGCAGTGCAAGAGTTTGTGAGAGCAGAAACTGTGGAGATGGAGAAAAGCCTAAAGGAGCAAACCAAAAGGCCAAGTTGAGCACCAGCTGGCCCACGGGCTGTGGAGACTGGCTCTTACCCCTACCTAGATGGTGCCTTTCCAGCCAGGAAAGTCTTTGGGGTGCCTTATGAGAGCAGTGGGCTCCAGTGCCTAGATAAGCAGCACATTAAATCCCAGCTATCCTGTGTGTGGATGTGTTTTGTTGTTTTAAGCTATATATCCTACTTGCAGAGTCTCTTTCACACAGAAAAATATGCCCAACAGAGAGGGAATATAGGAATACAAACTGTAAGAATATATATATATTTTTAAAATCTGGAAATAGGAGGAGGCTATTTTTGTTGCATTTGGCTTTTTTTCTGTCAAATCACGGAGCTCACAAGGTTTTTAAAAACAGGAGGCTGATCTACCCTAATGTCTAACCTTTTGTGAGCAGGACCAAATGTTTAACAGAACTTCAGCTCAACCAACAGAGTAATTGCTTGGTGTTACCGTCTCCGCACACCCACTCCTGTCTTTCTGCCCAGCAGTTCAAGAGCAGGACAGCAAAGTTGTGGTTGTCACCCACTTAATGTGCTGATGTGCACTCACTTATGCGACTGCCCTGCCACGAGGTCAGTCACTGTGGAGGGAATATTTCTAATGGGAGGTCACAGGACTGTGGCAGGGACATTGCTGGCAGTAGTTCTGTCTCTTGGGGGAGGAATAAGAGCCCAGAGAAAAGAGGAAAGGGTACGTCTGGACAGAATGCAGTAGTTTATGCTTGGCTTGATGCCTTGAGGTAGACAGGAAAAAAAAGAACTCAGAACATTTTAATTTATGGGCCAAACAAAAGGTTCCTTTAATTAAAATTTAGAAGCCAGTTTCAACAAGAGGTGTTTGGAAGCCAGCCCAGCTGAGAGAAGACATTATTGTATGACAAAATAAACTTGAGAAAGTCAAAATCTGCTGGTAAAATGAATCCAAAATAAACTGAGGAGCAATCCAGGGAGCAACAGAGGAGGCAGTGAGAAGTTAAGCCGAATGCAAGATTTAATCCCACAAGATGCATATGCAGTTGCATAAGGTTAGAGGAACGGATCAGAACCTTAGCTGCGCTGGCACAGCTATGGGAGGCAGAGGAAAGCCTCAGTTTTTCAGAACCTCTTATCCCTCTCAAACAATCAACCCAGCGCTTGGCATATTACAGCTCTGAAAGACACTGTTTGCTGCTACAGCTCTCCCTGCAGAAGGACGGGCTGCTTCACAGCAGAAAGGGGCTCCCGTGCAAGATTGTTCCAGGCAGAATTATTTTCCTCCCATAAGACTGGCCGTAGCGGGGAGGGCTGAGCCTGCCTTGCTGACACAAGGGCCGCCCGAGATATTTCTCCATGTGCCTGCTTTGTGCCTCAGCATAACTATAAATAGAAGAACTGAAGGTGCCACCAGGATTTAGAAAGACATCAATGGAAAATAATCAATGTTTGGATCAAGTAACATGTTATTTATTTGTGTAAAGATTTCTGGATAATTGAAACTCCTCCTGCTTTTTTTTCTCTCCACCATTCTTCTTCCTGTGATTTGCCAAGACGTGATTTGCTCTGCTAGCATCAACTCATCATGGAGTTACAAAGATMATTTTCCTACCTTTGAGTGTGATTCTCCTGTTTGCATCCTTTACAGCCTCCTCTTCACRACTGCAGCAAACCCAGCCAACTTGCTTTCCTTTCCCATCCTTTTTATGGACTACTTTCAYCCTGTATTTAAAGGGCAGCTCTATGCCCTGTTTCCACTTCAGTCACGCTGCGGTAGGCATCCTTTCCTTGCCCGCATACCTTTCAAGCAGGTGTATTCAAGCTTTTGTCTCTGCTGTTCCTTGCATTTGGGGAGTCGTCATGTTTTAATGAAGCACTGAACCTCCCACACCCCCTCTGATGCCTTCATGATATCTTCTTTCCCCTTAGGCCCATAATAACTTCATACTGGCTAATGATGTGGTCGAAACACTGGGCCAAAGCCAGGCTCTGTTCTTCTTCAAATCCCCCACCATCTTCTTCCATTCCCATGTTATCCTTTGTTGCAGACCCTGTGTGATCTCCCGTGTTTGTTCCTGGCGTTATGAGCTCCTGACTCATTGCCAGACTCCTAGGCATCGCAATAAGATTAATGGGGATACTCACAAGGAGGAGGACTGGGCTACGTGGAAACCAGTTTGGCATGTCAGTGTCATTTCAATGGCTGACCCTCATGAATACAATGCAGTTCACCCTACTGATAATTTTCTCAGCAAAATAAAGCTGGAATGCTCAGGGAAATGCCTAATACAGTTTATCAGTGAGGATTTTCCTTCAACCGAAGGTGATATGTGAGCTGATGTGAGGTGACATTTCACTCAGTAGCTCAGCAAAGTGTTGCCTTTGGCAGTTGCTTTGGATTCCAGTGCTCCCAGTTTATCACCTGTAATGAAACAGGAAGCAAAAAAAATGGGGAGTTTTTATATCTGACACGACATTTTTAGCAGACTGAAGCTAATAATCAATCAATCAAACAAACAAATACATAAATAAAGTGGTTTTGCTCCACATTATAATAGTCAATTCATGAATTTCTGCAAGTTTAATCAAGACACGGTGCTCTGACCCACCCTAATCTATTAGTCTTGTATGTACTAGGATGAATTTTGCCATAAGTCTGATGCATGGCTCACACCGAGCTGAAGGTCACAGAGTAACTTCTGCTTACAACYGTCTGTATATTTTAACTGGATTCTTACTCAGGAGCTGTTCATAGATTTCAGAGATATTTTAGCTCAGATGGGACCACTGTGATTATATAGTCTGACCTCCTGCATGACAGACAGAATGCTACCTAGTAATTCCTCCATCAAACTCATGATGTCTTGTTGAGACAGGGACATCTTTAAGGGAAAAAAAAAACCCCAAAAAACCCAAAACAAAGAAAACAAATCCATTTCAGCTTGAATTTAAAAACAGCAGAAATGACAGTGAATCACTGCATCTTTGAGGAAGTCATCCGAATGGATAATGACATTTCTGCTAAATAAAGTCTGTCCCAACTGAGAGGGTGGCAACTTCTTGCTCAAAGGTTGGCACCCACGTACCAGAAACTTGGTCCATCCTATGGAAGCTATTAAATGTTCCTGGTTTCCTCCAGCCTGGAAGGAATTATATGTGCACATAGGCAGCCCTAGGAGATAAAATGTGTTTTAAAAGTCTAAGCAGTTGATAATCCCCCTCCTTTGTAACAGTATTGAAACATAAGACCTCAAGTGAACAGAGGAGATTAAAGGAGCAAAACAAATTTCACAAATTATTTATCAGTCTACACAGTGAGTAGTTCTGTTCACCCTGGACATCTTAGAGTGGGATTTATTTGCTTAAAAATAATTTGTTAGTGCCATTTGTGATGTCCAAGACATGGATGTGTATCCAAGACATGGGGCTGAAGATAGAGGACATGGGGAGACCTTGCTTTTCTAGAGCAGCAGTTGGAGGTAACACGGGTACTCCACAGCACTTAAAAAGATGGTCAGCAGCTCATTTTTGGTTAGTGCAACACAAAGCACTTCAAAAGCATCTCATGAGCAGAAACTGCCAAGCATCCACCAACTGGTCTCCTTCAGTCTCTTTAGAAACATTAAAAAACCACTCACAATTCTAGGTTTGGATCAGACCAGCAATCGGGTTGCAGATCCTAACGCTAAGTTCTGCAACAGGCTGGAAGAGTTCTTGGCGGTAAGGATGACCTTGAAATCTGTTTGAGTTCTTCTTCTGTCTCACACAGAATACTTGTTGTTTCTTCAGTTTTACTGTGTCCTGTAAATATCTATATTTTGGGTATAGAACGTCAGGAGACATCCTTGATAGTGGGCATGTTTGTTCATTGATGACTACCCTGATGACATGTGTGTTCATTGATGACTACCCATTGATGACTACCCTGATGACTACCTATGCTGTCCGTATGTACTAATGTCCGTACTAATGGGTTTCACAAGATGTTGCAGTGTGCATTTATCAAAATCGAGTGTAGTGTTACACAAAATAAAATTTAACATCATCTCATTTGGTTCTGTGCAAAGCCCCATGTATTAATCATCCAKGAGTTCAGGAATTAATGGCATTTTCTCATTTCTTGTAATGCATAAAACCTCTAATACATTTCTCTCTTGCATGATGGCAAACAGTAAAACTACRTATCTGTCATACTTAATCAAGGAGAAATATTAAAGTTAATTTATGTTAAAGAAGAACTGCTTGTGTAGATTTTACTCAAGCTCACTGATTTATAATATAAAATGACTGCTAAAATCAATTCCTAGGAATAAAACCTAAAATAGTATTTAAAAAATCAATATGACTTCTCAGTCTCAGAACGTTCTTGAATTTAGGAGATAAGAGCTGGTCATTGCATACTAATTGATTTTTCCGGCTGTCAGGCTGTTAAATGTAAATATCTAGTTGGTAAGGGGGTGTGCATTCATATATTTTCTCACATGCATAGACTTGTGTGYGATGTTTCATAGAGGTAAAGGTGAAAATAATGGATTAATTCCTCTATCTTGCAGTATCTGTCTCATGGAAGATAAAATTCACAATACTCTAGACAGTTATGCTTTTTGGAGCTTGGGAAAAAAAACCAAAAGCAGAATTCAAAACTTGTCTACATGAAGCAACAAAGATGATTAAGGGACTGCAGCATCTAATGAGGAAAGACTAAGTGATCTGGGCCTGTTTWGCCTGGAGAAGAGAAGACTGAGAGGAGATCTGATCAATATGTATAAATACCAGAGTGGTGAACGTAGAGAGGAAGGGACCAAAAGCTTCTTGGTGGTGGCCAGTGACAGGACAAGGGGGAATCGGCACAAGTTGAAACACAGGCAGTTCCATGTCCATGTGAGGAAGAACTTCTTTCCWRTGAGGGTGCCAGAGCCCTGGAAGAGGCTGCCCAGAGAGGCTGTGGAGTCTCCTTCTCTGGAGATCTTCCAAACCCGCCTGGCTGCCACCCTGTGCCCCGTGCTCTGGGTGTCCCTGCTGGAGCAGGGGGTTGGACTAGATGATCTCTAGAGGTCCCTTCCAACCTCAGCTCTCCTGTGACTCTGATAAGACAAGTTAATTGATTCRCACTGCCTTATGTGACTTATCTCCATGTATAGCAAGGCTGAACCCTGCCTTTGCAGCCAGAGGCRTTCACAAGTTAGCTAGGGTGAAACCCTGGGTATACTGAAAACAACTAAAAATCCTGCCCAAATCCAAGCATGCCATTGATTGCCCTGTAGCCAGGGCTTCCCCTACCTTTTTTTCTCTGGCCATAGAATGAGAGAGTCACACTAGCCCCGAAGGATGGTGCTGGTGTGGGCAAGCAGCACAGACAGGTCACTGGATTTTTGCTCAAAATAATACACGTCCACTCTCACCAGGGCTATTTTACCCAAACAGAAAAACATACTAAAGAAACTAGATTGCTTTTGGTACCAGATCTAAAAACTACTCCTAGTGTGTTACTGTGCTATGTAGACCTGTAGACCTATTTATTCAGGTTGCAAGCTCTGTCTCTTAGAAGATGTTTGCCCAGACATCCTGGGATCTTTATTTCAATGATGTTACTGTGCTGTTATAAAACAGCAGCAAAAACAAAATACTTCCAAAGCTGAAGTTATATACTCTGGGTTCCTGTATAAACTGGAATGGCAGATGGCATTGCAATTAAGAGCATGGTAAACAGCAGTTTTCCTTGTAAATATGGYGTGCCAAAATATTGACTCCACCAATGACAGTCCAGCCCATATGAATTAAAGTAGATAGGGACTTTGGTTGACAGATTAACTGCCCTGAGACTCAGTAAATCTTTTCACCAGAGAGGCAGAAGGGCAGGATTGGAAAGATTTACTCTACTCTGTGTGTTTTAGTGATAGSAGGCTGCAAATGCCTTGTTTCTGTTTCCACTTGTGGTTGAGCTCTCGAGACGTTTGGGCTGTGAATTCAACCCTCACACTATGTCCCTCTTCAATGGGACTAAAAGCACCATTCACAAGAATCTTTATTATTTGCCATTCTGCAAGATATTTTAGTCTTTCTTGTGTRCTCTCAAAGTATCTGTCCATATTTCCTGAAATCCTGGATAAAATAAGGACAGAGACTGGTAGGAAGAGGATGTTTACTTGACTGTTGCATAAGGCATCATTAGTTGGAAATGGGGCTACAGAAGACCCTCCAACCATTTAKGAATAGCCTTTTCACTTAGTTCTAGTGCATTAGTATAAACCTGGAAAATAAAATCAGGGAAGGGAAGATCTGTAAAGCAGCGGTATAGCAGCCACTGATGGAAGACATGGCCATTTTTGTCAAAAAATAGCAGGAGGTCTTGAAAATCTCTAAGTCAGATAAAAAGAAATATATACAGCAAGGTACTATTTACATACGAGGTATAAGGTAGCCGCTGGATCCCACAGAGTTGGGACTAGGAGGTGCTCACTGAAAGTAATAGGAAATTGTTTCAAAACAGGTGAAAGTGATTTTCTACTCGGTTGGAAGTAAACTTCTGGAGTTTGTTGCCACAGGAGATTGTGGAAGTACATAACATCAGCGAGCTTGGAAAGGGCTTAGGCAAATCCACGGGCAACATCACGGACAAAAGCAAAACAACTGCTGGAGGACACAAACAGGGATGAACTCTTGCACCATCCCTGATCCCATGGCTGTGGCTCTGCAACAGTATGAGCTGTGGGTGATGAAGCTGACAGGTTCATTTGCTCTTCCCACACAGCATCTCCTACTGCCCCTGCTGGAGGTAGAGCTCAGGGCTGGGGGAACCATGGGCCTGAGTCAGTGGGGTTTTTCATATGTTCTTGTCTGAAATGTGCATAAAAAATGCTAAAAGTGTCAYAACTGTGTGAACAAGTCTTGCCAGCTCTACATGGAAATGCAAACTTGCACAAGGGCACTCACTGTGCCAACCTGAGTGCGTGTGTTCATGCTCTGGACTGCAATTTCATCCCTGCATTGCTCAGTGTGTTCCTCTGGGCACCTCTCCTGGGAAGCTGCACCGGACACATCTAACGTGCCTTTCCATCCGATGGACTGGCCCTGCCTTCACCTCTGGCTGCTACTGCTGCAGCTGAGGAAGGAGGAAGGGCAAGAGGAGGTGATACCAACTTTGCCCCTGGAGAGTCCCAGAGAGATGCACTTGGATGTGCAGCAATGTGCTTGRATCGGTGGCAATACCCTACCAAAAGGTGAATACCCATGGGATTGGTGCTGCATCCCAGGAACGGGCAAGRGCTACTCCAACTATTTTGTACTTTTGTCACATAAAATAGGGTATATACCTGCCTCATCCATGTCAAGATCCTGTGGCTTTTCTTCAGAGCGCAGAGGCTGAGGATTGCCAGGGCCTCCTCTTCTAAATGCACATCACTGAGGCCGTGGCCCATGTGCCCACTTGAGAAGAGAGGAGAGAGATCCGTGTGCTTGGGAACGTGCTCTGCTGTCTCTGCATTGAGGGTCAACACGGATGTTGAAAACTCCAGCAAACCTCTACCAAGTTCAACTCCTGTTACAGTCTGTTCTCTCCTGTGTTTTCACTCTGTTCACCCAGACTGTGCCACAGGACTGCTTTAGCTCGATCCTTCTCATTCACWGACACACTTTCCCATAAAATACAGACAGAAAAGCTGCTGGGCTCCTACACTTTCAAAATTACCTCAACCTCAGAGATGGAATAACTTTAAATGATGAGCAYTAAAGCTATCCTCACGAGTAGGAATGAAATATTTAGACTCTGAGGAATCTTCCATTTTAGCTGTTCATCTTTTCAGTGTGACATTTCTGTTTGTATAGCTCCTGTGCACATACCACATTTCAGTTACTGACTTAAAAAAGGCAGACATTGCATAGCTGCTCACAACAGCAAAGAGAGAAGTTTCAGAGTTTTGTATTTATGCAGGCATCTGTAACAAAGATTTTACAAGCTTGGTCCTTGCAAATATATCCCCAGTGCTTGCAGGCATTTTTTTTTTTCTGGATCCTGATCAGTTGAAGAAGGAATCTGTTTTACACATTTCTCCAGGGGCAGCTCTAATGCATTTTGAGTAGTGGGAATTGCAAGATAAAATTTTGTAGCTGACTTTGTGCATTCATGTGTATAACACAAGGGAGTTTTAACAGAACAATAACATACATAACAAGAGCAGTATAGATCACAGCTTTCATTACCGACTTAATACTATCAAGATGAGATTATTTAGTTGCTATGCTTTGGAAAGTAGAAAAAATGCCATTATATTATAAATGACCTTGTAAGCTTTCTCCCACATGCTACCTTTCATATTTACCCAAGCTGACATATGCAGATCTCTGCAAGCTGGAGGATAGCCAATAAAATCCCTACAGAGGGTTACTGGGCAAGTGTGCTAATAGACAAGAACTCCTTACCACTTTTCAGTTTTAGTTAAAATAAAAATAGTAAAAAAAAAATTATATGTTGTAACAAGTTTCCATATGGCAAATCCAACTAAGCACAAAAAGGGTTCTCAAACTCTTATTGCTTTATGCCAGCCCTACATCTCACTATTAAAACAGGAGGGGAAAAAAAAGATGCTGTTGAGATACTGGTGGGGATGGACTCCACTGTCCCTAAGATTAGAATTACCTCTGCGTTTCTCATCATCGCAAAAGAAGAAATACAAACATCAGTTTCTTGTGGGAATCTCTCTTTAGTGTCTTCACATCAGTATCAAATCATTGCTGAATTGAAGGAAGAATATTCCTCTGGATATATTTGCTGGAAGGAGGTTTGAAAGTGCAAATGATCAAGTATAAAATGTCAAGAGTAAATAGAGACCCTGGAGCAAAATTGCTGCAAGTATTTGGGAAAAGTCCACATTTGGGAAAATCTACCAAATTCAGACTGTCTCTCAGATTGTCATGGGATAGATTCTTGTTCTTGCAGTCTTCTGTGAAGGATCCCTACTGTGGATCTCAAGGGGAAGGGATCTCTGGAGGTTTCTAGGTCAACTTTCCTTTTGAAGTGGGACCACCTCATCACGAGGTCAGGTCAACCAGAGCTCGGTCAACCAGAACCCCTCCAAGGATGCAGCTTTTACAGCCTCTCCAGATACCTTGTTCCCCTGCTGACTTACCCCTTCTGTGAAAAGTGCTTTCCTAACGTCAAGTCTGAACATCCAAAGATGCAGTTTGTGGCTGCTCCCTCGTTTCACCTTATCAGGCACCGTGGAGAAGAGTTTGTCTCTGTCATCTTTACAACTGCCTTGCAAGCAGTTGTGGGCTACCACTGTATCCYCCCTCAGTCTCCCCTTCACCAGACTAGGTAAGGCCGTATCCCACAGCTTCTTCTTGAGGTATGTGTGCACCAGGTCGCTGACCATTTCAGTAGCTCTTTGCTGAAGCATCTCCTCACTTCCCTCCTGAAATGATTGCAGCATTCCAGGTACGGCCTCACCAGTGCCAGCTAGAAAGAAATAATAATTTCTCTTGCTATTCTGGCTGTGCTTCTCCCTGTGTTGTYT
The DNA here is from genome assembly GCA_003342815.1 of Eudromia elegans. Lineage (NCBI taxonomy): Eukaryota > Metazoa > Chordata > Aves > Tinamiformes > Tinamidae > Eudromia > Eudromia elegans. The sequence goes on along the minus strand of PTEX01000010.1, from coordinate 6,881,216 downwards.
CTTTAGCCTGGACATCCAAATTTGAGCTACTTCTCTTGATTTTACGGATAGAGAACTGGAGAGAAATAAGCACTTCTCAGTATGTTTCACCTCATAKTTAGGTTGACATCTGGTAAAAGTCAAATACCTCTTATCTTATTATCTTTCACTTTTCCTGTATAAAGAGAGAGAGTGGGAGACTAACCCAGCTGAYGATATCTACAGTGCAAATGTGTAACATCAAGTAAACGGAATCCATCTGCACAGTCCCTAGGGGGTATCCATCATTATCCAGAAAATAATGATAACAGAGAATGGATAATTAACAGCAGTTTCTAAAAATGAAGTGAGTCTTATTTTCATTCCAACATACTGAAGTCTTGACGACATTTTCTATGTATGGGGCCTGATATTCAAGCATCGGAGTATGCAGATAGGCAACTACTAGATATCAACAAAGTGATCAGATTGGTAAGGTAATGAAAAGCAGTAGCGAGCTGGGGTTCTAACTCATTCCCAGGCCTTTGTGAATCAAACTGGGTAACTCAAGTCATTTGAAATTCTGGCTTTTCAAGCCTTTTGATCATGGGCTTCTAAGTTAGTTACATTTGGAAATCAGATCTAGCGAGGCTACATTTCCCATAGTGTCAGCCAGAAAGGCCTATGATTACATCTGGCACATCATTTCCCGAATTCTGYTTGGGCAATATCTGTTCACTGTATTTCACATAAAAAACAGAGCACTGTGTTCTCTRCTCACCTATAAAATGTGCAATCAAAAAATGTATCTAGATGCAAATAAGTCTTGATGCTAAYGCATTTGCACTGCAATTCCTTTCACAGTCTGAATGTCTTTAATTTCCTTTACCAGATGCAATTCCTGCAAAGAATTGGCAAAATAGTTCCAATTAAAAAGGCACTCTCTAAGCTATTAGGATGAAAAATCAATCTTCCCTGACAGTCATCTGTAATACCCAATTTGCAGGCGGGTGGCTATATGGTTATATGTCTCTACCACACACACATACATTCATGCATTAGTACTTCCTCTGTGTCAGGATTCACTATTTATGACGACCAAAATATTATTTTCAAAATGACTTGGATTCACAATAAACTGATGAACAAACCCTGTSATGCCTTAAAATACCTATTCACCAGAGGAGGACTGTGTGCATTTGAGAATAATTACAAGAATGAACTCCAGATGGTCCTGCTGTCAAGGTACAGTAGGTCTTTGTTTGCCTTAACTACCATGAACTGTGGCAGACAGAAATCAGATAATCACCCAGCTGAACAAAGCACATAGTCAGTGACATGTCTGTTATTTTCTGGACTATTCAAGCAGCCTACTTTGAACTTGAGAGAAGAGACAAAATAAACCTGTGTAAGCAGGAAAACAACAGAACACTTAGACGCTGGCTGAATGTCATCTTTTGTAATTATGCCCCTGTAGAGTATGGTGTGACGTTGAACATTTATATTTATATATATTTATATATTTATATTGAGATGGAATACACCATGTCTGAAAACAAAAAAAAATAGATAAAGCTGTAACATGTAGGATAAGAATAAGAAGCACCGCTGTCTTTGCAAACCCAAACAGGGCAGAGCTGAACCTAATCGTCTCCTTGCTCCTGCTGTTTCTGCTGTCTCAAGMAGCTCAGCTGAAGACCTCCATGGCAAGACATGCCTAGCCCCCAAAACATGGTCTTTCTATGAGTAGCATGGACCTTCTCTGCCCGCTTCCCTGCAGCTGATGCCCCACACCAGCCTGTCAGCAGCTCGTTCAGAAAAGCTTTGGCGAAGTCCTAATGTCCTGGGTGGGCTGGAGCACGACGCGTCTCACCRCTCCTGGAGGGTTCTGCTGGGACGAGGTGAGTCTGGAGCAGGGCCTCAGGGCTGCCTGTCCCCTTTGGGAGGCACCCTGGGGGACAGGAGCAKCTTCCGCGGTGCCCTGGCAGTGCTGGGACAAGAGAGTTCTGTTAGAGGATACTGTGATCGTTGTTGTGATAATTATAAACCATACAGAAGTTAAACTATTTTTGGTATTGACACTTTTACAATGAAAATTAGTAAGACAAAGAAACAAACCCTCAAGAAAATCCTCAAATAGGACACAGCCCTTCCAAAGGCATGCCATGTTGAGCAACATCTCTACATCAGTTCTTACCACTGCAGTGGTGGTGATCCCTGTCATACTGGATCAAAGGAAGTGGGATCCCTGTCAAAGGAAGGGCCTTCTAAGTTATCGAAGGTTGGACTTATGCTGCAGGCAGCTGCATTGGAGGGGTGCAACCGAGCTGAGCTGAAACCACAGCCCCTGGAAGGAGGTTGCAGCTCTGTTAGGTCCTCACCTCAGAGATCCTTGTGACAGAAAAGTATTGGGGTTTGTGTAAAGTCATGAGGATTCTAGGTCCCAAGACAGGTGCCACATTAGTAACGCTTGGGAACAAGTTAAACTCAAATATTTTACTTGGTGCTACCGAACACCGATAAAAGAGAAAGCTGATAATTTCTGGGTAGAGATGAACACTTCATGAAGAGTCAATAATCTGAAAATATATAAGGATATGATTAAATCTCTTGCAAAGAAGGTGAAGAAGACGTGAAAAAGAAAAGAAGTATAACATGATCATTAACATTACAGAGARGAGAGGCTGTAAGATTTTCCTATTGTGTTTCAGGGCACAAAAAATAGAACTTGCAATGAAATTAAAAAGTGGAAAACTCAAAACAACTTGAAGGAAATATCTAATCACTGAACTRATAAGTGAAATAAGTTTCTTGCCCCATGAATCTGTTTAGACCAAAATCTGACCAGGATACTTTTGTGAGTATCAGAAATAACGATTAATTACACAAGTTCTGAAGGCAAAGTTAAACCACGTGCCTCAGAACTGACTGTCAGCTCTTACACACCTAAAATGATGGGGAAGGAAGAGAAATCATCTGATACCTGACTACTGCAATGTGTTAACATCTTCTTCTAGAATCTGGTTTGAGGTATTGGCAGAGACAGGGTACGTTTCCATAGACCTCAGGTTCAGTCACATAAGGCAACTCCTACTTTCCGCAGCAGTTGCCTGGACACAACCTACTGAGTGACTGATTACCCAAGTTTCATTTGCATTGAACGACAAGGACACGAGGGGATTGGGAAGGTCGGGCATCGCTGGCGTGGTGAGTCACCAGAACAGCATGTGCTCCTGGAGGGGCACACGCAGCGTATTTTTCCCTCTCRTCAGCTGAAACTAGTCATCTAAGCATGCTCCAAGATAGTCCAACTGAGACAGTTTTAGGCCTTTCTGGGGCTATAAACTCTGCTCTTCAGTGTCCCCTTTTCTAGCATTAGGAATATGGATATTCTGTCATTCCAGTTATAGTGCCTTCCTGATCACTTCTCTCTGTTTTGAAGTAGTAGAACATGATTTTCCCCTAGCTGCCAGAAAGACCCCGTTTCTGAGCATTATTGGACGTAGGTCTGACATGGTTCCTGGTTCTCTTTGAACCGTGATGAGCGCCTCTGTAATCGATGGGCAACTGAGACAGGACAAGCAAGGAGAGATTTCTAGTTCTGAAAATTCTTTTCTCTTAACAAAGCTAACTTTCTACAGCATAATCATAATCAAATAAATATATTTTTTCTTTATATTCTTTTCCCAGTTGTTCATTTAATGCACACCTTTGCCTGGATCAGATTCATTTATAAATTGCAAGGGGGACAGACTGCAATTGAAARATAATTGGGTAGTTTACATAAATCAGATTCCTCAGGTATATATCTAGGACAAAGTCAAGATATGCAAGCAGAAGAAAAGAYGTTAAAAGTACAGTCAAAGTCAAAATTAATTACAAAACAACCCACTTAGGGACATTCAAAGTAGGTAGTTTACTGAAACATGCAACAGCCCTAAAGGGCAGTAATCTATTTTTGGTTTTTATATGACTGCAGTCAAATGACTATGGAATGTGTCTTCTGTGCATTATCTCTATTATATTTTTTAATAATAAGGTGGTGAATGATTGTAGGTGGGTTGTCATATTTTAGAAGAAAAATTCTTCCTGAATCCCACCTCCACCATACAATTTTCCTCTCAGGCTGGTTCTACACTAAACTATTTGAGYTTAACATGAAGTTATCTAACTTACTGATTGCATGTTTTCCATAGTCCTTTTTGCATTCAGATTTGTAACAAATTTTTTTGAGATATGCATTGACCTCCCAGAAAATAAGGAGGAACAAAGGTTAGATCAGGCTATGAAGGCAGACATTACCAAAGACTAGAAAGGATATCATTTTCTTGTCAAGGCTGACGATACAGGTTTGAAACATAACAGCTGTGAGTAGGAGAGGTACAAAATGCTACTTGAGGTGGCTGCAAATAAAGTGCATATTTGGTCAGAAAAACAAACAAAATAAACTCCTTTATTTTAGCTACCCCAGCATGGACAAATAGCAAACAAGAATTAAGAGGCATCAAATCTATTAGCAAGAAGTGAGAGGTGCTCTGCTGCTGTTCAGTTTAAAATATAAAAAATCATTTTTAAGATATAGAACAAATTCATATTACCTATATTTGATCTTTCTAACTAAAGACCTAGTTAACAAACCTGGATGGTAGAAACCTCTTCACTATGGCAATTGAAAAAAGAGCTGCTTTCTCTTCCCTGGAGAAATGAYGAGGAGGAAGAATAAGAGTTGCCCTCCCCAGTCAGCAAATATGAGGCTGTGTTGGAGAAGGGTCGTCAGCTTAAGTAGCTGTGTAAGTGCTGAGATATCACCATGATGGATGCGTTATGAATGGCTGGATAGGTAGATAGATATGACAACCAGAATAGTTCTAGGTTAAAACCGGAATGAGGCACTCAATCACCATGTCATCTCGGGAAAGTCACTTGACCTTCTTGTTCCTGTATCAGGCCAGCTGATAAAAAGCTGATTCTCCCTGAAATGCAGAGCCTAATCCAAACTCACTGCTTTCAGCAGAAGCCTCTCTGTTGGCTCTAATGGGCTATGGCCCAACTCTTAAAKGCCTCACCTGGACTGAACAAGTCTCAGTTTGTTATGCCTCTTCTTCCTCCTTTCCCCTCCTCCTCCTCCCTCCCCACTGGTGGACATAGACCTCCAGCTGCTATAGAGAGCTGAAAGACTTTGGATCTGGCCTCCTCTATCCCTGATTTCACCCTTGAATTTCTGCTTGTTGTGTATATGGCTTCTGTTTATCAGGGATTTAAAATCTTGGTGTTTTATAAGCATATTGTAGGACAGTAAAATTTATCCTGCAAGGGCAAAGCTGACAGCTTGGTGATTAAGAATAGAATAAATGATAGAATAAATGCTAATGGTGAGAGCAGGTTGCAATGAATGACTGATTATTCTTGATAAAGAAATTGCTCTGCTGATAGCAGAATCCACAGTATTTAAGAAATGAACAGAGGTGCCTGAAAAAAAAATGCAAACAAATAATGCCTTCATAAGTATAAATATGCTATCTGAGTTGTTCATCTGCAATACATAATCTAGCTCTGCCAGTAACTTCCAACAAGCAAGTGACCAGCAAAAGGAGCTTATTATTTGCACACCGATAAACTGTCTGGTAAATTCAGAACCTGCATGTTTATTATGTGACTGGAAAGCGAATTTCGTTGTCATCGGCACTGCAGCAAGATGAAGCATGAACTCCTCCCGAAACGGAGAGCCAACTCAGAACGATTTATGTGAGTGAAGGTGCCTGGCATTGCTGCTTGGAAGGATCTTGGGATGCATGAGAGACAGGGAAGCGCGGATGCTCCAGAAGCCCCTGTCAAGTGCATAAACCTTTCCCCCATTACAGAGAAGTGAGCCACAGCAGAGCTGAGGAGATGGCATCTTTGTGACAGGGCTGAGAACAGCTTTCCAGAGCAGCGGGCTCCCAAGCAGGGGAGGGTGAGGATAAAGCAGAGGCGAGAGTCAGCACGATCCCTGACATCTGGGGGGGGGTTACACCTGGTAAGGATTATGCAAATATGCCAACGTCTATGTTTTACCCCCTGGGATATTGCTCCARTTCTCCAAATTCATCCCATCTGAGATTAGACTACACGAATTCACCCACGCATCTCTGTCAGCAATGCAGAGCTGTGAGAATGAGGGTAATGATCGTCAGTGCAACAGCAGCCCGTGCGACGGGGTGCCCGCCGTGCTCTTGGGCCGCACACACGTGCAACCTGCGTGCCAAGGCAGTGTGGCCCGGCTGGTGGTGGAGCTTCATCTGCCTGAGACATTGCCGTGCAGCGAGCTCCTTTGGGATGCTGGGAGCAAGACGCCATCAGGGGCTGCAGAGTCCAGTGCCACGAGTCACCCCGGGACTCAGCAGGAGGGAGCTGCCCCAGCCAGGGCKGCTCTGGGGATGTGGGATTTTGGATTAGGAAGGCTGGACAGTCTGCACCTGGCCYGGGCATTAACACCTCCTATCATCACTCAAAATTTTGGCTTTCATTTGATTAGATGACTMCAAAGTAGATTCCTGGAATCTCTGGGAATCCTGGCTGTCTTGTGCTCTCTCTTGGTCCATCTTCCCTGAAATCTGCCTATCCTCCTTCCTTTTCCTCTTATGGTTTGAGAAGAAAGGAAAAATCAATTCTGTGGAAATACAGAGTGAAAACAGAAGCCCCTTTCTCCAGCAGCACACGTTCCTAATAGCATTGCTGTGTGACTTTTAATTTCACCAAAGGAGAGCCAGTAATTATCTGTAGTTTATCACAACTGGGGAAAGGTTTCCTGAGGTACAAACTAATTATGTTTTTAAACAAACTGATTGTCCGTGTAATAAATGATCACATTTTCTAATCATTGGGAGATTTATGTTACTTTATTCAATCATGTGYGTGTAGAATAGAAACCTTAGTAAATCAACTGGAAAGAAAATGTCTAGATTAAATTGAGAGTTCAGCAACTCCAAGGCTTGCTGAAGTGAACAAGATAGAAGGGACAGGCTCTATGCACAAAACCCGACAATATACATGGTTTCATACATTTAAAAAAAATGGARGTGATGGATAGGCATACAGAAATTTATAGTCATTGAAGGTCATGCCATGTCTAAGCCTGTGCTGGATAGACTTGGCATAAAGTAAAGAATAAAGGTAAAGACAGTCTGGGTATCTGCAGGATATCTCAGTCACAGTCATTTATCTAAGGGCAGTAATTAGAAATGAATGCAGGAATGAAGAATAGATGACTACATATGACATTTCATTTGTGTCTGGCAATAAGTGACACAATCTTATCGTGAAATTAGTCATCATCATAGACTTCTCCTGTTGATCTATAAAACGAAATGCCATGGTGARCAGGATATTTTTCATTGTTATGCCAACATGGCTTTTTCATATTGTGCATCATTAAAATGAACTGGGAACTGGAACATGCAATCATGGTAATAACATTAATAATGTTTAATTTATGTGTTCCTGCACACAAAAACCTTTTGCTGCCTGAAACAAAAACGACCTGAAAACACAATTTACAAGGCATCACACAGTGCTGCAAAAACATCAGGAGAGTGAGAAAAACATCAAGATATGGACTGACAAAGAGCACTGGAGCTGAGCAGCACAGAGATACGCTGTGAGGGGCAGAACTGGGGGCAGGTATTTGCTGCAATCGGGCAGATCCTCAGCTGGTCAGTGAATTTCTGTGCAATCCTTAGCCCTCATCTGCACAGAGCAGAGGAAGGGCTGACAATGTGCTCAGCAGGACATGCTAGGTTTTATTTCTCTCATTTCTTTCACTTTCAGAGATTTTGGGAGATTTTGTCAAAATTGCCTAGTGTGGATTAACCTTAAAAAACATCAGCTAGGTTGTCCTTAACCCAAATTCGTATGGGATAAAATGTGGCCGTGGCCTGATGAGACCTGCGGAGGAGAGGAAGGTCCAGCAAGAAGCTGGTGGTGAGCTGGGTCATGACAAAGGGCTGGGAAGGCGCTGCTTGCTCATCTGTGCACTGGCCACCAGATCCTCCYCAGTGAATCGTGATGGAGAAGAAGAGTTTGAAGTTCCATTAAAATAAAAATTCCAGGTCCCTGCAGGTGTATTACATGTCCCTATAAACAYATTGCATAAAACTGGAATCATCCTGGAGGGTGGATCCTAGACTAYAGCTGGATGCAAAGCTTCCCTCTGGCAATCTGACCTAGAAGGTCCCTTGTCAATGTCAGATCTAGCCATCACTTTATTTTTGATTACAGGAGTAAGACATGCTGCTCACACACCTCAGAAATTTTAATTAGTTTTGGAGCACTGGCACTATCCCAAAATTCTCGTGGGTCTGGATGCAGCAGACTGTGTRGAAAACATGGCAAATGCTACCTGAGGGCCTGAGTGAGGCGGGCACTCCAAACCCACAACCAGGCACACGGGAAGGTTGTGCTAAGCCTTGTCATGTTCAGGTAGCTTTCCCACCCACAAACATGAATTAACATGAATTAAGTGACTATTAAGAAATACTCCCATTAAAGATAGGAAACTAATTAGATAAATAAGTCAACAGTAACTAATTGCTAGAGGATTATTTTAGCAAAAGCAGCTTTCTCCATTTTGCTCTGCTGGGGCCATCTGGAGAGCTAGGGACGAGCTCTGGCATCCAGTGCTTGCCACAGGGCTTTCACTTTGCCACCCCTTGGTCCAGCTCTCTTCTCCTAAGACAAGTCTGCTGCAGAGAGAGCAACGAGCTGAGCACAGGACAATGCTGCCAGCCCCACGGATGCTCCCGGTCTCCACGTTCAGCAGCAGAACTGTAAGGATAAAGCGTCACCGAAACCCTCCTGGGGAGCCAGATAGGCTGAGCAGCCTCAAACGCATCTGGAGGCTTTGAAACACTGAAGGCTGCCAGCTCAAATCCACAAATCCAATGAAGTAACATTTGCTAGGTAGAATATACAGTGTTAGCTATGTCTACCCTGATTATACTAAATTGCCAAATGTATTGAAATAATCAAAAAGCGCAAGAAGTTGCTCTGATACGCGTCACATTATTTGTATAATGCAGCATTTCCAAGAGGGGCACGTTCCTGRGGACTGAGAAAATGAGCATCATTTCAAAGCACGCACTTAATTTCTGGGAAGCTGAAAAAGGTCTCATAGTACTTAAAGTGTCACCTTTTAATCAACAGAAGCTTTTATTTCTTCCATGCACGGAGACAATGTGAGCACATAAAAAAAGGTGTCTTTGGTAAATGCTTTCCTTTGCAAGGAAAMGTTTTCAGGAAGGCAAGTGAGATGTATTTAAATGGAAGTGCTTGATGGTCACTGGGGGTGGAAATTCATCTTGCTGTCTGAAAGTGCAGTGATGCTGTGTTCTGTGATGCTGACGTGCTCAGGCACAGGCTGACAGGCTTCTGTAGGTGTAGTAGTATAAGAGTTGCTCTCATCTSTTCCCTCCTCCCATCTGTGACCCAGTTAACTGGTCTCAGGATGATCCTTCAGTTATTTGAGCTACAACAGCTAACGCCRTGCTAGAGCAGACTCCAAGGTCACGTGCTGAGAGGTGTGAAGGGAGTCGTGCAATGGTGGGGAAGCAGAAGGAAAGGAGGAAGGGAGTAACAGGCATACGGAAATGAATAACTTCTTAAACTGCCACTGCTGGTTCCCCATGGAGGTCCATTGGCCAGGCAGGACTGCAAGCTCCAGGTTCTGGGTCCAGTCCTGATCGCRCCTGGGGCTGTCTGTGATCATCCCTAGCAATCGTTTATTACACTATGATTTTTTCTTAGGTTTAGTTCATTATTTACAATCTTCATGTTAAAATATATTCTAGAAGAATCTATTATTCAATAGTCAAAAAATCTTTAAGTAAATTTATTTGAGAATATCAGAGTGAACAGGACACTCTTCTGATTAACCTTCTAACAGCACTCAGCTTGTCATGTAAGCCAAGCCAGCTGTTGACTCACGTTGCTCATTCTGTTGTACACCAAGTCTGTTTATGGTTTTCCCATTGAAACAAAAATGCAATACCCATGAGCAATCAATGAAGGAAGGAGTGTAGCCATGCATATGTGTGGCTACAAAAGTATTCCATTTCCTTCCCCAAAGGGAATGTATAGTATACATATATATACACACAATACTACATGTAGAGAAGTCTCTATGCTCTATACTACATAGCTTCTACAAAGCATCTATACAGTATGAACTTAGTCTAGTATATACCACCCAAGGTCCTCAGCAGATGCTAGTAAGTAGAGCTCACCTCAAGAGAGCTGAACTCAGATGATTTATATCCGCAGAGGACGTGGCCAGCTGAGTCTGCAGTTAGAACAGCTCAGTGCTTGGCTTTACATTTTGGGGAGGAAACTTGGCATGAAACCTTTACAAAGCAGCGAAAGTACATTTTCACAGCTCAGGACATTTCTGTAATAGTATCTGTTATTTATTTAGTGCAGTGTGATCCATTCCAAAAGCAACAGAGTTGATGCTTGGAGCTTTTTGTATAAATTATTTTAAGTGGGCAAGAAGCAGAACTTTTCCAGAGGGAAACTACGCAGACCTTCTGGGGAGTTCCTCACAGTGCGTTCCTAGGAACATGCTTCTGATTCTGCTCTCCAGAGGTATATTCATAAAGCCTATACTTATGAGGCCAGAGATATCTGAGGAGGGCTTGGCACGAGAATATAACCGTTAAGGGATGAGTCAGACTTAGCATTTTTTTTTTTATCTTCAAGGATAGTATTAAATTGAACTGAGCAACAAGGTGCTACAAATACACAGTCCAGATCAATTTAGGAAATGATGCGTTATCAACAAATATCAATACACAAGCAGAATATATGACCCCAAATAGACCTTCACTGTAACTCATGTCCCATCCAGATCTGTAACTCTTATTGCATACTATAAACAAGCCTAGAGATTTCAGCTAGTGCAGCTCCKCTTCCCCAGGCACTTTCAGCTTCCCAGCAAAGCTTAGGATAGTGACAACCTCTACTGGATGGGTGGTGTTCAGGACCACTCACATACAAGGGGTTCTGACCACAGAATCCCAGAATGGTTGAGGTTGGAAGGGACCTCTAGAGATCACCTAGTCCAACCCCCTGCTCCAGCAGGGACACCCAGAGCACGGGGCACAGGGTGGCAGCCAGGCGGGTTTGGAAGATCTCCAGAGAAGGAGACTCCACAGCCTCTCTGGGCAGCCTCTTCCAGGGCTCTGGCACCCTCACTGGAAAGTTCTTCATCACGTGGACATGAAACTTTCTGTGTTTCAACTTGTACCCATTACCCCTTGTCCTATCATTGGACACCACCAAGAAGAGTTTGGCCCCATCCTCCCTACATTCACCCCTCAGGTACTTATACGTATTGATCGGATCCCCTCTCGATCTTCTCCAGGCTAAACAGGCAATCCTTGTGATGAAAATGTTTCTTCAGACAGTAGCAGGAGCAATCGCTGTTGAGAAGTGCGCAACAAATTCCTCCACCCTTGCAGCCAGGAAGGGTGTTCACAGAAAGAGCAGATCCCCAGAACGTGAGGGCAGGTAAATACTTGAAAATCCATGGATAGCAGTGTGTACTTGGATTAATATGAAGACAATAAGAAAATCTTCCTGAGCTCAATTTGTGCAGAGTTTCACCAGGTCCAGCTTTGCTTTGTACTTCAGAGTTGTGTTTCCCTCGGACTCCAGGTAACTAATTATGTGTTAGAGTAGCAATACTATCAGGCAGATTAGAAAGAAACGATCAAAAAACCTCAGGCGGGTCGACATGACCTATAACCTGTGACACTCATTTCAGAGTAAACAGAGATAAGAGTTACCCTGTAGAGACAAAATTTGAGGTTACCTTGTGGTACTTGAGACATCACAGGTGACACTACAACTAACAGGAATAATTAACTATGTGGTGGCTGCCAGTAAATGTCTGTTTATTAGACACCACCACTGGAAATTATTTGCTTGCTCACCTTTTATTCATTTTCTCTACATATATTCATCTGGAGCATTTCATTTGAGGTTGTTACCAGCCTCAGGGGCTCTCCCTCCTCCATGAATCCTTTGGGACCTCTGTTTCCTGCAGCCTGCCCACCACACAGAGCCACAGCAGGATCACCAGGCTCCCTCTTACAAGACACTCTCTCCTGCCCCAAGAACAAGGCAATTATTACTGAAACACGCAAGGAACTCGGAAGTCCTGTGTCTATAATGTTGTTACCATGCATGTCCATCTCTGCTATCTGTCTTGTCCTGTGAGAAATAACTGGCCTTGATTTTGAGGATGGAAGGATGTGCCAGAAATCTATATGCTAGGAATATTAATCAGGTCCCTAAGTGCAGCTGAAGACCCTAGAGGTCTGACCTTCGCTTTTGGCAGTTCTGCATCATGGGTGTGTGCTTTCAGCAGAGGTACCACTGTGCTTCAGAATTCAACACCACAAATGTTGAAGGGTCAAAGCTCCCTCGCTCATTAAGGTCCTCGTATTCCCTCCTATTTGTTGTGCAAGCTACGTYTAAATCATCTGATTCATACATTTGCTTTTACTCTTTCATATAAGTAATAATCTCTGAAACACAGAAGGGTACTAGTAGTGAGTGATAGCTTCTTTGTAACGACACTGCGATCAGATTGTTCTGTAAATTAAAATATGTATTTTTCTTCAAATTTCCTGTAATTCAGCACTGACATTAATTACAGTTTTTATTATCTGTCCCAGTGCCTCTCAATTGCTTCCTTTTAAATATTCTATTTCTCATTTCTGCTAGCATATCCACCACCTGACACAAACAAAAGATATATAGGCAATTTTCAGGATTTCAAGGCAAATTTGGCAGCCTCTTTATTTACATTGACTCATATGCCAATCATATATGACGCCTTTTTCAGGAACACTGTTTTTTAGCTGGATGAATGCAGGTTGACAATGTTAGCAGAGCATTTTCACTTTGTCTGAAAAATGAGAAAATCTACCTTGATTCAGTGTTGAAGGACATTTACATCTACAAAAACATACAGAACAAAAACATTTAGAATCCAAAGTAATCTTCCATCCACTGTGCTTTGCATAAGCCGCATCGATGTGGTGGATTTTACTCTCAGTATTTTGTTACTAGCTGTGGTGAGGAATCGATGTATCTCATGTAACCAGTGTCTTCATGACCAACACTTCTCCTTTGTTCTGTTGAAAAACCAAGCAGATACAGAAATCTCTCTTTGCACAGGCAGCCACAACTGCTCAGCTGTCCATGTTTGTGGGCAATTAATAAACAGCAAATAGGAATACAGCCAGGCCAAATGTTTCCATTACAACAAGTACTCTGGAAATGATGGCATAAATCTACACCGCTTTATGTTTTGATCATGGAGRTCCAGGTCTTCGCTAGCAGTCATACAGATAAGGAGAGATATGGATCTGTCTTCCCTTGACGCAGGCCTCTGCAACCACCCCACTTGCCTGTGGGGAGGGATCTGGGTTTTCTACACTACTTCCCATCCTCCTGTGTCTTCCTGCGCTTCCTAGGTCCAAGGCAACTGAAGAGAGACCGAATAGGGCAGGAGCAGAGGAGGGTCCCATCTTTGATGCTCCATTTCCTTCCTCCTCCTGTGCTCCCTTCACTCTCTGTGGACTATGCAGGGCCAGGACATGGGCCTGAATACAAACTCATAATCACACTGCTGAACAAGAGTCCATCCAATGCCCAGCATGGTTTTGATCCAGGTCTGGGTGTTAGCCTGGACCCGGAACAGCTCTGGATAAATCTCTCAGATGTGGCATCAYACATGGTGGGAGTGAGAAGTTAGTTGTATGGGCATGGGTCATGCTGTATCAGTTGGCTTCTGGGCCAGAGATTGGTCCCTCACTGTATTTACTAGTACAGAGTGAGCTCCTGAAAGCTAGGCACATTTTATAAGGTCAGGAGAAGGTCAGAGATGATAAGAGAAAGAAAAGGCTGAGTAAAAAAAGAGCTGGGGGCTATATCTGTCCTTTCACTAGCTTCTGTCTGTATGGCTCAGTGATTTTAATGGGTGGCAATGAAAAAAGAAGGACTTTCAGTGGACCAAATACCCAGTTAGTGTTTGCGAYTCCTCACAGATTTACCCTTGCATAAACCACACCAACGTGAGAGAGGGCCACCTCTCAGCTGTGCTCCTAAAGCTCGAGCTGCATGTCCTTCCGGAGGCTGCCCACTCGCTGTTCCCACCACACAGAGCGTCTCCCTGCACCCTCTCGGGAGCCTCTGTTGTAAATTCACTGCCCTGTGACAGGGGCTGAAGCATCGTTAGGTAGATAGGATTAGACTGAAATGTCAAATGCTCGCATGCGGCCTTGCCTTCCCCGTGGGGGAGGCAGCAGCAGAGGCTTTCTGACGTCTGCACTGCGGAGCAGGAAGATGCTCAGCAAAGCGGCTGGAGGTGCAGATGGTCCACGATTACAGCATGCCCAAAAGTGATCTCGGTGTCTCGCAAGACAGGCACAGCCCCTGCCACAAAATCCCAAAGAAATACAATCTAGGCACGAGACCGAAGGAAATACAAGTGTGAGTGGCTTCTCCTAAACACCGCACGCTCTACAGATATAACATGGGTTCCTCAGGGACAGTCATTTCCAGTGACTGCATGATATAATCCTATATCAGAGCATCCCCTTGCAAATYGCTAGTGAAATGAACTCAAGGAGTTCAGGCTCAGTTCAGCAATCTCAAGCACAGCTGGAGTGAGAAAGATTGGATTTCCACCCAAGCTGCCTGCTGCGGTACCAGGGGAGTCAGTGACTGCACATCCAACCTAGAACAGGGAAAATGTCATTGGTGGAGCAGGTGCCCAGGTGGGAGAGATGCTAAATTAATCCAAAGAGACTTTATTCTAGAACCTCTCTTGCTGGTCTAAATCAGAGGTAACTTTGTTAGTTTAAATTTGTACAAAGTCTGTAGAGACATGGTAGTGTTGTGCCTGATTCCCCACTCCTTTTTTTTATTTTAATTGGATAAACAAATGATGTGCCCCTTGGTGCCCATTGCCTGACAGCCAGTTTACTGCCTGAGTCAAGACTTCTGTGCAAAAGCTCTTGACACATCTTAATCCATGTGTGAACTGTTGCACAGACCACAGATCATTACAAACAAACAAACAAACAGACAGACAAACAAACAAACCAGATCCACAGATCCTATTTCCCTTTGCAAGTTGCCAAGTCATATTTTCATTTTCAAACACTTTTCAAGATCTCAAGAATGGAGAAAAGAAAAGCCCTGGAAATATTTCTTAGGCTTGRTTAGTTTCACATCGTTCCACCTGTAAGCCTAAAGAAGCTGCCTCTTGGACTTAGGTGCTACACAATGATGGACGGAGACAGGGCAGAATTTGTCATCACTGCTTGCCATCAGTTCCGACTCTATAATGATCTGTCAAAGCTTTTTGGCAAATTACAGGCAGGTGCATGGCCTGTCCTATCCTCTGCAGAATAACAAATCCCTCATGATCCATCCTGATAAGGGGATGGCATCAGGTCCTCCAAGACTGGGCAGTACYTTGGGCTGACATCGGGTCCATGTACGTCCATAAAATGATGTCTTTTTTAGTTGTCTTTTTGTATGAAGATGTGTAGAGATTGAAAGGAAGAAAAATACACAGGTTCATTTCCCTAACTCATCCTTGACCAACYATAGCAGATCCTTTGTAAGAAGAATATGAGAAAAGCTGTTGTTTTCTTCTACAATGGCAGAGACCAGGTAGCTTTAACCATACCGCAGTCATTTTAAAAGGACTGTGTCATGGTCTCATATGGAAAGATCATCAATATCAACATCTTTCTGTGCTCTGACTCTCAGAACTTCTATCATGGATTTGTATGCTATCAAGACACAGAAAATATTATAATACTTTAAAGTAATATTTGGCACACCTGAGCTCCCTTTCAAATGGAGTTTAGAAGCTGTGTGTCAGAGAGGCCCTTGCTTTGGCCCCATCACAACTGCCAAGGGCAGAATTATGAGGTGAACCAACTGCCACTGTCCTGCTACTAGTTTATGCCTCCTTTTGATGCAAACTCAAGACAGTGCAAGGCATGAAGAGATTAAGTGGGATCAGACTTCATATGGTTGTATTTTCTGAAGCCATCTGGTTAGCAGCATGTATTAAGAGAGTGAGRCAGCTGCTCTAAGTATAGCAGTAAAGTTGATGAATGTGGATTAAAACCACCAAGAGTTTAGCATATCAGCCTGRGGAGACACTACACATGCCCTAGAAAGCAACTTAATATTATCACCTGAAATATTCTCCATGCATTGGCTYGCAAGATTGGATCTTTTATATAATATTTTATAGTTCTGTCCAGACCATCTGGAACATGAGCTGCCAAGAGCCATAAGAAGTTTGCTGCTAGCTTGCTTCAGCACGCATAGTTTATAGCATACATATTTTTTTTTTTTTTAAGGATGAGAAAAATGCAAATAACAAGTTGTCAAAATATTGGAGAAGATTTTCATTAAAACTGCATCCTAGAAACAGGTGGTCCTTTTTTTTTCCCCCTAAACCTCAACTGATTGAAATATACATAGTGTGTAAGAAAATTATATTGCCATTTCTCTTCATTGTGAACACAATTCTGTTTCTGCAAGCTACACCATCATCCTTCTCCAACACAAGCTTCTGGAGCACGGCACATTTATATTTTGTCTGTTGAACACAAAAATGCAATTCWGCCACGCGCTGAAGATTGAAGGATTCAGCAAAGCTTTGCTGAAGGATGCTAAGTTTTGCACTGAAGTTTAGGCATATTCAGAAAAGTTTTGGGAAATTGTGATTCCCCTTTGCAAAAACRGCCATTTTTTCCTACTTTTTCCTTAGGAAATTCTGACCTCATGAATGAGACTCATCAGATGGCAAGTACCTGAAACTGACTGAAAAGTGATTATTCTCAGGAAGGTAGCTCAGATGTGTAGCTGCTTGCTAGAACAAGCAATCAACCAGAGYTGGAAGAGACTGGGATCATGTTGGCCTCTCCACCCATCTGTCCAACTGGAGCTGCTGATCTGCACTTGGTTGACCTGGAGCTTGAGGGAATCCASAACACTGCAGTCTGTAGCCATCAACACAGACACAACTGGAGAGGTGTTAGAAGGTAAAGCAGATATTGTACACCATATCTCCACTGTTTCCTCTGTGACATGGGACTTTTTAAAAAAAAAAATCTTTTATATACACATTGAAGAACCCCACCAAAACTTCTACCACCTTTCTAGATGCAGATAACACTTGARCTCTCTCCCTACCTTAACCGTACATAAGAGCAGCAGTCTGCCCACAAAGAGCTTACCCTGGAATTGGCTCCAAAGTCTGATTAGGCCTAAAAGGACAAAGAATAGGAAAAGGAGGGCAGCAAACTACAAGAATTACAGTGATGGTTCACCCCTGAGAACTTACTTAAAGAAATTTTCAAATAAGCAAGGGCAATCTCAGCTTGGCATTTCTCATATTGCTAAGACAAAAACAAGCAATGTCGAGAAAAAAAAAGAATGAWACTCTTTGAGGTCTCATCTGAACAATGTAAAGGAGCACAAAAGGCACACACACTCACTTGCAGATGACATTAAAGAAGTAAACTCTTTGACAGTGGAAAGGTTTCTCTCTCTGCTTTTGAGTGGTAAATCTCTTCTTGCATTATTGTGACATTTGAGGGCAGAAATGTACATTGACTTTGTCATTGGCAAAAGATATYATGCCTACCATTAAATGACAAATTAGTGGGAGTCTCCTAGCCCCCATATGCACAATTTTCATTTGGATAATTGGTGTCAAATTCCACCAGGTGTAAATGGACATAAGAATTTTGAAATTGGACACAAAAATAGATTGACAGTAGTTGATGACCTGTAMAACAAGCAAAAGCAAAGCTTTCTATATCAGAGAAACAGAATAGCCTGATGCAGTGCTCTYCAAACTTTCATTTGAAAATTTCTCTGTTTATGCCCTGTTCAAGTCTCCATACTCGCTGGGTGACATGATTCGCTTTTGTAACCTTTGGATCCATGGCTAATAAGCTAGTGACCGCACAGATTCCTGTGAAGATTAGGCAGTTCTTTCACACTTGCCTTCCCCCATCTGAGCTAGCCATTTAAAACAGTTGTGGATGAAAAAAGACCAAGTAAACTGTGTAACCAACAGTTCTGGGGAGAGCTCCTCCTTGTACCTCACAGCTCACTGGTGGTCACCCGCTCACAGGGTGACGTTTCCTCTGGTGAACATACCCAGCGTGAGCAACATGGCCCTGGGAGCTGCGTGGTTCCCCACTGGGTCATCCATTGCGTGCATCGGGGTGTGTGCAGTCCAGTGTGTTCTCTGGAACCAGGGGGTGCAGGTTTTAACCTCCACAGTCACATTTATTCATGACTATCCAGCCCCTGACTCCTGGAGAAGTACTTTCTTGGGTAAACAGCGGCTTCATCACCTGCYCCCAGCAGGATCCTTGCTTTGCCTTCATCTTCTGTAAGCCCCTGTCAGGCTAGGGCAATCAGTAACACTTCCTAATCCTTGCGCTTCTATAAAGAAGTTAAGTAAGTCTTGCAGTCAGATAACAGGGAGCATGCCATTAAATTGGAAAACCACAGAGAGTCGTACTTTTGCACACACACACATACACACACACACACAAAGTAGTTTTCCATATTTTCTACCTAGAGCATTTATACTCCAAGCATAAATGCTGTCCCCTATCTTTACCAGAGTCAAATATGTCATTCTTATTTGATAACTGGCAATTTTCCAGAAAGTATAGCAATATTCTTAATCTATGTTGCTTATATATAACAATTCTCGTGTAAACAAAGATATGAATGAAAATAATATAGCATGTAGCCTTCACGTTACACCTCATAGACACATCTCTAAACAAATAAAACCATACAAATTTATCTTTTCCTATAGTGAATAAAATCTAAAAGAATGTTGCTACTTTGATCATAATTGTCTGTGACACCAGGTAGGAGAGGAAGATGGACTGGGCAGTTCCTCAGGGTATTTGATGTTTTTCTGGAGTGCTTCCTTCTGTGCTAACAGATGCACACAGGACCCATTTCCAGAGCACAGACAAAATGAAATTATTTTCACAGGTTTTTCAGCAACTTACTAGGTTCAAGACTCCATTTATTGTTGATCTTTCTGAGGTTGAAGAAACTTGCAATGCATTTCCAAAATGTTGCAAGATGTGATAGTTATTAATYCAATGATGGGTTCATTTGGGATCACACTGTATCTGAGAATACACAAGTGTGATTTTAAGATGCAACAGGCAATTGGTTCTTTTAGAAAATAAAATCCAACCTTGGTAAAAAACAAACAACCAAAATGCCATAGGTGCTGTTTCACAGCAGTGACTACTGGTCAGAATTTGATAGWACAGTTGCAATTTAATCTGTCATTTTTTGTCCTAATTTTGTTCACTGATTGAGCAAAATGTGCAAATCTATCTCCCAGGGGTTATGGTAAGRAAGGAAGAAATCTGTGACCAATGGTCCTATAGACCATGTGTCTATAGGAAGTTCCTAAGAGAAGAAATGAGGCTCTTTTTCCTCAACACAAAGTATATACTCCAAAGATACATATTGCTGCAGATCTGGAAAATGCAGACTGCCTTCAGTTACCTTCTGAAGAATCTGAGTGCTTGTAACACGCAGCAGAGCTTTACTGGTCCTTGGAGAACTGTATATTTGCATTTGCAGCCCTATTAACCTAACTGATCCCCATTAATTACCTTCCACATTTTACATGCTGAATATGTCCTGGTGGCCAGTCCACTATCTCTTCAAATGGTGCAAATATGCCCAGTTTCAGAATCTTTGGCTAGGAGTATCATATTGCCTTATTTTATTTTTCTCTTGTTCCTTAGAAGTATGTCTCCTTGGTGATCAGGTACTGTAGAAAGAAAAAGAAAATAGACTGTCTCYTTCCACAAGTGCACGGCACCAGGGTCTGGGAAGGGGGAGCAGGGAAGYAGCAAACAGATACACTGCAGAGGAAAAGGCTTTGGGTCTACATTTGCCTAGTTCCTTCCATTTCTTCTGCAAAAGAAACAAATAATGAGTAATAGTCTAAGAAGAGAAAAAAAAAAAAGAAAAAAACAAAAAACAGAAAGGAGAGGAATACAAATGTGAGCATTGTCTCAAGATGATTTTCAGCCTGGTTTACAATTAAAGTCTTGTATTTTCACCCAGTCTGAGAGGCTCTGTAAATATAAGGGTGGATTTAAAGAGCTTCAAGCTTCCCAGCTTGAAGGCTATTCAGCAAAATTGGAAATGACACCAACTTAGTGATTAATGGAAATGTTAAATGCATGAAAGGAGAATATATTCATATTCACAACACCATTACATTACCAATCAGTTGATTTGTTATAATGTGCCCCAATTATCCCATGTTACTAATGCAAATACATTTTGATCAGTTGAATCAATAAGAGAATATCATTATTACAGCTTCTTGTTCAGTTTTGGAGAGCATGGAAACAATGAGATCTTGATTATCTTTTGTGTAAATGTTGACAAATGTTACTCATATTGCTTAATGCACTCCTGGAAGACATGGAGATTTTATGGTATTGATGCTGAGCCAACAGGATGGGATGGGATGGGATGGGATGGGATGGGATGGGATGGGATGGGATGGGATAGGATAGGATGGGGTGGGATGGAATGGGATGACATAGGACAAGACAGGTCAGGACAGAAAAGAGCAGAACATGATGAAATCCAATAGGAAAACCTCTCTGAAGTACAAATGAACTGCAATAAGGCACATGTTGACTGACTTCAGGGACTAATCCGTGACCTTTATTTAATCACAAGTTATGTCTGCATCAGGAAGCAGTGCAATGCTTTGGAGTGGGTCTGCTCAGAACAAAAATTGTTGCTGAGTGGTTGGAGTCGATGCTGCACTGCATTTCAAGGTAGTTTTCTTTAGACTGTATCCAGTCTGGCCCCAAGGACGGATGTCCACCAGAAAAGTTGGGAAGCACTCCTGATTTAAACTGTCAGTGCAATAGCATCATAATTTTGCTGCAGCTGAGAGAAATTATTATTATAATTCTGATGCATTTCTTCTAAAGATAGCTGCATTTAATATGCTTAATATTTCCTCTCACTCTTTCTCACTGTAATTGCTCATCACAGCAGGCATGCAGATTTTTTCTATATTTGTCTAATAGTAAAATTCTTGCATTCTTAATCGTTGAGCTTAACTGTGGTCAAAGAGCCCCACTAAAAAAAAAGAAGAAATGACAGCTCGTTATAAAACTTCATACCCCACTGTGCTTTTAATGTTTCAGAGAACACAGTGAAACTGGTCAACATTTTTTCCTTACAAACATTTTTGATGGAAAAATGAAAAGAACATGAAAGATGAATCAGTGCAGTAGAAAAATGTTGTCAATCAGATGTATGTCTGCAAAAACAAGGTAAAAAGAAGAACTTGAAAGAACACTGCTGCTTGAAATATAAGGTAAAAAATTAAGTCATCTTTTTCTGAGCACAATGCCTGACAGTAACCAAACGACTCAAGCTTAGAGCTGGTGCTTTAAAGCAAGATAGCGAGGAAACCACAAAGAAGAAAGCAGTGAGCCGGAGATGACAGCAGAGTTACAGATCACATTCAGSAAAGCCTGACTATTTTATACATCTCTCATGACCACAGCCATGAAAGCCTATAGGATATGATTAACACCATCTGACTTACAAGGGAAAATATCCACTTATCCTAAATAGTATTCTTTAACTGGTTTTTAATGAGCAACCAAGTTTGTTTTTCTTGCTACTTCTTCTTTTCCTCTTTCAAATTTAAAAAAAAAAGAAAAAAAAGACAAGTCGTACTTTGAAGCTAGTTTTATGCGTGATCTTAGGTTTGTTAGGAGAATTTGAAAGTGGTGTTGAGGGAATATAGAGGTCAATATCCAGGCAGATAAGCATATTACAGAGTTGCCTTTCTTGAAAGAGGTCAAAATTTCCAGGAGCTTATTTAGCTAGAAAGAATAATTAGATAAAGTGTACCAAATTTTACTTGTTAAACTCAGATTAGTCTTTTAACTCCATAAATTCAGGCAAAGTCTTGCCTGTGACAGCTTCCCTTCACATCCTCTTGTTGAGTTTTTAATGAAATAGACACAGTTGTACTAATTTTCTACTAATTCTATCAGTCCCACTGCAGACATTTCCACACATGCATAAATGCAAAGAACATTTTAAAACATTGAGTGGGTCATTTAAYGGATGAAGATGATCCCAAAATAACAGTGGCCTCACTGACAGCATGCTCTGGCTCATCACCAGTGATACTTCTAGCTCTCCTTGCTGTAAACCTGGGTGTGATTGAGCTTCACTACTTCAACTCTCTTTCCTACACAAAGATGGCAGCTTCAAGCAAATAAATCATCTGGAGTCTTTCTCTGGCCAGCAGATCCAGTCTGGACTGCCAGAAGTCCGGCAGCGGTGGACTGGGAATACAGGGCCCTATTTATGCTCTTCAGTTGAAGATGGATTCACAGCCTGGTCCTTCTCCCTGTTATTAGGAGGTGATGAGCCTTCTATGATGGYGYGACTGGCTGGATAGATGAGGGCAGAGTGGTGGACGTCATCTSTCTGGATTTCAGCAAGGCTTTTGACACTGTCCCTCACAGCATCCTTCTGGGCAAGCTCCAGAAGCGTGGATTAGATGAGTAGACAGTGAGGTGGATTAGGATATTGGCTGAATGACAGGGCTCAGAGGGTGATAATCAGTGGTGCCGAGTCCAGCTGGAGGCCTGTAGTTAGTGGTCAGTCCTTGGTCCGGTCCTGTTCAATTTATTCATTAACGACCTAGATGAAGGGATGGAGTGCTCCCTCAGCAAGTTTGCTGATGATACCAAACTGGGAGGAATAGCTGAYAGCCCTGAGGGCTGCGCTGCCATCCAGAGGGACCTGGACAGACTGGACAGCTGGGCGGCGAGTAACCTCATGAAGTTCAACAAGGGCAAGTGTAGGGTCCTGCACCTGGGGAGGAATAACCCTAGACATGCCTACAGGCTGGGGACCGACCTCCTGGAGAGCAGCYCCRCAGAGAGGGACSTGGGCRTCATGGTGGACGACAAGTTGACCATGAGGCAGCAGTGTGCCCTCGTGGCCAAGAAGGCCAATGGGATCYTGGGGTGCATTAAGCAGAGCGTCTCCAGCAGGTCGAGGGAGGTGATYCTGCCCCTCTACTCAGCCCTGGTGAGGCCGCACCTCGAGTACTGKGTGCAGTTCTGGGCTCCCCAGTGCAGGAGGGAYGTGGAGCTGCYAGAGAGAGTCCAGCRCRKGGCCACRAAGATGATTAGGGGYCTGGAACATCTGCCCTATGAGGAAAGGCTGAGAGAGCTGGGCCTGTTCAGCCTGGAGAAGAGAAGACTGAGAGGGGACCTGATTAATGTACAAGTACCTCAAGGGAGGGAGTGAGGAGGATGAGGCCGGCCTCTTCTCAGTGGTGGCCAGTGATAGAACTAGAGGAAACAGCCACACATTGAGGCACCAGAAGTTCCACAGGAACTTGTGAAATAACTTCTTTCCTGTGAGGGTGACAGAGCACTGGAACAGGCTGCCCAGAGAGGTGGTGGAGTCTCCTTCTCTGGAGATCTTCCARACCCACTTGGACACCACCCTGTGCCACATGCTCTAGGAGACCCTGCGTGTGCTGGGGGGTTGGACTAGATGACCTCTGGAAGTCCCTTCCAACGTTAAGCATTCTATGATTCTATGATGCCGCCAGCATGGAGGAGATGCGCTCTCTCCATACCTGTGCCTTCCACATTGCTCCTGGGATGATGGGTTGTTCCCACACGCGACAGGGGAAATGAYTGATATCGAAATACTGATTTAATCTTCTGACACAGGTCTGTTGTAAAAATTGTTTGGGCAGTGAGAAGGAGCGTGGGTTGGAGCCAAGGCCTGCAGTAGAGCGGATTTGGCAGGCAAAGCAGGAGCACGCTGACCGGCTCAGGCTCCCCTGGAGAGGCAACGTCCTCCTCACTCTCCCAGAGACCAAGAAGCTAGGGTCACTCCGCTCCTGCAGCCCTCGGGGTGGTCCATCCAGGCCCAGCAGAAGGAGAAGGGACACTCTTCTTCGTCARCCATAGGCTTTCACAGAGGCAGGGCTCAACTTGGTCCTGGCAGATGTGGGAGACATCCTTCATATCGCTGTGGATTCAAAGTAGGATCTTTTTTTAACCCATGGCAATATTCAAAAAAGTGCCCCAAAATGTCCTTTATGTAGAGGTTCATCCCAACAGCCTTCTGCACACTGCTGTAAAGCAGCTGGTCCCCAACCACAGCGGGAAAATCCACTGCCAGTGCCCTCAGCAACCCTGAGCCGCCAGCCCAGTGCTTTTCTCTCTTGCATGCTGTGTATTTCCAAAAAAATTTTGATGAAGGGCYGACACAGATGAGTTTTCAAGAAGAGTCCACACAGTGTTGAGCAGAGACCTGAGCCTATGACTGGGACTTGAAAGGTTGACAACATCCAGGTGAGAAGTGCTCAGCAGAGTGTTCCTGAGACACACAGTTTCTCCTGCATGSTGAGACCTCAAAATGAGATGAGCACAGAAATTTTCTACCGTTCTGTGTACTCAGCAAAGAAGCCATAGCCACTGCGGCCCCTGAAGTTCCCGTTTGTTTTAACATATTATTAACAAGTATGGTAAGAAAAGCTTGGGAGCAGCTTCTGTGGACACTAGACAGGATGAGGGGAACTTAAAGGAAGATCTAGGAGTTCCTTCTTCCTGTGTGGTGCTGCTCGGTGAGGCACCTGAACCATGAAATGCAGAATCACCATGGGCCTTCACAGTACCCTTCTCCTCCACTGGCTCCATCCCACCTTGCAGGGGAAGCAGAGAAGGCCATGCAGAGGGGCAGCCCTTGGGTGATGTTTGATGGGCAGCAGGTCTCTCCTGTCTCTTTTATTTAAAAAATGACGTGTATTTTTTTTTGTGCACTTGTGTAGGTGCCATTCAGAGAAAAATCAATAGCTCAGAGTGGTAGGAGTTGGGGAAGATGACTGTAAAGTGAACAGTTATTCCTAGCAGGATGTTTCTCTGTCATTGGTGCAGGTGGGAAATTGCAGCTGTGACTCATCAACTCTCCTGTTCGTGGTGTCAAGTATGAGTGTCACTCTACAGTCTGAGATATCCTTAGCAAGGAAGATAAGAAAAAAAAAACATAAAGCACAAAGGTAAGTCAAGCAAGAAGAAAATCCTAAACCACTGAAATGAAGGAGA
This sequence comes from Eudromia elegans, assembly GCA_003342815.1. Classification (NCBI taxonomy): domain Eukaryota; kingdom Metazoa; phylum Chordata; class Aves; order Tinamiformes; family Tinamidae; genus Eudromia; species Eudromia elegans. The sequence goes on along the minus strand of PTEX01000010.1, from coordinate 6,855,993 downwards.
AGAGATGCTAAAAAACCTAAAAATGCAAATTAACACTAAGCTTTCTGGAAGGAATTGGTRCAGATTAATTTAATGGTAGCAATGTAGAAACTGGGAATTCAAGCTGAGTCTTTCAAGAGACTCCAGACAGTTAGAAGTAGAAATCTTATTAAAATGTAATGAGATTTTGGAAACTAATATACATAGGCTTCTTTCAAATCCCAGCCACCATGCACAAACTAGAAATGTTTCAAGAGAGGGCAAGTTGTGTAGCAGGTGTAAGTCAGAGAAAGTCTATTAGAAATGAGTCAGCTCAAGCTAAGGTTGTTGCCCACAGGGGTATATAATTACTTCACCATTTACATTGGTTACTTGAGCATGATTCCAATCTCTGCAACAATTTTAAAAGTATATCCTTTAATTAATAACTGTAAGGAGCAAGTAAAGAAATGCAGAACAGCAGAAACACAGTCTAGATGGTAAATACCTCCAGGGAGAGCATCTAGGTTTGCTCTGGTTTTGAGAGGTACTTAGTGCATAAAACAGTAGCCTAAGAGCAAGGCTTTGAGCATTGCCACCATGTATTTAAAATAAAATAGATGAAAATTTAAGATTTTTTTGACACCCAGGTTTGCGGAGACTCTCTTCTCCAAAACTTTTCTTGAGCCATTTCCCCAGAAAATCTGCAAGACAGAAAAAGGCAGCAGTCTTCTGGAGATGATGCAGGTGGTAATTACCAACCTCGGCTATAGAAATTTCTAGTAGATGTTATGATCTGCTGATTACATCAACGTCCTAAGGGTCTCAGTGTTTTTAAAAACAGTCATCATCAACTGAAAACTCACAGAGCAGCATTAGTGGGAAGCCAGGGAAAGAGGAGAATGTGACCCATGACAGACATCTTGTCCACGTCGCAAGCAGACCGTGCTTATGGGTTCATCCTGCACTGGGAAGGGAGTTGGCATATAAAAACGCAAAATATCTCTACACTGCCTGGACAGAAGAAGGGTAAGGGATCTCAAAAAATGACAACAGTGATTTGCTTCTTTATACCCAACAAGTTGGTACTCGTTTTTGTTTTTGTCTGAACAGCAGCTATCACTGCCATGCCCAGTACGAGGGATGCCAGCAGCTTTCAGGATGCTGGATAGCAGCCTTTCCTACTGGAGGTGGCTATTTTCCCTTGCAGACGCATTCGTGTTTTATATGGGTGTTCTTTGCATGCTTTGGAGGGGCCCTGACTACACTCTGTGCCTAACGGCAAGAGTTTATTTATGAGGAATCAGATTAAAAAAAAAAAGGACTTTCAGGACACAAGTTTCAGTATATATTGACTATATTGTCAATTTGGACGACAAGTTGACCATGAGGCAGCAGTGTGCCCTCGTGGCCAAGAAGGCCAATGGGATCCTGGGGTGCATTAAGCAGAGCGTCTCCAGCAGGTCGAGGGAGGTGATTCTGCCCCTCTACTCAGCCCTGGTGAGGCCGCACCTCGAGTACTGTGTGCAGTTCTGGGCTCCCCAGTGCAGGAGGGAYGTGGAGCTGCTAGAGAGAGTCCAGCRCAGGGCYACAAAGATGATTAGGGGCCTGGAACATCTGCCCTRTGAGSAAAGGCTGAGAGAGCTGGGCCTCTTCAGCCTGGAGAAAAGAAGACTGAGAGGGGACCTGATTAATGTATGTAAATATCTCAAGACAGGGAGTGAGGAGGATGGGGCCGGCCTCTTCTCAGTGGTGGCCAGCGATAGGACTAGAAGAAACGACCACAAACTGAAGCATCAAAAGTTCCACAGGAACTTGAGGAAGAACTTCTTTCCTGTGAGAGTGACAGAGCCCTGGAAGAGGCTGCCCAGAGAGGTGGTGGAGTCTCCTTCTCTGGAGACCTTCAAAACCTGCTTGGACACCACCCTGTGCCACATGCTCTAGGAGACCCTGCATGTGCAGGGGGGTTGGACCAGATGACCTCTAGAGGTCCCTTCCAACCTTAAGCATTCTATGATTCTATGATTCTATGACTAAAGATGCAGTGCCATGGACCCTAGAGTATTCAGATCCAATATTGAAGTTATAGAGAGTTTGTCAGCCTAGCTAGAGATGATATCACTGAAACTGTATTTTCTTTACCTAGTTTCCTTAAAATGTATTCTTTAAAGATACTTTTTTTTTAAAATGAGATTCACAAATGTTATTTGTTCATCTCTCCATTCCAAATAATCATTCTTTACAAAGATAGACTGTAGACTTTCAAAAACTTAAAAGCCTCTTCAAGATGAGAGTAGTATAGCTAGAAGCCTATTGTAGATAATCCAATTTCTTTAGCAGATGTTTTATCCACAGTGAAAACTAGAGGAATGTGTACTTCTGCATACTTATCATTCCTTTGTATATGAATTACCAGTGCCAGATTTGCACAAGAGAAAAAAAAGTGTTAGTTTCTATTACAGATATATGTTAATATGCTAGACAGTGGTGTTAATTCAGGCTTAGGAAAAAGAGGAAAAAGAGGAAAACTTCAGAAAAAGAGGAATCTGAGGCATAATGAGATAGTGACAATACTGTATTATCATTGAACTTGAGTGTTGTCCTCTATTACTACACTATTAGTTGCTAATTATTTAGTTCTTGCATGTGTAGCTTCAGGTGGACACACTTATTTCTCAGTTTTATATGTCAAAAAACCCACAAATGGACAATTTTTTAAATTGTGCACAACAGCTAAGACTTCAGGAACAAAGAGGTCAGGCACATGACAGAGGGAGAATGTGGGGCATACTGCTGAGAGATGTCAAATGCACATACCTGATGCAAGACCGGATCGCCAAGGCCAAGGGTGACAGTGTGATCACATCCAGGATGCACTTGGATGTTACCTATCATATATTTATACCTATTTTTTCCCACCGCCTTTCTCCCTCATTTGTTATGCCATGTGATGCGGTTATAAACGAGACGAAATAGAATGATTACAGGACCATAAGTGCATTAGGACCTGCAGTCAGCTGGAATTGTTCTTTCATGCTCTTTTATGAATAGCTGCTGAGCAGCCCGGGGAAAGTGAATATAAGTCTTTGATACAGTTCATTGCTTTCCGCATGAGTTGTGTGAAGCGTATTCTCTCAATACAATTATCTGACTGAGGCTTTTTATGCCCCCTTCCCCCTTTTCGAGTGATGGACTAGCAAGCAAAAGCAGCGCTGTATATTAGGGTGGCCACGGAATGGGGATGTGCATGATATATTGCAGTGCTGCAGAGCAGCTAATGCTCTGTTGCATCTTGTACTACCCAGTAGCTCTGCAATGAGTAGTGTAGATCACGGGAGAGTGCAGAGAGCTTTCTTCCTTCAGTGATATAATTAGATCCATTGCTCATCTGTCACACCAAAGTGCTGTAGCACCAGACATTTGGCCATCTGTGACACCACTCTGCCTGCTCCTCCATCAGGCACAAGTGACAGGTTCACATGTTGCAGTGTGCCCTAGTAGCGGGAGATTGGACCTCTGGCTTCGGTTTCATCATTTTTCCTTCTATCCACTCATCATCCAAAATGCTGTCCCCAGTTCTGACAGGGGACGAGAGAGAGAGAGAGAGAGAGAGAGAGAGAGGTAGAAGGCAAGCATAAAGATGAACGGAAGTTCAGCTTCTCTGGGTGTCTCATTCTTCTTCCCCTATCTTTTGTGTCTTGCCATCTCTTCTAGTGTGTTTTTCTTACTCTGAAAACTCCTTGGGGATGTCATTATTATTTAGCTTCTCTGTCATTATTATTTAGCTTCTCTTGTGTCATCTAGAGCCATAGTAAATCCTGAAGAAGGTCACTGTCATCAGCATATTGCAGTAAAACCATCTCAGAGAAATGGGTCTGCCTGTAGAAACAGGAAGCACAGAAGAAATTTGCTCCTTCTTATAAGGTGAAAGGTAAGGAAATCTTTCTTTACCTCTGCGAATTCCCAGCTCCAAGCATCACATTAGTGTAATATGTGATTTGGTTTGCTTTTTAACAACAGTCTTCCAAGAGGTGCAGCCCGGTGCAGAACGTGTCAAGACTGTTTGATTTGACCTTGGACAGATAGATCCTCAAAAAGAACAGAGGTGTTTTTCAGTATTTCTAAATACTCCTGTCCAAGTAGAACTACGGCAAGTGTTCACAGATAAATTAGATTAGATTTTGTTTATATTTTCTGGCTGTATCAAAAGCCTTTCTGACATCAGCAAAGACACAGCAAGGCTCCAGATTATGTTCATGACCTGCTTCCTGATGTTGTCTGGCTAGAAAACATCCCTGACAGCGGAGGGCAGGTTGAGGAATAGAACTTCCCGTCCCTGCATGAAAAACACGGACTGCGGTTCATCTGTTTGCCTGGCAGCAGCCAGTGCCAGCCAAGCYGGGAGCCAAACGGTGCTTTCCACGGTGCCCCGTCTCGAAAGGCCCCTCTGAGCTGCTGTGTAGCTKCTTCCAGCATTCTCAGCAGCTGCTGCAGGCAGAAGAGCTGCAGCTTCCAGCTGCAGCATCACTGCTTGCAAAGGGAGAGCTGGGGAGGTGTGAAACCTCCCCCAGGGCCAGCCGCAAATTTTCTTGCCCTGCAGCTTTTGTTCTCTGATGTGATCCCTTGCCCTAGATGACTGGGAATATTATCATTTCTCCCTTCAGAAGTGGCACACGCTGCTCCTCTTGGTCAGTAATTGTCATCTCTGAATTCATGCAAAGTATGCAAAGAAGTACTCAGCTTCACWCTCCTGCAGTACTCTAAGATCACTTGAGCAAGGATGTTCACAGTGAAGGCAAGCAGGAAAATCCTATGTTATCAGTGTTTGCTTATAGTTAGGCAAAAGGTGGATGTGCTGCTGAGTTCTTGTAGGATATTTTGTGCCACGTTCTCTGTGAAAAGCTGAGTCAGACTAAACCAGATGAAGCTCTCTTAACTGGTTTATGTMATGGAAATTGTATCTTCAGGTGATGTTCTGCCACTAGAGACAAACTGAATAGTCTCAAGGGTCTCTAGAAATAGAGATTTTTCTGGCAAGATACTCCATGTTTTTGCTTTGTGTGAAATGTCCCAAGACCTCATTTTCTCACAGCAAGACTTCATGTCCTCATGAATTTGTATACTTAGCTCAATGTTGCATTTCTCCACTTGGCAAAGTGAAGCAYTGCTCTCTCAACAGGCAGAGAACCAGTGGAGAAGGAGCAACAGACTGTCAAGAGCCTCTTGAAACCTTTCCATGGCGTGCTAATGAGCCTTCAGACGGATTTCCTTGGTGCTTTCATCACCTCTCCTGCCTTGTTCACAGTTCTCTTGGGGGCGGAATGTCTCCGTTCTTGGTATTGTTGCAGAATCACAGAATATTGCCTGTTATTAGAGGCATGAAGATCCCATCTGATCAGAGTAAAATCACCTTTGAAACTAAGTACAAATTCAAAATTAGGTCAGATATATCCAACCAGTTTGTTACTATCTTCAACTGTGAAGATTTCACAGCTTTTCTGGGCAACTTGATCCAGTATTTCATTGTTCTTGCTGAGATTTTTTTCCTAAAATCTAATTGGAATTTCTCTTTTTGCAACTCTTGCCCATTGCCTCATGTCCTACCGTTGCTCACCTCCAGGAATTGTCTGGAGTTGTGTTTTATAACCTCCCCCTAGGTRGCTGAAGAAGGGAATTAAATCTGCACTATTCCTCTACCAACCCAAGCCTTCTCTTCTTCAGGTTGAACAAGACCAGCTCCTTCACAGTACCCCTCGTGCTTCAGCCCCCACCTCCATTCTGCTGAACTCAACTCCATGTTTCTTGTAGCAGGGACCCCAAACCTGAGCACAGTGCTCCAGATGTGATCTAACAAGTGCTGAGTAGACAGGATTAAGCACTTGCCCTGACTATCTGACTACTCTCTTGCCACATAGCCCAGCACACAGTTGGTCGTCATTGCCACGAGGACTCATTGCTTGTTGTCTACCAGGACCCTCAGRTCCTTTACTGCAGAGCTGCCTTCTAGCCAGTCAGCTGCCAGACTGTCCTGGTGTATCAGTTATGATGTCCAAGGCCCAAGACTTCACTTTCCTCTCTTTCAGACTTCATAAGGTTGTAGGCCACTTTCTGAGTCTGATCTGACAGATCCAGTCAGGTCTCTGAAGGATGTGTTCCCCTTAAGGCAGCTCTGGAAGTTCAGTACAGTTCACACTTAAGCACTTATCTCTTTTTTGATTTCAAATCCTTGTTGGCAGGCAAGTCAAAGTTCTTCCACCCCAGCTCTTGCAGTGTGAATATGGCTAGGTGTTTTACCGTGTATTACACCACCAGCACTCAAATGGACTGATCTCTCACTGCTAGGACTTGAAGTTTAGCAGCATTTAGAAGGAGGTTGCCGCCTTGTGAATGTTCTGTTCAGACAGCACAATCTTTTCATTTGACCCTCAGCCCTCTATATGCCTTGTGTCCCTATTGCTGGCCCAGTTCCAGACCCCTTGGAATAATGTCTGCTGATGTGACAGTTTATGAACACCTACTGTTTTCTGCCATATCAGATTCTCCACCCTCTGGCTTAAATGGAGCAAATTCTGTTGGGTTGCAGCTTCTCCTGAGACACAAACCATGGGGGTGGGAGTATTTAATTCCTGCCCTGGTCTCACATTCTTCCTTTGGCAGCAGTCAAAGGAAGYTGTACTTCTGAGCTGGCCTTATTTGACTCTTTATTTGGTTCTATTTACTAGCCTGGACCCATTAACAGATGCAAACTACAACAAATATTGCCRGGAGAAAGCCACACTGGTATCTTTGTAGCACATTCTCCTTTCAAATCTAGTGATTCAGAATAGCAATTTCTGATGAACAATTGCCTTTCACTTGGCGTTTGATTTACTTCACCTCTTTCCTCATTCCCTGGCAATTGTGTTACTGCCTTTAAGTTGGGATATTCAATTTACCATTGCTGCTGGCAACATCCAGTAGAAGTAGACCAGTGTCATCAAAAGATACRTTTGGGAGAAGGAACTAAGGGAATCAGAAGAAAATTCACATCAGACCCCAGACGGGTCTTTAATTCAATCTCCTGCTGACAGAGGGGTCAGCTCARAAGTTACTCCAGGGTGCTCAGGCACCATTCGGACAGAATTTTAGCCCTCTGTTTGTCCACCCATCCAGACCACAACATCACAACCTGACTGATAGGATATTGTAAGAGACAGTGACAAAAGCTTTGCTGAAGTTGAGGCAAAAGCCTCCATGGTCCTCCCTCATCCATAGATATTTTATCCCTGAAGATAATTGGTGTGGTCAGGCATGATTCACCCTTTGGTAAATGCATACTGCCTCTTCCACTTGACATTCTCTTTCCTGTGCACATCATTTGCTCCATGACTCCTGGGAAAAAAAGTCAAGCTGATAAACCTGTCATTCTCAGGAATCTCCTTTTGGCTGTTTTTTATAACAAGTGCTACATTTTCCTTTCTCCAGATACTGAGGATCACCTCAATCTCTACAACTTTTCAAATATGATAGAGAGATTCTTTGTAAGACCTTAAGCAGCTGTCAGCCCTTTTCTTGAAGCCTGTCAGGTCCCATAGGTTTGCATGGGTCAAGTTCTTTCCAGTAATCTCTAGCTCAACTTTCATCTGCTACTGGTCATTCTGTTCTTTCTTGAACCATTTCTTTAAGTACAGAGGCATTGGAGTCCTTGTTGATAAAGACTGAGGTAAAGAAGACTTCAAGCACCCCTGCCTTATCTTTACCTACTGTCACTAAACCACMCAGCCCTCTCAGTAAAGGGCTCACATTTTCCATGTTTAGACTATTATTATTAATGTAGTAGTAGAATCTCTTCTTGTTGCCCTTGGTGTYCCTTGCAAGACTCAACAGCAGCTGAAGTATATCTTTCTTGACAACACCCTTACACATCCAGAATGTGTTCTTTTATAGACTGTGCTTGCTTCTCTCTCCTGTGTGCTGTCTTTTTACATTTGAACTCCATCATGACCTTTTGGACTGGCCAAGCCAGTTTCCTGATACATCTAGTTGACTTAAGCCAGCTGTGCAGCACCTGTGATTGACCCTGAGGGCACTCATGGGCTTCAGCTGCCTTGACCAGCCTCACCTAGGACTTTTACCCTAGGCCGTCTTTCATCTGCTACCAGGGCACTGAATCTCTTGTACAGCTGCAGATCTGTGGTGGAGGAAGAAGCTGTCGTTCTGCTGCCAGAAGTCATGAGCTTCCARCAACTTGAGGGTCTGCATATGCCACTCCAGGGAGCACAGTAATTGGCTGCCTCTCCTGTGCAGATAGGACTTCAAGCTACAGCCTCAGCAGTGTATCTGTGAAGATCTTGTCAATCTCTTTTCCATCCTCACTGATGCTGCATATTCTGCTGGCATCCTTTGCAGCTCCTTAACTTGATGAAACACTCACAATGAGTGCACACCATCCTGCTGTCAAAGACACCTCTTCTCAAAGACCCTCAAAGAAAGGGTTCAAAGAAAAKTTATTGGCAACCCTACAGCCCCTGACAGAGACAGCTGCGTATTCCAGCCCTCCATCTGAGCTGAGGCCACTGCTGTGCTGCTCTTGTTGGTATTGAGGGGCATGCCTTGTGCTACATCTTCACAGCTGCTGAGCATACATATACTGTCCACAAAGTTCCCAACCTCCTTTATGAATCTTTCTGCACAGACTTCTTCATCTTTTAGCTGTTTCTGATTGCTGTCCTCCAGAACTGGCGCCTATATAGGTCTCTCTCTAGCACCATTTGAATGGATGATTGATACTCCTTCACCAGTGGTCAACTGAAGACCAAAGGTCAAAGCACCTACATATGAGAGGCAGCTAGAGTTCCCTAGGTGAAGACCTTCTGGTAGCTACCCTTTTGCAGCAGCACCAGGCCCCCTGCAATCCCTAGGAGAGTTCCCAGGAGTATCCAAAGAGCCCTGACATTAAAAGGGTCTTGAAGAAACTCCTGGACAAACTGCTTTTGGCTGCTCCAATTTGTTGTCCTCTGAGGGGTACAGAGATTGTGCTATTGCTTTTCTTGTGTACCTGAGTTCAATGTTTCTGCATATAACTATCATGAGTAGTGGCTCATATTACCTTATTTTATGGAATGTTTTGTTGGAGCAAGATGACAACTTTTGCYGGGAAGTGGGAGAAGAGATGTAAGCTCATCTCAAGGGTTTGATTATGCTTTGTTTTCTTCCAAATTCTGTAGATTTTGTCCAGACAGGTGACAGGGCTGTTTTCTTCTCCTGGGTATTGTCATGAAGGGGAGTTTATTACAGCAGTCTGAATCTTCCTCAGGAGGAATGGCAGTGTTGATATTTTACAAATCTGGAGTAGTGTGTGAGAGGAACAGAAGCCCCTGTTAGTGCTATCACTCAGATGSAGGAAGCATCTCTTTGGAAATGGTGATCTAGTTTTGTGCTTTCCTAAAAGGGATGGCACATTGTCCCGTAGAGCTCCTTTGTCCTATTCCCAAGAGGCAGCTGTGTCACTGTTCATTTTGCTGGCATGTTGAGGCATTATTTAGARGAGAACTAACAGAGCTTTTCAAAGGTTGGAGGCACTATCACTGCTATCAAGACAATTGTGATTACTTWCTGTTCAGTATTAGAGCACCATGAGACAATGCTTAACCATTCATTTGTAAAGTTCTGACAATGATTTTCCTCTTAAAAAATAATAATTCTCAATGTCCATAATTTCAGTGGCTCAGTTCTTCATCCATCTGTCTCTTGATCCCTTCAGATATCCCATGGACAGAGGTGAAGTGTTGCAGGGAAGTTCTGCTGCCYCCAATATCACCTCGCCCCCAAAGAAGGTGTTGTATCCCATCTGGTATCTTCTGATCCACAGCGACTGAGGTCCTCATGGTTCAGAGAGATGGCTAGAAGGAGCCAGAATAGCTTAGGATGTGAAGGCATCAAGATGATGCTTTGAGGTAAGAGGTGTGAGTGTTATTGGCAATGAAAGCAAAGGCAAATGGTGTCTTATTCCCATTGCTTAAAATGCAAAAACTTGGCTCAGAATTAATATTTTTTTACACTTTTCTGTGTGTGATATGAAGGTCATGCGTGAAACGCTATTCTTCATTGGTAACTCTRAGATTTCAGTGTATAAAAATACATAATCTCAAGTCACATATGGAAAATAAAGTTAACATTTTATCTGCAGTGCTCTGTAATTTCAGTGAAGGGAAGATAACGTGCTATAATTTTAAATCATTGATTGAAAACTTATTCATCACAAAGTATCATTGCTGTGCTCAATTTTTCCACATTCACACTTCTGCTGAYACAGCTCCAATGAAATTTTAATCTTGTCTAATCACTAGCACAGAACAGTTAGGAAGTCTGTGTTTTTGAATATATATTCAGCACGTCAATATAGCTGTATCAGTAGAAAGCCCTAACAAATGTAATTCTTGATTGCCATAATTCAGCAGTCTCTTCTTAGAGGTCCTACTAACAACCTTCCAGTGTAAAGACAGAAAAAGGTTTGTGAGGCAGATTGGTTTTGATTGGTGCAGATAAGTCATTTGCTTGGGAGAAATAGGAATGTAGTAGAGACAAGGTGATGTGGTGGGTAACTGAAATATTACTAGAAAAATAAATAATAAATAAATAGCCTACTTGACAAAGGCCCGTAGACAATGAAATGTATGTGCCAAATTCAATTAGGACTTTATGAAAATTTCATCAAAGTTTATGCTAAATAATTCCACCCTAGATAAAGCTACATTTCATTAATTTTTTATTGTTGCTCGTTTAAACTGAAGTGATTACAGGACAGAGATGAAACTTTGTTGTCGTAAATTAATCTAACCACAGTCCAGGGATCAGCTCGGAGTAGACTCTTTGGTTTGTTTTAGAATTCCTGGTCTTCCTCCAAGAACCAATTTAGAATTTTAATGAATTGCCTTCCAGTGAAACTTGCRTGTTGTTCTGAGAGCGGGAACTGGACCTTATAAAGCAAGTGCCAAATCCATGCATATAACACTAGTTTTTGGCTTAGCAAATCTCTCATTCTTTCCCAAAACCTAGAACAAATTTGGCCAAAGGTCTGTAATGTGTCCTAGTGCTGACCAGTGCAAAGCATGGTGACACGGGTGAGCTCTGCACCCGGGACGGGCAGGTYCTGGTGGCAGCTGTGGTGACTTGCACACCTGCTGGGCACAGCTGCAGGAGCCAAGATGCTCCTGGGAATCCAGAATGGTGCTTGGGAAAGTTATCTGTTCCTCAGAATTTATGTCTTCCTAGAAGAATTAAGATTGCCATGAGCTGCGTCTCTGTGCACAGTTCACAATAGTTCATTTACAGTCAGGTTCAAGGAAAACCTTTACCATCAGGATAGAGTTTGGAGGTCYTGGAAAGAATTAATTCTAAAAAGCCATTCATAGTATCATAGAATGCTTAAGGTTGGAAGGGACCTCTAGAGATCATCTAGTCCAACCCCCCTGCACACGCAGGGTCCCCTAGAGCATGTGGCACAGGGTGATGTCCAGGCGGGTTTGGAAGATCTCCASAGAAGGAGACTCCACCACCTCTCTGGGCAGCCTGTTCCAGGGCTCTGTCACCCTCACTGTTAAGAAATTCTTTTGCAAGTTCCTGGGGAACTTTAGGGGGGTCTGAATAGATAAACTACACAGCATATGATGAGAGAAAGAGTTAATGAAATTCTTAGCACTGTAAAAASGAAAGTAATGAGTAAGGGCAAAGAGGTACTTTCTATCTTTATGTGCAGAACTGGATGGACTCGGCCTAGAGCAATGCACCRTTATGGTGTATGTTTATTAAAAGAATCCTGAAAAATTGCTGAAAGTGCAGAAAAAGAACCCCTWAGAAAGGTATGGAGTTTGGAGGAAATACCATTTCTTGTGGGATTTAAAGAGCTCCATCAGTTTAGCTTCAGTAAAACTTCAAGGTGGCTTCAARAGGGAAATTATCTGGGAATGGAGGTGCTTTTTAATCCACCTCATACTTATGGCARTTTTATAGTTATAGCAAGAAATGATTGTCCAAAACAAGGTTAGACAAATTTAGGTGAGAAATAAGGCACAGATATGTATTTTAGAAGTGATAAATTATTGAAGAAGAATAATGCCTTTGGACACCTTTCTAAAGTTTACCTGAGTCAAACACAAATCCTCACACTCACCACAACTACAACTAGGTGAAATTAAGTGGTTAGTGTTCTGACTGTCTCTAGAGCTGGGGAGCTAGATTTTTATCATTTTATTAGATGTAGATGATGTATTTTTAGTTTCCAAACTTTAAGTTTATCAGTATTCTAATATAGTTTTAATTGGTTCTGCAAACATAATCAATCAGTTAGCTATTGATATGGAAGTTAGAGGTTTCATTAGAAAGGCAAAATATCAGAACATCCATGTGATTAATGAAGCAACTGAGACATGAGTGATTTTGCATTAGCAAGGCAGGTGTTAYGGTTTAGGAAGTAAGAAAGTAAAGAGTTGTTTCAAAGACAGCAAAATCAATGACATTACTGGAGTACCTTCCAGTATGAAAAAATGCAGAAATATGTTCATATTGGTAAAGGTCAAACTAATTCAAGGGCTATCATAACTGCCTAAAAATAAGATACTTGCTTATAAAAATATATAAGTGCTGCATTTAATGCAGTATGAATACCCCATCAAATACCAATGTCTCAACTGTATAGGCAGCTAGACAAATTATATTTATTTTTTTTTAAAAAATTGAGATACCAGCAGGTTTTACACCAGTCTCTTTGCATTTCACCCTGGACAGGGACTTTTCATGCTAGGATATTTTATCCTGGACAGGGATAACTGATAGAGGCAGTAGCAACTGTTCAATGCTGAAACTCTGAGCTCAATGATCCATCTCTATTTCCAGATGCCCGGATTAGTGTCAATCCTGTCCCTGCCCATCTCAGAGCAAGTCCTGGACATGTGGCAGCATGTGTGGGTTTCCCAGAAACCTGCTTCTTGTCCAATTCAAGCTGTTCCACAAGAAATACGGCACCAGCAAAGCAGCCTAAATCCAAGAGCTGGAAACAGGGCAAAAGGAAGCCATTAGTGTGGGGTGGGTGTGACAGCTCCAAGGACAGCAAACAAAGATCCATGTTATTCTCAAGCGGAGTTGGCCACCTGCCTTCAGTGGGAGCTGGATCCACTCTTCTTTTGGAAGGAAACTAAGTAATATCTTCAAAAGTTATAATTCCGAGTACAGGAGTTTCATACTATTCCATTTCAGAAGTAATTTGGACAAATTTTCCCCATTTCGCTTATTTCAGACTTTCTTAGATTAACTGATTAAATTATATCACAGTATCTCCTATTACTSCCAAGGACTACCTTGTTGGTATTTATGGCATGTTGATACTCTGTCCCACTCTAGAGATGCCACCCTGCCTACTGCCACGTTCTCAACATAAGATATCTGGTATCAGGTATAGGGAATTAATATGCAGAAAGTCTAGGCAAATGCCTCCCCTTGGCATATAGCATGTCTTGTCTTCCTGCCAATGAGAACATTTGCATAAGAATTCATCTTCCCCTGGGCTGATGATGAATGTCTCTGTGAATTTGGTTTGGTCCCATTCTTTCTTCAGTGCTGATAAAGGTGAAGAGAAGCAAAGGAAGGAAATTAAAACTTTTCCTCTCAAGTGATGTGGTTAATCACGTCCATCTGGAACATTTATATTATCRGGGAGAATAACATGAAAAACAGATGAACTATAGAGAAATTTATTAGCAAATTTCTTTCCTCCCATTCCCCTGAAGGAAAGCCCTTTCGTACATCCATCCTTTATTTATATTTCACCTCCCCTTTTTGCATTATTTTCTGAATTTCTCCAGCTAACTCTACTTAGTTGTCTTCTCTCCAGTTCCCCAAAACTTATTGTCTGATGAACAATCTCCATTTATCTCCTTTAAACCTACCTGAAAATCCCTCCTTGTCATGCATGCGCTAACAACACCTCAGCCAGCCTACTTTTTTCAGTCCCTCTTGGCTTTTCAAGGGGCAATTATTGCCCCCAAATCTGATAGGAACATTGAGAAAGGTCATGCAGCACTGACTTTGTCACAGCCTGTCCTGGCACTCTAGCACTTCTCTCATGTCCTGTGTGGGGAATAAGCAACTCTGGTTCAGCAGCTCTGGAGAATGGCCTGCCTGACCCGCTAATTGCTTTCTTAAGCCTAGAAGGCATGATGAGAACTTAGACTCATCTTTTTTATTCCCACATGAGGAACTGGTTCCTTCTACTCTGGGAGCTTGAGGTTCTACAGCTTCCAAAGGCGGCAGACCCAGCACAGTGTGACGCTCACCGTCTGCTCTGCTCCTGTGCTTGGCCATGGCAGCCAGGCAGCAGTGCACAGATGAGCAGCCCGAGCATGCCAGCAGCAGATTCCTACAAAAGGGAATGTGCTCGAGAAGGTAAGGAAGTTCCCTTTAGATGTGTTCTCAAATTTTGAGAGGTAAATCTGCCTTTATTTACCTGTTTTCCAGGCTTGTCTTACAGACATTCAGAATTTCTTAAAAATCAAGACAGGTTGGCCTCCTAGAAGTCAAGCCAGTTGTTTTAAGAGKGATTCCCCAGAATAATCTGCCTTTYTSTAGCTGGAACCAGGTTGGCACCATTCAGTGCCTTTCGATCAGAGAGGTTCACAGGGCACTGAGCTGCAGCAGAGGCCCAGGATCAGCTGGGCAGAAGCTAAAAAGCAAATGTGTCTGAGACAGCTTAATCCAGAGCTGATGGAGGAGGAAGAGAAGCAGGAAGGCTTCATCAGGAGTGTTTGTTCTTCCTGCACAAGCAGCTTTGGCTCACAATGCTGCTGGTTCTCCAGAGCAGCGGAGACCTTCTCCTCAGAACTACAAGAACACACAGCAAAGTGTAGGTTTTACAAGCCATTGGAAAGTGAATCACACAGAATTGGAAGATCTCCAGAGAGGGAGACTCCACAGCCTTTCTGGGCAGCCTGTTCCAGGCCTCTGCCACCCTCACAGGAAAGAAGTTCTTTATTTATAGCTGTTTATTCCTGTGCCTTTGACAATGTGCACACACATCCCAACRTGTCAAGGATGTGGTAGTGACTTGTGAATTAGATGCAGAGTGTCCCAGGAGTGTTCAATGACACACCTGTACAGCATATGGTAAAGGTACTTGTGTTAGTTATGGGTATGAATATACTTCTGAGAATATGTACAGTAGCTACGTTGAGCTCAGCATATACCAATCACTGCATGAAATKTTRATATATTTATATATAGAAAGATTTTAATATATTACCAAAAGCTGGGATAGGTTTTGGAAAAAAGAATGGGTCCAGTGGGACATCTGTATGAATCTTCATCTTCTGGATTTGAATTCCTTTAAATTATAGTTTTAAAGTTCTTGAAATGGATCTGTRCCATTAGAAAGTCCCAGGTCAGTGCAGGAGGGATCCCTGAAGCTTTTATAGGCTCTGTCAGTATTTGCATTATGAGAGGCATTTCTCCCGTAACATTTCGAGATAAATCAGAGTTTTCTCAGGAAATTGATTGCCCATAATAAGTGTAAGTCATGATGGATATAAGCTTCATAAGAGGTAGCCATTGCTAAACATTAGAAATAAAACCAGTTAGCTTACTSTGCAGATGTGTGAAATGAATAATTCCAGATTTGCATCTCTTCTCYCAAAATCTCACTTTTCCAGAGTATCTATAATTTGTCTAGATGGTCTAGATCTSTAAATGGGACTTCATTAAGACAACTTGATGAGGAAGGTGTGAATAAGGGCTTGGAAAAACTAGCAGAGGAAGGTGGACAAGATGACAGCAAAAGATTCCTAGAACGATTCCAGGAAACAAGTAGGAAACGACTTGGATGCTGGACTTCCCTGGAGAATGAGTTGGAATCATGTGCAATGGTAGGGATCTGGAAWGACAGAYAAMTCCGTTTTTGGAGTTAGCAAGTAAAGGAAAAAGCATGTCTACAGGGAGAGGCAAGAAAATGTAGGAATAACCTCTTTCAAGAAAACTTATTTTGAAAGGTTTGATAGTAGTGCACACAGGGAGTAAAAATATCTCAATGCCTATTATGCTGGGTGCCAATTGAATAACACTTTCTTGAGTGCATTGAAAACTGTTCATTTTTGTYGAGTTTCAGTAGGAAAAGGAGACAGGAGGTGGACAGTAATTCATGTAAATTGCAAAGAAAARCCCAGGAAATCAAATGTTAACAGCCTTCACAATGAAGCAAAATGAGTTAATCATAATTATCGGTATTACAACRTGTATCAGGAAATTAATAATCATTAGTTAACTGTCATCAGTGCCATCCTAGCTTTCTTCAAGTGCATTTCCATGTTTTCCACCTCTTATTTGGTCCCATTACTTTAAAGAGATGCTGTCAACCTGAAACCATAGTCTTTGAAAAAATAAATTAAAAGCAGTTGCTCTTTCCCTTTGCCAGTTATGAGCTTGTGGTTATATAATTCTGTTTTAAAATATTTTTTCTTCCTCGTGTACAGAGACCACAAAAGGAAAACAAAGCACTGGGGCACAGTGAAAGTGATTAAAAAAATGCCATCAGTTTTGAAGTAAGCAAAATGGAAAATCTATTTCTTTATGGTCTCCTTCAGTTCTTAGAATCTACTGACCCCAGAAGAATGCGGTACCTGAGTCAGACCTGTATTTTCAGACAAATGTCATGCAGAGTTACAGACAAGAATCAAAGCCTCAACTAGGTCGGTCTCATGTTTCCTAAGAGAACTGCATTTTGCAGGAAAAGTTATCTGTGTTTCTTATCAGTGGGGAATAGACCCTGGATAAGTGCAGGGATTAGTGCAGAAGTATTGTGCTGAATTTAAAGTGCAAACCGAACCTTCCCCTGGTTTATGTGCTGACACTGCAGAGTGATGCTAGTGTAGGTCTTTGAACCACTGTTACCGCTCATTTTAGAGATAGATCCATTACTGTGCACACTCTGGAATTTGACTGATGTGCCACAATACACAGTCTGATATTTGTGTTTGTCTCCTGGCCAGAGTTTTCATTATTTACATTGTTATAATGTCCTTTTTATGTATGTACTTTATTATGTTCTAGAGAAAATAAATTTCTTCAAAGCTCTGCTCTGATTTCTAAGACCATTCTGCAATAGAGGGATAGTGCAGATCAGCCTACACTCCAAGTTTTCCAAAGCAAAAAGAAATGAAAAATTCAACCCATTTGCTACATTAAATGATTATAAATGACATCAAAATATTACAAGATTTGAGGAGAGGTTGTATCTTTTTATTATATGTCTTACTGGACAGGGAAAATTATATTGATTGGTCTAATAAAACATTTTCTCTACCCATTTAATAGTGCTTCCCGCACAACTGATGGTTGCTGATGCCATCAGGCCTGGAACAGGCATTGACAGAGGGATGCTTGATGCTCTGTCCATCTCTCCACGTCTGTCTGCTCTGTCCTGGCCAGCCAAAGTGCTGCCCATCTCCCATCATAGTTCCCAGGTCATGGATACAGGTCCAACCCTGAGGATACGGTCAGAAGAGCAGGTTTGTTTTGCTGATGTTTGTTAAGTCCAACAATTTCTTCTATCAATCCTTCAGTTTCTCATGTCCTCTTTGTTCTTCTTCTCAGGCCAGGGTATCTGCCTGCAGCCGTGATAATTTGTTTATATCAAGACCACTCATAGCATGGATCCATAGCACCCTCCTGCCAAAATTAAGCATCTATCCATCCATCCATCCATCCATCCATCCATCCATCCATCCATCCATCCATCCATATATCCATCCATCCATCCATATATACAATGCTTATTGATCTCACTGTGCCATGAGGACAGCTGATCAAACAGAATGGAATCGGAAATGAAAGAGACAAGGCTGATATCCGGGAAACTGAGCCAGATTGGTGGACAAATAGGGTTCTTTTCCTCATCAACCTAGTCTGGATCCAGAAAATAGTGCTRTAGGGAGAGTTACGGCACAAGGAGCATGGCCCTACTCATGGGCTTGCTGTTGTTGTTTCACCTGTTGCAGAGACACTGGGGTACACGGGGCACCGCTGGTCGGTCCCTGTGATTCAGTAGGATCTCTGATGGGTCACGGAGGAGCACCCTGCTCACCTTCTGTTCCCAATGCTTGCAATCAGACCCCGAATGCCATAGGGGAGGAAAACGCAGCTCCTCCAGCCATCCTCCTGCTTTGAGTGTCCTTTCCCTGGCTCATTTTCTTTTTACATCTAAGTTTAACTTTGCTGGCTGAGACATCGTTCCCTGCCACATGCTGGTGAGCCCTCATGTTCTGAGCGAGATGAGAAGAAACGTTGACATCGCCACCCCTGGGACATGTTTGTGGGACACTCGAATAGCCAGCACGTCCACACGCTGTCCCTTGCTGCAAGGATGCAAGTTAGACCCAGAGAAGGAGGCTGAATGTGCTGTCTCCTGCCTTTGGCTTGTGCTTGTTTTATGTTCAGGGGAAAATGACTGGGCTTGAAAAACAGCAGCTCCAGCCCAGCTCAGCTGACTTCCCTCCTGCCCTGARAAACAGGGCTCATGCTGCCCTTTCTAACACCTTCTAAAAGATTCTCACATTAGGATTTGGGCCTTTAAAAAAGTTTCCTTGCTAAGAAGTATAAAGGATATTATTGCAATAAGCGCCTTAATGCCATAGAAATTATGGAGTTGGACTTATATGTTTGAAAATACATAAGTTATTTGCTCTCTTTCTCTGTATCTTTAATAAAAGSTTTTAAAGGGTTTTCTCCTTTGATGCTGTCTGGACTGGCATTAAGGAAAGTGATCTGTCTGTTCTCCAGCTCCCAGATTTTACTGAGAAATTTTCTTGGCACCCTATACTGACAAGGTCACAGTGACACCTCGCTTATGGGTCTGTTCCTCCTATGACAATTGGTACACGGCAGTTACACTGGGTACAAAGGGCAGAAACAAAAAGAATATAATAGATAAACAAATATATATGATAGCAGGATACTCCGGAAGAKAGGGCAGGAGATGAAGCTGAAGCTTTGGACAGAGATTGGCAAACCCGGATCAGCAAGCAGAACTGGAAGAAGCCTCTAGCAGAGTTTGCTTGCTCTGTGCCAGTGTCTTCTGCTTCTCTGGGCCATACAGGATGAATGCCTGCAGACTGCATCTGGGCAGGCTGCTCCTTTCATCAAGAGATGACAACTCTTCCCATAGCTGCTACTGTCTGGAGCATGGGAGRACAGAGCCTTCCAGATTACGTGTGAGAACTGGAATGAGTAAAAAGACTCAGAAATGAGCCACATTTTAGTGGCCAACAGGTCAGTGGCATTGTGACYGTAAGCACAAGAAGAGATGGCCATGAACAGAATATCCTTTCTTCCAGAATGTCTTGTCCACGATCCTCAGCTCCTTCTCCTGAGCTCAGAACTGATGCTCCAGAGGCTGGTCTATGTGAGGGGACATGTTTCYTCACGTCCTGAAAGCATATACCTAAACTGCCTGTTGCTCACACTGCTCACACACTGTCTCCTGCAGGGCTGTCCYCTCTACCAAATCCCACAGCTTGCACATGGAAGCCCAGGCTGGTTGCTTGGCGCAGGGACGTGAGCAACATCAGAAAATGCAGTGTCTCCCAGCAGGGCTACTCRGGTGACTTGTACAAATCCACAGCAACTCCAGGTTGCCTAAAAGGGAGGGGACTCGGTGATGCACAGAGTGCAAACACTGCCCATACAGGGCTGCAGTTGTCTGGGGAGGGCTTAGGGACTTCCTCTGGGTATGCCAGGGAGTGACCCTAAACTCTGGTCCAATACGATGTGGAAGGTCTGCTGCTCTGTGTTGAGCCTGGACCACTGTTGGGCCACCRGCAACCATCTGGGATGGAGCAACCTTCCCACCACAAACCCGGTTCCCACCTCCAGCTGAAGCCTCCAGACCTCTGACTCCACTAGTGTTTTATAAATAATGCCCTGAGTCCTGAGAGTTTCTACGTTTCTGAAGTCCTCACGTTTAAGAAGGATGCTCTTCATCTCCTTCTTCCACCATGAGGACAGGGTTGCTGTCCCGTGTGTCGTGATAAACTGTCATTTCCATCCAGGTGCCATGGGGAAAATGTTGCTCGTTAGCGATCATCTGGCTGCAGAGCTGCAGAAGGAGYTGCTCCAGGATGTCTCACACTTGTTAAGTAACTTCCATGATCTGTTGTGTTTTTGGATGTTTCAAACATTTACTCCTTTGTTTCATGAGCTGAGAGTTTCAAAAGTACCAGTGATTCAGCTAAGAGAGCAGCTGGATGCTGAGAGAGGGCATCCAGAGAGGGCTGGATGTTTGCTGTGTCAGACTGTCAGAAAATAAAATTAAGTGAATTTTACTTTTTAAAGTAGATTTTTTGTTCACTGATTTTATTCCATCCAACAGCAGCACTGCTAGGCAGGGAACTAAGGAAGAGCTTATTCTCACAAGCTTTCTGACATTATAAGTCTGGAGTTCGGAAAGCTTAAGAGAGAAAAACGAGGAGTTTTATCAGCCCACACATTGAGCCTTTTAGTTTTGGTCGATTTTGCCCTCAAAACGACTTGCTGTGGTGTAAGTCTCCATTGTGTTTCTGATTCRGCAGCTCCCCGGAGCTGACATTGTCTTTGCTTATATCACCAGATGAACAACATTCACATGAATGTAGAACTGATGAATTTAATCTCAGYGTGTATCAGCTTTCAAAAACAGTGACACTGGGGAAGCACAGTTTTAATTAAAAAAGGACTTAGCAGTTTCTGCAGATTCCCCAAGGACGTCTGGCTTCTGGAGGACTTAGCCCTTCTGTTCCCTGCATCATGCAACCAGCCTCTGTGTAAGAAGGATTAGACATGCATGAAAAGCAGAGTCTGTATCTTTTCAGCATGATAAAATTAGCACCACATCTTATACATTAYTGGAAACATGGGACAGGAAGGGACTTCTGGATCCACCACAATCAGTCGAGGGACTTCTGTCCCTTGCTGTCACATGTTATATAATCCCTTTCTTAAATACATTGGCGTCTTAAAAGTAATCTCAGTTTTTGCTCCCATTGTTCCTACTGAAAAGCTGTAGCCAGGACATCATTCTTATGGTTAGATATGGTTTAATTTTCTGCTCAAATTTATTCGTAGTCCTCTGTAGCCCATTTATTCCAGCRTTAACAGTGTTTTTCATGCTTTCTCCTGGTTGATGTCTACTCCCTGCTGTTACATGTAAATGGAAACCATCTCTCTTCTTAGTCATTATTTTGCTGTGTTAAGCCAAACTCTTTGAGTTGACACACCATCATCAGTTCATTCCCTTCCTTATAGTTGTATATCCTGAATTTGAGTGGGTTTTCAGAGRCTACTGCACATAGACTTTGTGCCAGGTTCACCCGTCCAGGTTTCCTGAAACCTCACAAAAGAAGAGGAAGAACAGGGCTGGGTGGCTGGGGGACTTCCCTGCTGGGAGCCGGAGGGTGTGTTTACCCAAGGAGATGTGYTGAGGTTGGGCAGTGTGGTTTCCTCTGAGGAAAGATTTGTTTGGGCACAGATCCTAGGGGCCAGAGTAAGTGACTTGGGCAACTTTTGAGGAGCTAAACAGATGAAATCCACCTGCAGGGATAGCAGATCACGGGTGAGTGGACAGGCTTGAATTAGTTCTCTTTCCTGGCCTGCCTTTATATTCTCAAGATAGTGTTGTATAATCCATTTTTAATATTTATTTTCTTGGCCAACCTAAAAGTTTATTTCTGATATATGTAGGGGTGTAAATTATTGCTGCCGAAGATAGCCACAGAGAGGTTTTTTGGTTCTGTACTTCTGTATTTTCAGACAATACGCCAAGAAAGCAGCAACATTTTACACGCGACTGGGCTACATTTTTTCTCTTTGCTGCTGTCTAAACGACAAAAAACCCACATAACTGCTTGTACTTTCTCCCTCTCCTGTTCCTGGTGGCCTTCCGAATTATAATCTGCTGTGTTCATTAAGAGTCCATTAAAATCGATGGACTGTTAAAGCCTAACTGGTAAATCTGGCAGCAGTCAACAGATTAAATTCAAGGTCCAGCCAAACGCATTAGGAACAGTTCTTTGCTGACCACAGCCACTCCAGCAGCGACTTGTGTCAGAAAATGAAATATTGTCATCTCTTCGGCTGTCAGCTAGCCTGCTGTTATTTGTACTAAGGCTTCCCCTGCTGTGAAGATAGCTATATTTGCAGTGGTTATTTATGCAGCACCGTATTATGTTTAGCTGTTATTCATATGGTGACACGCTCTTTTTCATTTGGCTAACTGCAAAAGAACACCTTGCATAGTACAGCTTCCCTTTTATTTCTTCTCTTCTCCCGCTTGAATTTCCTAGTCTTAATTAAATAAAATTAAGTGTTTAAAACAGTTTTTCCATACAGATGACTTTTCTAGAAAAAAAAAAAAAAAGGAGAAAAAAAAAAAAGAAAAGAAAGGCGAATTCAGAGAGGATTTTCCAGTGTTTTTGATATACACCCCAACCTCCCAACCCTGCAGACTTGCACCTCACGGGATTTGTTCTGTGGACATCAGTGGGAAGCTCCCGTGGGTTAAGCTACACATCTTCAGAAGCATTTTTAAGATCCAGGCCCCAGACTGTACATTTTCACATTTTATTAAAGACATTTTACTCGTCTTATGATCTAAGCTTTATAACCAGAATTTCTCACAGCCTCAGATACTATTTAAGYGCTCTAAAAGTTAAGCATCTAATTTAAATGAGTTAACTAGGGCTTTCAGAAGTCAAAGAAGAGAGAGMGGCATGTCTAAATGGCAGATTGCTTTGGGGTGAGTAAAAGTTTCTTCTGGAAATGTTGTACGGCTTAGACCAAACAGTCAGCATTTTGAGGATCAAAGCAAGTGGAAGAAATCCTCTTCTGTCTCAAAGAAGAATACAGTTTCAGAAAATAACAATCCTTTGCACAAGRAATAATAATAATAATAATGCTGTAGATGGCTTGTTTCGTTTTTATATGATGTACATTCAGTAGATTTTTTCATTTTATCTGAGTATATTTTTGGTTCCCTCAGCCTCAGTGAGAACTAACTAAATGGGGAAAGGCTCATAATGCTTTTCCAATTTTAGCTCAGAACTACTTATTTTCCAGGAAAAGAAAAATGTTTTTTACGCATTTKGCAGAAAAGTAATATATGTATATAAGCAGGAAATAGAATGGAGATAAACATGGAAAATTAAGAGCACAGCAGATCCACCAAATAGCTTGTAGTATGACTAGAGGCAATATTTGGGTATTTCAGAAACATTATTTCTTAAATTAATCAAACAAGCTTTTGGGTACAGAATCTTTTCACCATTTGGCAAAGATGTAGGTCTAGGCTTATTTTATTACTCCCATCTTACCTAAAGTAATTAAAATAGTCTATAAAATCAAGTGTCTGAACTCATGCTCATCTAGATGAGAGCAAACACAGGAAATTCAGTCATTTTTTCCAAGTAATTTGCAGGCCRGAACTAATCAACACACACAAAAAAAAGATTGCAAGAAATATACTCTTACGTTAACCTCTAGCTTAGATGTGTTCAGCAGGCTAATAAGCTATTGTTAGCTTCAGATAAGTTAACTGCTATTGTAATTTGTATGGTGACTCAAATATAGGCCCCTTTTCTYAGTTTAATCATCTTTATTCCAGTCCTTTATCCACCATCATCAGCAGGTCTCAGTTGAGCAAGATGCACTTGGCACATAATATCAGTTCTGTAAAKGCAGTCAGGGTACACTTACTGATTTGTGTTCAAAGTCTCATCTCCGGGGTATGATGAACACCTTCATCTCCTGCTGGCATCCACAAGGACGTACAGATGCTCCATTTCATAGATGACAGACCTATTCAAGGGATATTTCGCTTATAGCGTCCTGATCGGTCCTGACACATCAGTCAAATTTCCGTCGTTTATATTTGTGAGGGTTGGTGCATGGAGCCACATGTAGGTTTCTGTACGTTCTTTATGAATTCAAACACTGGTCGTTCTCAGAAAAAAAATGGACAATTTTGTCCATAAGTTTTTCTTCTTGGCAGTGTATTAAGAGCTATACTTGACATTTGCATTTTGTTTTTTCAGTGTGAAGTTGTAAATTACTCCCARATGCCTTGCAATTTTGGGCATGGAGACTCATGAACTTCTGTAAACCTTTTGATGTTCTCTGTCTGTGATTAAAAGACTATAATAAATCTACACACAAACGAGATGCTAAGAAGAAGAAGCTGGAGCTTCATAAGAACAACTTAATCAGCTCTCTGAAAACATGGGCTTGCACTGAACAGGCAAACATTTCCTTACTATAATTTCCTAGGTTATCAGGCATTATACAGGGGGATCTATGTTATAGCACATCAAACAGCTTCATCTTCTCTCAGAGCACCCACTGCAGACAGGAAACACTTTTTTTTTTCATGTTAGGTGAATTGATTGATGTAAGATAATGTTATGGTAAAAAATTACTTAGCTTTCAAGCATCATTGAACCATTATCAGCAATATCTGAATCTATCTGGTAATCTGTGTGACTAATAATAATTTAGAAAGTTATTTTTATCCTTATGCTGCTGTCTAGTTTTAGAGACTTAAATAAAATCTTTACATCTTTATCTGAAACAAATTTAAAAGAGCATCTTCAAAAAAGGCCAAAAAACTACGAGCCAATCACCTTTGCTTTGGTTCTTGGTAAAATCATGGAATAAGCCCTCTTGAAGCACATTGCTGGGCACAGGAAGGAGAAGATGACCGTGAAGAATCAGCATAGATTTACCAAGGGTAAGTCACGCCTGACCAGACCAATCATCTTCAGGGATGGATGACCAGATCTGTAGATGAGGGAAGAACAGTGAAGGTTTTTACCTCAACTTCAGCAAGACTTTTGGCACTATTTCCCACAATATTTTAGCGTCTAAGCAGCGATGTTATGGTCTGCATTGGTGGGCACAGGAGTAAGGCTCTGGATGGATGGTTGGGCTCAGAGGGTGTCATTTTATGGGTTGCACTCAACCTGGCTGCTGGTAAAAAGGGGACTACTACAGGGGTCTGTCATACACCCTGTCTTGTCTAACAGTATTATCAGTGGCTGGGAGGAGCCAATGGAGAGCTTGCTCATCAAGTTTGCAAATGACACCAAATTGAGGACACCATTCAATATGCTTGAGGGCAGGACTTTCTTTCAGATTGACCTCATCTAGCTGGAAGAATGGACCAACAGGAATATCATGAAATTCAGGAAGAGTAAATGCTAAGTCCTACCCTTGGGGAGTAAGCAACCTGCAGTATCATGGCTAGGGTCCAACTGCCTGGGGAGTAGCTCTGTAGAAAAAGCCCTTGGGGCTTAAGGGGCAACAAAACAGTTACGAGTCAAGAGTGTGTCCTGTCAGCTAACAGGACCATGTCAGCTGTATGAGCTGAGGCCTCTAGGAGTTGAGTCTATTYGTCTACTCAGGATCTGTTGGATCTCATCTACCTATCCAAGAGAGGGAAGACATTCGTAAACTGCAGTGAGTTTGGCAGAGGGCTGATAAGATGGAGCACTTTCCCTATGAGGAAAGGCTTGTGGGCTTGGGCTTTTTCAGCCTGGAGCAGCCTAGAAGAGGCTGGGCTTTGGGGGCACTTGACGGCAGTCCCTAGTACCTATGGGGAGGTCATCAAGGTGATGGAGCTAGACTTTTTACTAGAGTGACAAAATGCAAGAGGATGAAACACATCAGATCTGAGTTGAAACAAGAGATGTTCAGATTGGATATGAGGAGAAGCTATGAAGACAGTTTTTCCTATGAGGACAGTTAGGTAGTGGCTCGGATTGAGGACACCCAACGGGAAGAATCCCCAAGCACCCCGGTCTGACCTCTAAGCTGATCCTGTTTGAGCAGGATGGACCAGAGATCTCCTGAGGTCCCTCCCAACCTGAGTTATCTTCATGCATGTGCTCCCTAGGACTAGCAGGTTCCCTGATGACAGGTCTTTCCTGCTTGGGAGCTGAGTCTTCATGGCAAATGTCCTTGAGGACATTGGTTAGACTCAAGACATATGATATTTTTACAATTCTGTCTAAGATTTCATTTCATATTATACCACCATATTCAGGCTACACAAAAATATCACTTAAGGCAAATATTAGAAAGCTTCACAGAGTTTCATCTGATTTATCTACTTCGGGGCTTTCATGTCTTTTTTTTTTTCCTGTATATCTATTAACTATTAGCTGATAAAGGTCCCATCAGCTCCATCACTTGAGGATGAAGTCCCTACCATCACATCGAGAGCTCTGTAAATAGCAATTCCTTCCTGAATTGTCGTTCATCTGTTATTTCATTCTTCCTGTGAGTGTAAAATACCACTTGGTCTATTTTCAAGGATCTGAGATAGTTTTTATTATAATCCTCACTAAAGCCAAAATGCCCAGAGCACACTCAGGGGTTAAGAGGATAAAAGCAGATTTATCTGTAGTAGTGGGGTTTTTTTTTGTTGGTGGCCTTGTTGTTAAACCCACATATTGTTATGGTGTGCTGTGCAAGGCACGTCATAGTGTCCTGCCTGTCCTGAAATTTGCTTCCTGTTACTTCAGTCCCCATTAGACAGGAGGGTTTTGAGCATTCACGCTTCTTTTCCTTGAACATTCTCTTTTCTACACTCCCTTTTGCAACAGCGACCTTTAGGAAAATGTGTGTGTGKGGGGGGTGTAAATTTGGCTGCAGCATCCCAGCTCCGCAGTTCTGCAGGATCAGGACCTTGGCACTGGGAGAGCTGTGCCTGGGTGCTGCTAAAGAAGGGCTGACACGGGCCGCAGGCTGGYGACGAAGTGCAAAGTGGCTGTATCACAGCCGAGTTGCTCCCYCAGGTCAGTCATGGGCATAAAATCTCCTGAAGCCGATACAAACCCTCACGGACATGAAGACACTTGCTTACGTAAATATTGGCCTGTTTAGTTCCTGTGTCAAGAAGTAAAGGTGGGAAACAATTCCTTGCGCTGGAAGAGGAATTCAGGACATTGAGATGCTTAAACTGTTCTGACTCTTTCGGAGCTTTGCTCTGAATTCCTCATCCTGCCTTAGGTACTATACACAAGAAGGGATGGCAACTTTGCACATGGATTTGATGAAGAAATCTTCTTCCAGTGACTTTTAGCTGACTTGTTCACTGAACCTTTTTTTATTCTCTAGTGTCATATAATTTCCCATCAGCTTTCTTTTCCGTTCGTATCTATGTCTTTCCATCTTTCTAGAACAGATTTGTCCCCTACTCTTTTTATCAGAACCTTTTTATCATTTTCTTTGCTCATAAGTTGAATCTTTCAAATCTCCTCTGGTTTATCAGTATTCTCCTGTACTGAAGTGCCTAGAAGTATATACAGCTCTCTAACTGCAACCTTTCCTAAAGACATATAAAAAAGAATAACTACTTCTCTGGCCTTATAAATGACACCCCACAGCATAATGTGCCCAAAGACTTTGTCTTCAGCAGCAGCTATCACAACACACRCTCATATTTAGTACGCTTAATTTGTTATCTACTATCACCTCCAAAATTAATAAGTTATTAGCAACTTTGGAGCTCTCTGGACCCTCTGGGACTTTTCTCTTTAAATATAAGCATCAGTCTCATTAATGCCATTATAATTTATTCATCATTCTCTAATGTTCTGTTAAATTTCTCTCTACTTTCAAAGTTAGAATTAAATATGTGTGTGAACCATGTTCATTTCTGACTGAGCACAGGCCCTCTAGGAATTGATAAATTCGACATTTAGCTGATGAATGAGGGACAGCCCCTTCCAGAACGCTCATTTTTCCATTAGATAATGAGTATCGGAGGGTGGAAATGATTGGCTATTCTTCTTTATTTTTTTAGTCCGATCTTTGATCACTAATGAAGTATGCTGTGTTTTTAATGTCACTGACATTGTATCAGGAATTCATATCAGACTTTAGTTCAAGAAATACACCTTATTYACAGCACACCAAGAGATGCAGTAAGGTCCATGGAGACATTAAATGTGTCCTGGCTGGTAGCAGTTGTTCTTGTTCAGCCCCGGCATCTTGGACTTGATGGGAAAGGTCTGCTGAAACTCCAACTCCTGTATTAAGCCAAAGAGAAGTAACTAATTCAAGGCTAAAATCTACCCAAGTAATARAGTCTTGGATCATACTGACTTTATWGGGAAGTATTTCTGCAAGGAGGCTGGAAACAGACCTTTAGCTGCTGCATGCAGAAACCCAAGGTGGGAAGGGCAGTGAGCAGAGCTAAGCACAACCAACTGCAGCTTGGGCTTCCCAACCATGCCAACACTTCCAGGGAATAGTTAGTCCTCCTGGAACCCAGAATGAGCAGGCAYCTGTAATGGGAATTTTGGTGGGGGACACTGGGAGGGACATTTAGCCTTGCCTAGATCCCTGCAGAAGKCTGTGTGCCCCTGCTGCAAGGAAAGGGGCCACAATAAAATGCTGCTGTGGAGCTAYAGCAGATGGCACTCGCTAAGAGCAATGCCCAAGAGGAAGGCCATTGTCCCCTGAACACAATTTGGTGCTGGTCCCTCCTGAGAGGGGATGATAAGGATGACAGGCCTGCCATCTGCAGGGAAGTGATTTCTGAAGTGCTGAAAAAAAGCAATTGTTAGCAATTTTCTAGGTGAGAAACAGCATGCAATCTATTGATTGATTGTTATTGTCAGGTAATCTGAGCRCAAACTTTCTGTAAGGAAAGGCCAAAGTGTCAAATACACATTTCACAATTTTTGAAAACGTCTRCATCAAATTGTCAGCAGGCAGAACYACAATCCCTTCACTTTGTGTAATATCTGCTTCCAAAATTCAATAGCGTTGTCATAATTCAAGTGTTTGCTTCAATCATTATTCATATCTCCTGTTAGCACTAGACCCGGGAAAATAATGAAAATATTATTCATAGAATGTATTAGTYCCCAAATTTCATGAATCTCATTGAATAAATTGTTCAACTATTATTATCTCCCTCTTCCCCCTCACTCCTCCTCCCTGTCCCCAGGGACATTCAGATGACTACCCACAAGGAGGCACCCAACAGGCACAATTGCAGGTGAATTGGTCCAAGGTGGAGCTGATGCTCCTGTATTCGCCAGGTAGCTGGACATGAACACGCAACRCAGGATGTGTGTGGTTCCTTGCTTTACTTTACGTAGGGAACCTCAAAAGATCTTTTGAACAGGATCCTAAAATGATGGTAGTTGCCTAGGTACAGACAACAGAATTACACCCCAGGTAACATACAAACAACTGGTCTTCAGTTATCAGGAAGTAAATTTTCCACCACTCCTGAGGCCCAGATGGGGCAGTGCTGTCTCMTGCTTGGTGTCTGCAGCTGAGCTGTGCTTCCAGTCCTGTCTCCAGAAAGGCATTGGGCAGGTCACAGTGTGGTGGGAGAGGGGCTAGGATTTTTGTTACAGCACTAGACGCTTGTACTATCTCATGAATATTATTTAACCAGATAAGGTAGCAAGCTCAGGGCTTGATCATTGTCCGTCAGCAATTACCAACATTACAAGACAAACTGCTTCTYCTCTCAGATGAAGGAGGGTCAGAGAGGGCTGTGCCTAAAGCCCAGGTGGAAGAACCTTGGAGTTATGGACCTGAAATGTTCACAGCCAGGAAGACTCTCACCACACYGTGTGCCCCATCCATACCTGCTGAAATGTGTGAAAGGCCCTGAGAGCCTCGGGTCTCTATGGGATAGAGGTCCTGGCAGAGTAAAGGTGCGCAAACCTGAACTCCGTGGTGTCAGTCTCCCACAGCCAGCTCCAKGGGCAGGTCCTATCACTGCTCTYCCTCAYTGCCTTGTTTGTCCAGRTGATGCGAGKGTGGGTGGACACTAGTTCATCATGCCTTATGCAAGGTGATGTAGTAAAAGTTGCCCCCTCTCATTGCTCCAAAGAAGGAAGACAAGATTAACTTCCCCAAGCCTATACGTCTACAGAACTGATGACTGCAGCCCAGGCTCCCTTTGGAGCTCAGTGGGTTTGCTTCTTGATGAGGGAAGTGCAGTGCATGTAGGGCCTGATTCTACCCTTTCTTAAACACATGCCTGAATATAGGGCAAAGTGCTTCCCTGAAGCATGTCTGTCTTTATACTGTCTGTAAGAAGGGTCCAAGAGACTTGGTCAAACTTGGACATCCACATCTACACTGTGGGTGGCAGTGTCTGATCCCATAAAACCCATTGCTCTCTAGCTTTGGTGTCCCCAACGCCACAGGGACCCCTGTGTGCTGGTAGCACTGTGCTCACAGGGTAGGGGACCCAGGGGAGCTCCAGGAGACCTGTCAGCACCTCTTGTGAGGGCTAACCAGAACTAGTCAGGAGGCTCTTCTGCACATGAAGGGACCTTTCTATGTCTTTGTTGCATTATCACTGAGCTAGAACTGCCTTAGCTGAAAAAGCCCTCATTACTCAGCTAAGAACATCTGTGCTGTTTGCATCTCTGTCTAAAGTGCACGATAGATGGCTGTGGCCCARGAGCCTTCTCTCTCTCCCTGCAGTCACTACTTAGCGAAAGCATCTGCTCGATACTAGAGGCTTTTGAGAAGCAAAGCCACATCTGAGAGCAGGAGCACAAACCTGCAGGAATTTTATGTGGTCTTTATTGCTTCCGTGACCAGTTAGAGTTTACTTGCCAAAGGCTGACTGCAAGATGAGACAYTCACCCTCTCACAGCTCTCTTTAGCCTGGTCTGTTCAACTGGCCCTGCCCGTGGAGCTGGACAAAGTCCTCCTGTCATCTGCCTCRGTGCTGGTAGGACAGTGTAACCAGCTACTTGCCTCAATGCACAAAAAATGCCATAATTTTCAGTGTTTTATCTGAGGGGCGGGGGGGTGGGGAAATCCCTAAATCCCATTTTCACCACYTGACCTGAAAGAATTGTTTTTCTCCCCTAACTTTAGGGTTTCGTTATMCAACTGTCACAAGCTTTTCCACCATGCCCTTCCACTTGGG
Organism: Eudromia elegans; assembly: GCA_003342815.1. Taxonomy (NCBI): domain Eukaryota; kingdom Metazoa; phylum Chordata; class Aves; order Tinamiformes; family Tinamidae; genus Eudromia; species Eudromia elegans. The sequence continues at coordinate 6,825,074 of PTEX01000010.1, read as the reverse complement.
ATCGCTCATAGACTTTTAGCTGTCTGTGTCTCTCCCTTCCTTGACTGCCTGTTTGTGTGGGAAGCTTTGGAAAGTCCTGTCCTTTTTACTGGTGAGCACTAGTTCAGATGCTGGTGGTGGGAGCAGCGTGAAGCAGTGTCTGCAGTCAGAGATACATATATATGTGTTTAATTTTAACTTCACTACGAGCCTTCAAAGTGCTGGCAAGCAATCCAGCAGTGCAAGTGCTTTCCCGATATAGGAGAGCAGCAAGGGCCAGGGTTGAGTTACGAGGCTCTGTTGACGGTGCAGCCACCCAGGCCATTGCTAAGGCAGGGCAGCCCTGCTGCTTTGCAGTGCTCMGACCCCTGGACCAAGGAAAACATTTATTAAATCACAGAATCATAGAATCACTATGGTTGGAAAAGACCTTCAAGATCACCTACTATAAGCCCATCCCCACTATGCCTGTTAAACCATGTCCTTAAGTGCCTCATTAACATCACCAGGGATGGTGACTCCACCACTTCCTTAGGCAGCCTGTTCCAATGCTTTTGGACTCTTTGGATGGMAAGACTACCCCTGGCCAGGCTTCCTAACTGCAGGGTGGTCCCTCYGCTTTTCACCCCTTCCTTTCTTCTCTAAGCACATCTCTATTCTCAATTGCAGGGAAAATATTGCTCACTTCGCAGATAAGTGAAATCAGGATCAAAGCAGTTAGCGGACTGTATATGTGGGATCAATATCAGGAATACAGATAAACCACAACACAGGAGGCCTACAAAATTTAAGAAACAGTTGCAAACCTCAAAGCATCCTTCTCTCGCAGGCTGTGGTGCTGAAGATGTTCCACGTCACTGACCGGCCTTGTGCCACACCAGGGCTTGACTGCCAAGGCCTCTACCCCTGGAACACTTTTTCACTCCTTTATACTTCTTTTCAAGTTGGATTCCTTAGTTCAAAAGTTTCTTTGTAAATCCCCATTTTCCTTGTAAACCTCCCAGTTTTGGGGCTCCCCATGCACAACCCATCTCAGTGCATCCCTACTGTACATTCTACCCTTAGACCACTATAGCCTTAGACACAAGTCATGTTCCTGAGGTTCCTGGGGACTGCTCTCGTCATCGATGATCTCCAGGCTCTTATCTGCCACATGATGGAGGCCATTTCTCTGCTTCTTCTTTCCCCATTTAGGGTGGATGCCAGTTATAACTGTAAAAAACTCCCTTGGATTCCCCTGAGGTAAGTATGTTGTTTTCCTAGAATATATCCAGAACACCCCTTCCAGATTTTTTCTTCCAACTTTAGAAGACTGARAGGRGACCTGATTAATGTATATAAATACCTCAAGACAGGGAGTGAGGAGGAGGGGGCTGGCCTCTTCTCAGTGGTGGCCAGTGATAGAACTAGAGGAAACGGCCACAAACTGAGGCACCCCCCTAAAGTTCCACAGGAACTTGGGAAAGAACTTCTTTCCTGTGAGGGTGACGGAGCCCTGGCTCAGGCTGCCCAGAGAGGCTGTGGAGTCTCCTTCTCTGGAGATCTTCCAAATCCGCCTGGCTGCCACCCTGTGCCCCGTGCTCTGGGTGTCCCTGCTGGAGCAGGGGGTTGGACTAGATGATCTCTAGAGGTCCCTTCCAACCTTAAGCATTCTATGATTCTATGAACTTTCATAGAAAACAAAGTAATTCTGTCCATTTTTGCTCAGAACAACCTCTTTGAAGTTCTGGAAAAGACTAGAAACACCATTGAAAAAGTACCTTATAATAGTAAGACAGAGACTTATGGACTGACAAGTATTATCAAGATTTTGCAAGCTTACTCAKTTCTCAGTTTTTGTTTCTTTTTCCAGCATGTGTGTGTACATGTACCTCTCCTTGGAATGACTGCAGTGACCTCAGTGTCAGAGAAACCAGAACTACCATTCTGTTATGTCTTTGTTTTATTATGAGCTACATGCTGTAATACACTTTGTTTGTTTGTTTTCCCCTTTTTTCTTTCTTTTTCTTTTTTTTTTTTAAGTAAATCCTCAAAAGCAAATGATAAGGGTGAAACTGAGTTGAGTGGTAACAGTAAACTGAAGATATTAGTAGTCCTCAGCATGGCATTTACAAGGATTATTTTCTGAAGCGTTATCCAGTGAATGGTCATAATGGTTTCTTAATTAACAGTATTAGAAGAAAATGCTGGGTATTGCCATGGCTTTGATTTGTATAAATGGACCACAGGATGGTTTTTCTACAGCKCTGCACCACAAAAGGCATTTGTTGCACAGCTCACTGCTCCTCCCCTACTCTTAAATCAAGCCAAGACAATTCAAAAGACACTTTTGGAGCTTGCCCTATTATTTTGGATGATATATTTTCATGCAGTTTGTATTTATGGGGAATGGATATCTCCTATCTGCATACGTGAATACTGTGTAATGTCCACGGCCTTGTGTAGCAGACGTTGGACTGATTCCCCTGTACATCAAGACTGACTAGCTAAGCAGGCAGGCAGTGGAGATTGCTGCTGCTGCTGCTGCTCATTATCGTGTGTTTTGCTCTGGGTGAGCTATGTGAAGCCTATTAACATTGGTGCTGAGCCCTCCACCCACTCCTCCCTCCCTTTTCAGTTCTGTCTTTTTTATTGTTCCACCTGGAAGACCTTCAACCCCTCCAACCCGAGGCCTACTCCAAAAGGAAGTGATGATCTGGAAGCATTTCAGCAAAGACTTATTGACTGTAGCCCTTAGTGAGAAGAAGCAGCACCATTAAAACTAACGGGCCCGGTGGTCTTCTCTTAGTGGTCTTCATCCACTAAGCTACGTGATCCTGCCCTTGGCCCATGCACACTAGCGTTTTCATCAAGCAATAGCTTTGATCTGCAATTCATTCGCAGTTCATTTCTGCACAAAAGGGCTGCAGGCAGGGCTGGGAGCAGAGCTCCGGGTGCCAGCGACACGGGCAGATGTTGGCTCACCGGGCGGCCAAGACACCGTGGTGCCACCAGCTCTCTGACGCGGACGCCCGCCCGCGCGAGCTCCGCCGTCCCCTCCAGCGCGGCAGCTGCCGCGGCGTCACGCTCTGCTGCTGCCTCCCTCCCTTGCCGCGTGAGCCCTCCGCACAGCTGAGGCCCCCAAACACCACCTCAGCACCGGGGGAGACAGAACGCGGTCAYGCAGGCTGAGCAGTAACTGAACAAGCTGGGCGTATTTGCAGCAAGAATATTCCTGCTGCATTCGCAGAGCACAAGAGGAYATGGCGCTGAGAGCAGAACAGCGTGCCAGAGATGTGTGCTTTTACTGCTCTTGTTGTGAGCTAAACACAGCAAAATCACAGCCAGGTCCTCTTTTCACTGCAGGGTAGGCTGAGCTTTGCTCCTAAGCAGTGAGATGGAGACTTGCTGTGAGGACAGTAACATGGCTTCTCATCCCAAACAAGTGATCTATGACCGAGAGGGAGAAGACCCTCTCCAGAGGCATGGAGCAGGGGGAGAACTTCAGTTCCACGTCACTGGGTGTGGAACAGAGACCTGTCTCCAGCACGGAGACAACCCAGCTCATCCCATACCCTCTGGTGCACCAAGCCCATGACCCCTTCCCTTGTCCATCTTTAGTGGACAAGGCCAAGCTCTTCAGAAGGAGGGGGATCTGTGCTGCTCCCTTCTGCAATAAAAAACCCCATTATTTGCTGTGTTCAGGGAGAGCTCAGACAAGAAAGTGAGTTTCACATATGAAAGGGAAGTTAATTATTTAAATGCCTTCTCCATTTGAATTGTTCCTTCAGAGATGTTCCTCACACCTCAGTCACCCTGAGGCTTCTCCTGCTTTGAGGCAATCCATCGTGGGTTCATATTATTTTCCAAATAGTGCTGTTGCTGACCCCAAGATTTAATGGATATAAAGCAGTCGCTATATTACAATGCAATTTTAGTCTGCACTAACTTAAAAAAAGATAATCATGCAAAGGGCAATTATAGAAAGTGGAGAGGATCAAACACAGTAATAGGGTTATAAAAGGAAACCCGCGTTCTTTATATGCTGCTCCATGCATGTGAATGCTTCCCTTTTATCTTTCTTTTTACAGATGTTTSAAATTATACAGTAATTACAAATTCAAAAGGATTTTTTTCACTCAAAACCATCTGATTTTAGCTACTGTTCTAAGTAATGTTGGAATAGTTTTGTGAGGCTTGCAGTTAAGTTATTTCTCACTGCAAGGAAAGGATGTTTTTGTAGAGGATATCATGCTCTTCTTTCATGACTCAGGTCCTGACTCAGAGCCTTCTGCAGGGGTCAAAATAGATGATCAGAGAGGCTCCTTCTGGCTTTATTGCCTAGGAAGGATACAAACAATGTATTAATTAGAAAACTAATTGATCTGACTATTATCAAAATATCAGTAGACCCTGAATCCATACCCTCCTGTCCAAGGGTGCAGTGAGATGTCAGGATAATTACATAAGTTTCTCATCGTTCATAAGTGCCCTGGMAGATTTGTCCTATTACATAGGATAAAAAGCCAGTGCTAGTGATTACAGGCAACTTTGGAGCGTGTGAAGTGGTGGATTGGTGCCCAAGGAGTGTGTGAGGTGGCATCTRCAAAAACGCTGCATGAGGGAAGGTGACTAATGGGCCCTGGGAGAGCCGTCACTCTGGATCTGAATCAGGTCTGCTCAAAATCTGCAGGCATGTAGTCATGTGGAGCATGCAGGAGTCCATTTCCTTGCAAAACTTGAGTTTGGAGGCTTCCAGGAGGGCATGTCTAGCATTTCTGGAAMGTGGCTTAACAGTCACATAAGACCAGGGAGGCAGCTACAGATGTCACTACACTATGGCTCTTYTCAAGGAGAAATCTCTTCCAAAGACAGAAAAGGAATCCAATCCAAATATCCTGGAAATCCATTARGGTTTTTCCACGTGCTTCCCTGGGCCAAAGCCCATTTATCATATCCACTGTRAGCCACTAAAGGGGAGGAGGGCTGCCTGTGTGCTATGGTGCAGAGCGAGCTCATGCAGGCGAGCAATGCTCATGGGGAAGAAGGAATGAGGCTTAAGACCCCCTAGTTAATCCTGCTAAATCCACCCCTGTGCACCGCCTTCTAAATTTTTTTWAATTATTATTACTATAAAAACAGCTATTATAAAAAGTCCTGCCAGATATTTTCTCTGTAACTCTTGGAAGGAAAAAAAGAAAACTGGAAAACTGGTATTCTTTGTTTGATAAAGATTTACAGGAGTTTGATGAATATTACACTGTTGTTTATCAGAACATTTCTCAGAATTGTTTTATTCCAAAACAAAGAAAATGGATAGTAATCAAGTGCCACTGTTGCCCTTTGCAAATTTAACTTAGTTGCTGGTCTGTAAGGTCAGCACGTAGCTGGACTGTCTTCAAGACCACACTGGGGCCTGTTCTTCAGATTCACTTCCCTGGCCTCCAAGATGTCTAAAAGCTTGAATTTTCCTCTCTTTTTTAATTATTTGCATTTGCAGTCAGGACCAAGGATTAATAATTTGTAGTATCATGTTCCATGAAATAGTAATAGACAAGGAATTTCTGTTCAAGAAATCTTTCTGACTGTCTTTGAAAGCATGCTTATATGCTAAATACATACACTTCTTAGAAAATACCACAAAATACTACTGYTTCAAGAGAGAGAACTTTTCATTGATTAAATCTGGATACCAGAGAACATAAGCAAATTAATCATCTAACCAAATCAATAATCTGAATGACATGCTAGCATTCTGTCTTAGCTAGACATGCTAGCATTAATTTTAAATAGGTATCTCATGATCCATTTTGAATTACGTTTTTTGTGCTTCCAATCCCATAGGAAACAGGTATCTTTCATGAATCTTTCATGTTTTCTATGGTAAAGTTCAGTATCTTATGAAAGATTATTKGGGATCATATGAAATATGATAATATGCCTAATAGTAATTAATGTACAATGACAGTATTTCTTCCCCAATTATTCAAAACCTCACTATCAAGAGCTTCATATTTCAATCATGAAATTGGTTTTAGAGTCTCTTTAAACTGGATCAAAAAAGAACAAAAATGTCAAACATTTCTCAGGAGGTCTGAAAAACGTTTGATGGCTCTTTCTACATACAGCCTCATGTTCTCCTGCAGCAGGTCACTGCCTTCAGAATTACCATTGCCAGCCACACGTTTCTAGGGCAGATCAGACCTGGWGTGTCTACAGGCTGCAGTAAACAAGCAGACACATGCAGAATCCAGTGTGCACACTGTGATCAGCTACCTCTGCATGTCCTGAAGGAACTGCTTGCCAGTGGCCATGGTTTAGAAATATAGTGTGTAAAAGAAGAAAAGGGGAGAAAAATAAAGGGAAAACTCAAACTTTCCATTTTCATTTCTCTTCTGGTGATTTTTA
>PTEX01000010.1:6794013-6818392 GCA_003342815.1 Eudromia elegans | reverse complement strand
TCCTTCCTTCCTTCCTTCCTTCCTTCCTTCCTTCCTTCCTTCCTTCCTTCCTTCCTTCCTTCCTTCCTTCCTTCCTTCCTTCCTTCCTTTTGCTGGTAACAAGCTCTTATGACTTTGCTACCACCTCTGAGTAATGGCCAAGCCAACAGACACTCTCAGACTACAACACAACCAATACAGACAATTTGTGCAAAAGACAAATCCAGTTTCTTTCCCCACTCTGAATCTAGATCTGTATAAACACTCCTGTGTTTCAAAAATTCCGGGCACACCTGAATTTGAAAGCACAAAATCCTTCACTATATTAATACCATCAGTCTTTAACTGGGAAGATATTTTTATGTTTAAAGAAAAGGATCAGAATATCTATCATGAGCTATTTCCATAGTSTTCATGTAGAGTCTGTGATTTATTTTACAAGGACTCTTTTTATTGTTGTTTTCATAATCTATTTATTATACCATAACCAACGAATTGTAAAAATGTCTCAAGTGCTYCTTTGGTGTTCTGCCCATAAAAATCTTTGCAGTCGATAGTGCGCTAGACCCCTACCTGAGAACCTGATAGTGCCAACTCATTGTGTTCTTCCATCCATCTCTCACTCTATCCATATGTGGGCCCTTAATTTATACCTAGATTGTAAGTCGTTTGGAACCAGAGCATTTATGCAATACTTAACACCACAAGGTGTTGGTCACACTGAAGGAAGATAGGGAAAAGGGGCAGGAAGAATTACTGCTATTTTTTTTTCCAGGGCTTTTATCTGGCTAAACTCCTAAAGACTCAATTCATTAGGTAATGAGGCACTACTAATACACACACACACATGAGGAACCTTGAATTAACAGAGCATTGGTTGTTTGGCAGCAAGGTATGCACCAAGGATGTTGCTGGCTCTGCACCACAGGTGTGGAGCCTGATTTATTACCTGCTAAGCAGGATGCTAAAGGATGATCCTGAGGTATAGAGAGTTGAGGATATGCAGAAGACTACAGAAATAGTATTGAGGGTCTCGAGATACTTTGTGTATGAATATCCTTGTGAGTTATGTGGTGCATTCTGGTCATAATAGTATATTTCCATTGACATAAAATAGCCAGAGGAGAATTGGACAGCTGGAGTATGCAGTAGCAGAATCAGCAGAAGGAGCAGGGAGAGCACTTGGTTTATGCCTCCCTTCCTTCCTGTATCACAGAATAGTTGTCTGTGGGTGCCCAATTGTCACAGCCTTTGTCCCCTTCCACACAGGACCAGCAGCTGGGGAGCTCCAAAAGACACGTTTCTGGAGACTACTATAAGCCGGCTTGCTCTAGAAGTATTTAGCACCTCTTCTCTCAGCCTTGATTTCCATGGATTGGCTTCTTGCATGGGGCTGTAGAGATATAAGAACATAACTCCRCATCTCTGCTTTAATCAGGGTTCGAATCTGAACCAAGCTTCAGGGCACAAGATCCTGCCTAAATACCGTAGGCGGAGACACAGTAAGGTTTCCCTGTTTATTACCCTTTACCTGGAAGGTAAGCAATGAGAATTGACTTTGAGTTAGAATCGGGTTTTACAACATTAGCTAGTTGACCATAATCTTCAGTCCTTCATAACTGGGTTTGTTTATGTTATGGAGCCCTTCAAATCCACTTCGTTTGGATGGGACGGGACCTTTGGACGGGACCTTCACCACTCTAAACTGGCTTTCTGGTCTCCGTGCCTCTGCTTTCCTCTCTGCCCCTTTCCTCCCACGCCTCTCTCTTGGAGAAGCAAAGTTTATTCATGTCCCCATATGGGACACCAGCAAGGACAGCACTTGGTTTCTTCCTCCCTTCCTCCCTGTATATCTGAGGCCATTAGCCTTTGCTCCCCAAACATCCAGAATGTCTTTACTTGGGAACAATCTAACCCCAGCATCCTCATGCTTCTCTGTCCAAGTTTTGCTCTCACAGGGTTACTCTCTGGGCTTGCAGTSCTTCTCAAGAGCATTCTGTGACCAAGCTAACTGAGGACATATAGTAACAGCCCAACGGAGGTATGTCTGGCCTGTGTTTTGCCTTCTACTCTTTGCTCTGTGCTAAGACAGACACATGTTGATCATGCACCTGTGACAATACAAAAATGAGAAGGGAAAAAGTCATAAAAATTACAAATTTTTTCTTTTCCCTATCTTCTTGTCCTGAAGACAATGCAGAGATTGCTGTATATCATATCTTCTGGTTAGCCATGTTTAATGCAGCAGCCAACCTCAGCTCAACTGGAAGAAAACTCCCAAAACACCAGGATTTAAGATATTTTTGTTCTGTGTAGTTTGCAATGCACTACAAGCATACTGTGCAGTTCTGCTGCCTGGCTTGCAGAATTCAATGTATAACAAACCCATGTGTGTCACCATGCCCACACAAGGGCTTACAGTCTTCACCAGTGGTGTGATACACAGTAGACCTTGGGGCAATGCTAGAGAAGCAATTATTGCACACCTGGAACATATTCCAAGTTAGACAGATAAACTCTGAATGCTATAAAACCTGAGTGAATGATGTTGATCATTTTTTTAGTGACAGTATGACTTACAGGCCAAATCCATCTGGTGATTAACATCACCCTTTCTCTTGGGAAGGAAAGCTCAAGCATATTTTTCGGAGTTGATTAATAATTTATTTGGCATCTGGAAGTTGCAGCACAACAGCTCATATGGAAAGGGAGAATGTAAATAGTCTGCATCTCCCAGGCACTGCCAGGTTATTATTCACAGCTAAAATAATATTTGTAAAATATTTGYGTATTTAATATTTTAAGGAGCATCTCTGGCACTTGGGTTGATTTCAGCATTCTTGATGTGGAGGAAGGGGCTGCATATTCATAGGAGAAGGTTGTATCCGTTACAGATACTTTCATCTGGAAAATGTGCCTTCAGAGCCAACTGAATCAGCGACAAAACAAAAAAAAAAAAGCAGCCACAAGAGTAAGTGGAGATTAATGGTTTAGATGGTGCCTTTTGAATGAAGGATGCCATCCAAAACCCATCGAAGATAACGGGAACCCTTCCAACTCTGGACCCCAGTCACACACACAAGGCACATTCCACCTAGCCTAATGGTGCTTTGCAGGAGCTCATATTAAAAAGCATTAAATACGTGGATGTTGTTTATAGATTATTTGTCTGCACAGGCTATATATATATTGCCATCTTTTTGCAGATATCATTCAGTGATGATCTCAGTCAGGCTGTAACAATTTTCCTGATCATATTCTAGGAATTCATTTGCTGAAATAACATAATATTTTAATCTGCTTCTATTAGCATGCCACTTACCTGCACTATAATATCAGCAGTATTTATTCTCAGTGTTGTAATTCTATTTACCAAGCACAGCTTCTCATGGGTTGCTAATAGCTCTCATTGTATTATCAAGAGGTTTTAACAGAGAAGGCCATTGAGAAGGAAAACTGCAAGCTGCTAAATGCTGTGTCATAATCAACCCACAGTTTTCCTTTTTTGCTTTTTTTTAGTAGAGAGTGAACTTGCAATAGCTCAAAAGGTGAAACTGCTGTGCCCATTCTTCACTTTCACGGCCATGACTTTATAATGTGAATGGCCAAGTCTCTATTACCCAAATTCTTGTTTTGACCTGCAGCAGCAACAGGAAACAACTATTCCCATTTSCTTTTTTAAACTCGGTGTGTGGCCCATACTCCCCTTGCTGTTGTTTATCAGTCCCAGTGGGCAGCACCTGCTTCCCTCTGTGCTCTGCTCYCTACATACTAAAACTGCCTGCAAGGAGGGCGGTGTGAGCCGGCACGGAGCGTGCGGCTGGAAGGGCACTGATGGGAGAGGGTGTCCGCAGAGCRGCCAAACACAACTTCTCTGTGCGACCCCTCTGCCTTCCCTCCCGAGAGGTGCTCGCCTTTCACGCTGGGCTCCTTCCTTCTCTGCTCTGCTCTTGCAGCTTGTGCCTCTCCTCTAAAATGCAGTCACTCGCAGTGTGATGGAGGCAAAGGGAGCTATTGCTCTTCCTGCTCCTGTGTGCTTTAAAATGCCACAGCACTGATTTCTCACTGGCAGGGAGCAGAGCACCTAGCTCTCAAAAAACAAAACAAATCTTACAKCTGCTGAATGTTGGGAGTTACTGATTATCATTTATTTTCTGTCAAATTCTAGTCCATATAAAATATAAATGCCCATCTAAAACCTTACTGCTTGTTTTTCTGAAGCCAGTTTTATACTGATTTTTTGGTAAGTCACGTGTCAGTAGATATATCAGAGAAGCGTTGAAATTATTTAACCCTGAATACAACAGAACACACTGAAGAATTAAGAAGGAAATAATGCAGAGGCYTTTCCAGCAAACTGTGGATGGGTTTGACCATCCCTTGCTGCGAGGGCTTAGAAGCAGAGCCCTGAGCTGGAGCTGCTGCCAAGCAGACAGGGCGCAGATCGAGCAGAGCCCGCCTCTGCTTTGGCTGGCCTGAGAGGTGCTGAAGGGAATCGCATCTCCTGCTCTGCAGAGGAAACAAGCAGTGCCTTGGTGACAGATCCAGGACAGATTGGTGGCACGTATTTATTCTCTGTTCCTTCTAATAGGAAAGTGGGAGTCCTGGCCAATGGCCAGACTTTGCTGTCCCAAACTCAAAGGCATCTCATAGGCTCGTGAGCCTAAGGGTCAGTTTATTTCTGTGACATCTTCTTGGAATTTCCCCCTGCTATCTCCATCCTCTCATTTCTCTTAGYGATCTCTGGCCTGGAAATAGAGACTGCTTGCTTTTATATCCTGCCCAGTGCACTGACTGGGCAGGTGYGATTTAATCATACAAAAATTCCTGCTGTATCTGAGGAGGAGGGTTAGGAACCAATCTTGAAGAATAAATAACTGCAAGTGTGAACAACTGCATTCAMAAACAGCACACAGAGCTCACCCGGCAGCATTATTGGGTCAGGAGAGAAATCCAGTGGGGTTCATTCAGCTTTATAGCAGAGGAAAGCACAAGGCTGGGCAACCAGAGCATCTTTGTTGTCCTTTAGGAATCCCAACTCCTTTTCTTGTTGGCAATACAATAAGGACTTGGGAAAGAGGAGCAATATTAATGTACTTMACCCCTACAGCATGGTGAAGGGAGAGCATCTATGGCAAAGCAGACTTTGCAGAGCTGAAAACACAGCAGCAATTTATTGCTTATTAATTCCTAGCAAATACTGCCAGGATGAATGGCACACTCAAGAGATATGAAGAGGGACAACACTCTGCAAAGCATTAAGAAGCAAACAAGCAGATATGGCAGAAAACACAAGGACAGCAAAGAACAGAGACCTTACAGGGCAGGGCTACTTTACCCTGCAATCAGGGGAGAATATTAACGAGCACAGATTGCCCAAATGAATCATACCATAATGGATGCCCTGAATGTCTTGTGATGGACGGCTAGACAGCATTTAGTGCCACTGACACTGATGGTTGACCGGGAATACAAAGCAGGTGGGAAGGAGGTTCCGGTCAGGGAAAGGCTGTCATCAGGAGGGAAAAAGCCCTCCCGGGGAAGAGCCGCATCCTCCCACCTGCGAGAGCGCGGGATGACGAGGGAGGAGCCGTCCCTCCGACAAGGACGCCCGCGCCGGGCGCCGCAGAGCCTCACGAATGGGTTCAAGAGCAATCTCCATCACCTGGGGCTCGGGCGCGGAGAGCGGGGCTGCGCYCGGAGCCTGCGCCAAACTGCTGCTCTGACCAGAGCAGCGTTTTGAACCCACTCGTTGGACAGAAGCCTGGATATTTCACACTGGTTCACTGTAGACAGAGATAAGGCTATTAATAAGTGCTGTGTATATAATATGCTTTTCCTAATACAGCAGTAGCTGCTCAATTTACTGGCAAAGGTGGCAGAGATTGCTAACTGGCACCTGATAAATGCCCTGTCTGTTCACTGGGACATCTGCCAGTAAATAAATTAATGCGGGCTATGGAAACGCTGCTAGGGGGTGAGCAGCATGCAGGGCTCTCTGCCTGGACCCGAGGAGCCACCGGGTCTCAGGGACTGTCCCCCTCTACATCCCCTCTCCAACCCACTGTGTGTTTCTCTCTCCTGTCCCTCTTCTTTATGCCACAGAACGTGCAGCTGAAAACCAGAAAACTGTCAGGAACCATGAGAAAAAAAAAGAAGAAATGAGCACAGCAAATTGGTTTCTGCATTGGAGATGCACAGTCCTTAAAAACTAGAAATCCAAACAAACAGAATGACAGAGACTCTCATTACCCTCCTTGCTGGGTAGAAGTAAAACTGATTAGAAAAGCAGCAGGAGAGCCGAGGAAAGTTGGGTGTTTCACAAAATGCCTCTGCAAAAGCCTCACCCCTTCCTTGTTTTTTGCCAAAATTGCAATGAATTCTCAGTTTTCAAGCCCTCCCTGTCAGGAGTTATAAGTGTGAAGCTCAAATAAGATGCTAAACTTTGACTTCYCTTCTGCAACCAGTGTTCCTATAGTTGTGTAGCAAGAAATTGAGGCATTCTCAGTTGTACTGTGATTGCTCTTTCCTCTCTACCTGCATTATAGCCCATTGGCAACTGTAGCCATTGCTAGTGGGGAAGAGCAATATAAAAAGGGTAGAGGATTTATTAACCATCTTGGATGTCATTCCAGGAGCAAAACATAAAAGGAAAGTGAGCTCACCAAGCCTGTCACCTCTCCATGGACCATTGACAACTGTATAGATTTCAGCAGGCAAYGGGCAGAGAGGGAAAAGGAGGGAGGATAAAAGAAAGGAGGAAGGAAGGGGGAAGGGATTGAGGGAAGGAATGAAGGAGGCAGGGAAGGGAGGATGGAGGAACGGAAGGAGGGAGCAAGGGAGGGAGAAAGTAGATAAAGAAGGKAAAAAAGGAGGTAAGGAGGAAAGAAAGGAAGGGGAAAGAGAAGGGTGAGCGAATGAGTGAAATGGGCAGTAAAGAAGAAAGAGGAAAGGAGGGAGGAAGGAGTGAGAAAAATAGGGAGGAAAGGAGGTTAGAARGCAGGGAGAATGGAGAGGAARGAAGGAGGAAGARGAGATGGTAGGAAGGAGGGAAAGGAAAAGAGGAAGGGAGAGAGGRAGGAAAGAAGARAGGAAGGAAGRGAGAAAAGAAGTTSAKAATGTGTATGACCAAAGGCTCCTGGTGGTCCTGTTGTATGTATAAAGTAAAGTCAGCCTCTCGCAGAGACTTTTATTCTTATGCTTCATTCCATTCCCGGGTACTGGCTCTTTGTCATGTCCACTGTGTTGAAAACATGAAACCAAAAAGCAGGTGGAAATAAAGAAAACCAGGTTGAAAACTGTTCTGAAGCGCAGCTCTACAAGACTGTGCTCTCCTACCCTCAGCACATCTGCTTCCCATGTCAGAGTGAGATCCATTCTCAGGCGGCTACGAGAAGCTCTTGCTTGCAGAAGAGGCGACACGGCTCAGAAAATGATTTACATAATGCAGGAGAGGGTTTTATTCGTTATGTTTCTGCTCCAATTAGCACAGTAATATGTGCTGACCACTCTAATACTCTCCCCAGTCGCCCCGGGCCTGAGCCCGCACGCYCGGCTCACACGGCACGGAGGAGGCCACGGAGCCCTGCCCTTCCACAGGGCCCCACGGCTGCGTGTCCTCCAGCCGTAGGGCCAGGCCAAGGCATCCGAAACAGGGGGCAAAAAAGGGAGAAAAAATGCAACAAATAGTGCAGATGTGGCGCTGGCTGTGGGAAACCTGGAGACAGAAGGGAGTACTGGAGCGCCTGGCAGGGAGCACGCGGGGGGCGCCAGTCCATGCACGGCGTGAAGGAGGTGATAGACGTGGTGATAGAGGCCCCTAGGTCTGTGCAGCAGTGTGGAAACTGCCTTCCAAGAAGCACTTCAGGCCAGAGTCTTTTCTGTGGCAGGAAACAAGTCCATTCACCTCAGGGGAAAATACAGGGCAGCCCAGGAGGAACAAACAAGGAACGAGCTGTGTATTCGTATTCAGCTCTGCTTGATGATGTGAGTGGGTTTTGTATCTTCAGAAGTCCTTTGCTTCAATTATCTTTCGCTTACAGATTCTTTTGCTTCTTCTGTGCACCCCAAGCTTGAATTTATTCCTCCTTTCCTCTGTCCTGCTGCTCCTCCCCACTCCCTCCCCTTCAGCAAGCTCGTTCTTAGGAGATGCACATTTTGTGGAAAGAGGTTTCTATTAAGATGTTTGTATGTGTACATGCTGCTGCAAGCCTCTATGTGCCAGTGTGTCCTGTTTGTCCTAATTCCACATTATTTGACTSTCAAAGCTGGGTTTCCCTTTCGAGATCCTAATATGAAGTCTGAATTCCGAAATTGTGAAACACTCTATAGATCTCACAGAGATCTGAAATAAAGCCCTGAGGAGCATGGGCTGGGAGCAGAGATAGAACAGATGAGATTTTACCTCAGGCTCATTTTTAGGTTTGAATTGTTTAACTGTAGCTGCAAAACACGGCAGCAGGGCCCTTGCGAGCCTCTGGGCTATAAAAAAAACAGATGATGCCTGTTAGTGTTGCTATAGAGCCAGAGTGGCATTTTAGGATTTAAAGAGGAATTGAGTGTATTTCCAGTCTCCCCTAGCGAGAAGGAGAGGCAGTGAGGTGCTGGAGCCCACTGACGCAGAAGAGAGGGGTTAGGGGCACCAGACTTGGGTACGTGTTGACCACTCTTTGCTGGCCTTGGGGACCGTCTGGAGTCAATTGGCAGGCAGCACCTTATAGAGAAGCAAAGAAAAAAACAGTATTCGGGAGCCTGGATTCCCATGGAGAGATGTCACTGAGGACTGTCAAATACATCAACAAGTCAAGCTTGGCAAAGTGCCGCCCAGCTCCCGTTTTACCAGAGGAGAAGTCCCCCTGCAGCTGCGGTGATGKTGCCCATAAGCAAGTTGCCTACAARCYGAGCCCGAACAGAAAGGATACGAGACCTGAGAAAGGTCACTGGGTGTYGAAACCAAYGACTGAAAAGCAGCGCCTTTTGGCACGCGGGGTTTGCAAGTCCTGTGGGACAGATTGACAAGGTCTAATGAGGCAGCCCAAGGGTCGAACAGGGGATTGAAGCTCACATGGTCTCATTAAACTGCTAATTAACAGTTCCTAGAGAAGGTTCTTTCAATTCCACTAAAAACATAACTATTCCTTATTTCATACTACAGCAATCCTGAGTTGAATTATATTTTTGGCTTTGTTGCTTTTACATAGTCAAGACTTTATTCCCGTTCAGCAGCATGTATTCCTCACCTTGCTGCACGCTGTACTAATTACGCTTTTATTATTTATTCCCAGACTCTTCTCACAGTGTGCGGAGATTTGTGGGGCCTTTTTAGCTGAGAATATTAGTAACACTTAGTGCCAAAGCTCCTGTATTGCATCTACTTGCTCTGCTCATCACTTGGAAAAAAAATAAAATGTTGCAATGTGGGTGCAGAGCTGGATTCAAGGTCCACTGCATATGAAAATGGAATTGATTACTCCCAATGAACAGAGGCTTGCAGCTCTTAAGAACATTGTACAATAAATATGTTGGCATGAACTATGCGTTTGGCATGCTAAGTAGTTTACTGAACTATTCCCTGCAGCACATTTTAATGAAACACTGACAGTTTGGCATCTTATTGGATAACTACATTTAATGGCATGGGTCACAAATCACAGCTGCTAAGGAAGGCGTACAAAATGCTTCCCAGGAAGGTAACTCCTCCGTGACTTTTTGTTCCTTATTGCTATCCTCTTGAAATTTGTCATAGGCAGCGATGAGAAATCAGCAACGAGAAGTCAATAACCACCACGAGGCACTTCTCCAGGTGGAATCTAGAAACTTCTGCCCTTAAGCACCCACAAAAAGAGGCATGTAGAGTATTTGCTTTCCTGAAGCCCTTGGTTTTACCTGCTGGAGGGATGCTGTTAGCATCCCCTGTTGGGCGAGCTCTGAGCGAGAGCAATGTGCTGATTTCACTGCCCAGCGCCCGGGCCCGGGTTTGCTGGCTGGTGCACAGGGTGCTGTGGCTGAAGGCCCAGGGACCCGGCAGCAGGGAGGGTCACTCCTGGCTCCAGGAACCTCGGGAACACGGACAACAGCAGCGCAGTGACTTGAACTCTCCACTGTCCACTACTTCTCTGCGTCACTTTTTTCTGTGCCAGGGGAGAGGTTATATTCCCAAAATCTATACAAAAAAAAAAAAAAAAAAAGGCTTCAAATACAGAAGCTGTTCTTTAGCTGAAATAATCCCAAAGTGGAAGTTATCAAACTTTACAGACAATCTTTCCCACCTGATATCCTCACCTGTCCCTAATCCTTCCATTACCTGAGGTCTCTTACCAGAATGATGTTTCCCTTGCACTCACTGCATCAACACTGTAAACAAGTAAGCTGATATCACCTCACCTCCCCCCGAGCGACAACTCCGTTTGAACASGGCAAGCTAGCAACAGGGCCCTCATTCTTTATATTATTGGTGCCACCAAGTGTCCAAAGACTAGAACTGGCACCGTGAAGGCACATGCTCAGGAAGCTGCAGGCAACCCTGGTCTGGGATGCTGRTCCTGCAGTCGTGACCGCAGTGCCAGACCTGCCACGACCAGAGCTGAAAGCAAAAGTGCACAAAAGAGCCAGSATTTGAGTTCATGGTTGACTTTCAGAAGCTGCTTGAGACTGATCGATAATAATGGAAATGTCCTTGGGTGGATKTTGAGGCAATATTGTCTTCAGATACTAGACATCTCTCAGCTTATTCATGTGGTGAATTGAGGGGTCTGGCTGGAGCACATSCATTACAGCCAGAAACGTGGTGACRCGTGACGTCTGGTCGCACTTCTTGGTGACTYCCCTGTCTGGGCCCACGTCCCACGTGTGTGAAGGATGCCTCRGCRCAGGGATGCTCCGGGTGCAGGGTCCTCCTACCACACTCGCTAGCTGGATGCTCTGGCCTCTCTACCTGGGACCTTTCATGTCCAGCATAGCCAGTGGCTCACGACACGATGCCTTCTGTGCCTGGCAGTGAGGAAGGGGACATAGTGYCATGTTACCAGTATGACAAATGCAGGAAATGTGGGAAGGAGGGAAGGAATTCAGCGTCTCARCTGGAATCAGTGAGGTATGGATGGCCCAAAGACTGTGGTTAGGCTCTGCTCCCAATAACATTCCTTTCAAATGGGCTAAATTCCTTTTAAAATACATGATCTTTTTTATACACTCTTTAGCAACAGCCTTTCCTTCTAATCGGCCAGAAGTGTGTTTTAAGCAGGAGTCTTTCCAAGGCTAATTACAGATCATATCTCTTCACRAAGAGTCACCCTTTCTGTGAAGCTTTTCTAGGAGTGAGAAAGGGGTGACTGCAYAGGGCACCAGCTGTGTTCACACACGTGTTAAATGGGTTTTAAGATCCATATAGCCAGGAAAGGCTGAAAGTTTAGAGTCTACAGGAAATAATAATGTTGAGGACTTTTGACATACAAGCCATGTCCCTTTTGGTGAGTCATCCTTAAATCCAACTTGGCCTAATGCCATGAGCACTTCCATCASCTACCATGCATATTTTGCTGCGGTTCAGCTTTAAGGGAAATTGAAAGTATCGCCTTGGTGATGCGGAGTGAAAGTCCCAGATTACTTCTTTTAAAACTGTAAGAAGCATATTTTCCCTTTGGGATGTTTGATTCACTGGGTAGTGGAAACATAGACTTGCAGATGTGAAATCTAAGAGTACCAACGCTGGGTGAAAAGAAGAAAAAAAAAAAAAAGCAGTGCCAAAAATATGACTTCTTTATACAAACATTGTCACTAGGTAAGAATCTAAGTCAGGCTAGGAAAAAAATGAGCATCTCTGTAAGAAAAGGGGAAGACAGACAGCACAGGGCTGCCTGGTGACTTGACCCTGAGCCAGGCGCGGATGATGCCCACCCTGGCGTAGAATGGTCCACCATCCCCTGCATACAAGTCCTGTGCAGCGCAGCACAAATTCCTCTAGGATATAGGTCATACTTCTGGCAGCTACCTGGGTGGTTTGTCTCCTTTATGACATTGGCCACATTGTGCAGGTTGTTGTGCCCATTCACCTCTCACTGAAGGGAGCTGAGCTGCCCCCATGAAACTTGTCTGTCAGAGCTGTGCTGAGCCCAGGAGGTTCTCTAGGCTTAGTATTTATAACCAGCCAGAACATRAGGCATTTCCTACCTCAGTGCTGTTTTGACTTTGAAAAACAGCTTTAAAGCCACTCTTACAGGGATGAATACACAACTTTCTTAGGGAAGAAGTGTCACAAAGGCCATTGAAAGAYCATGCCCTTTCTAAATGCTATTTCATGTGTGATTTCAGTGCAACTGCTCTGCCGTCCACTCATCAGAGAAAAGAGTCAACACATGATTACCAGGATTGAAAAACTAAGCTGCTGAAAGAGGGCCACAGCAGAAATGTAGAGGAAMATGCAAAAATGTGTGCGTAGGTGAAAGAAACCTCAGTGAAACTGGACCTCTAAATCAAGGAGGTTCCACTATTAAAGATTTTTTATCCCACCTTTGTCACCATCTTTTTGTCACATTTTGCTTAGTTCTTTCACTTTCCTCCTGCCGTACTGACACATGGATCCTTCCACTGGGTTCAGMTGAGTTCAGACACAACTCCTGCTCCACCTGGTCTCTCTGCTGCACTTTCACATATTYTCAACACAGGTTTTTCACTTGCCATTTTTTCACTTTGCCGAATAGTGTCCCCCACCTTGGCTGTGTTTTAGGCCTCTTCTTAAATACTCTTTTCTTCAGGAGGCCTTAACTGTCCTAGCAATCCACACAACCATACATGTAGTTTCAGCCAAGAGGAGTAACAAGGTACCTCCAGCACACCATCCGGAGGCTGCATCATTGGTGTAAGGCAGGTGAGATATATACCTCAGTGCGTGCACTTGCCTTTAAGTTAAGGGCCTCACCTTTGCTCGCTTCTTGTAGAAGGATTCATGCTTCTCATGTAAGCAGCTCTCATGAGCTTCTACGAGCTGTCCTGAGCTAGCTGCAGAGATAAGGAAAATCGTGCTGTGGCTTCCGGATCATSATAATATCCTATCTTAGGATTTGCAGGGCACAAAAGGTCTCTCCCATTTATTCTACCTATTCTTCTGATACAAATTCCTGCACTGTGCTATTAACTGAGATCTCTCTCCAGGTCTTCAATGAATAACTCTGCAAACAAAACTGGGGGAGGAAGGAATTGCGTTGTCCCATGTCCACCTCGATCTGTGAGAGGTCGTTGTGCAGTGGTGACAGACATCAGAGGGACTCTTTTATTCTGCTTCACGACACATTTTCCATTTCTCTTCCTTCTGACGCAGGCCAGTCTCAGCAGTAGCACGCTGCACTGCCAGCTGGCAGTCTTACCATGTGTACGAGCCTAGATTTGTAATCACAGGCCCCAGGCAACTGGATGGCCGTGGGTGACAAGGGGCGGTTGTTTCTAAATTGCTTTACATGCGGTTTGTGAAGCCATGGACAGAGGTGCAAGCCCCGAGCCGCAGAATGCCCTTTTCCAGTCCTGGTGCCCAGGAAGATGCCAGCGGCAGTGCGACATGGCAAGGAATCCATCAGCTGGCCAGGCTGTAAGTGCATTGCATAACCAGGTAAATAAACAAGCACTGGGAGCAATAAAACACGGTAGCTGCTTTCACCTTGTCAGGCTGAGCCTTTCCAAACAATCAATAGGGGCTAGGGAAGAGGTGGCAGACTACCTGGATAAATCCCATTGGAAAACAATGGCTAAATAGTGGTAGCTCCCTCTGAGGAAAGCAAGCCATGCCCTTTAGCAGAACAAACCCCAGATCTCAAAGCAAAGTGGCAGTGAAGAAAAATCACGGCAWAAAAAACACAGACTACAGAAATATGGTAAGAAAGTCAAGATATTCCAAGCATTGATCTTTTTTTCTTGTTTTCATACAATTAAATGGAAATTTTAATTGTAAGTATTCCTTTCTCCTCCCAGGAGAGGGAGAAAGCAGCATTAAAAAGGTGYGTTTTGGAGAAGACTACTTGTTGAGCTAACCTGAAAGATGTCGTTGTAGAAAACCACGTGGATTTTACTGATCTGGCGTGCTTTTTTGTCTTAAAAAAAAAAGGCAGATTACATTTAAAGCAATAAAGATTAGTATATTTTTAGGTAGGTCAAGTGTTGGTCTTAAGCCATGTCAGACCAGATTTTCAAAAGTCATCAAATTCACCTTCCCAGAGGCAAATCCCTCAAGAATCAAGTTCTGACCCGTACTCAAGAAACGTTTGGCTGAAGATRTGTCCCCTGCCCAGAGACGGTGGCMATGCAGCGCAGGAAGCTTCCCTAAGCTTGAGGTGCCAGCCACGCAATAGCACACCTTGATGAAAGCAGCTTGAACGGCTAACACTAACAATGCTACGGAAACTGTCACTTCCTAGCCTGTATTGGGTGCAAGGTACAAGCTTCAGTAGTGAACGCATTCAGCAGTCAAGACATTCAGTTGATCTTARCTTACTCTCCAGCATAGTTTTTGCCTGCTGCTCCATGCCAAACCAAAGCACCGAATCCTTGTTTCCCTGTTGCATTACAACCATAGCATGCAAAATCTACAGCTTTATGGGATACTCGATGTCACAGTGCAACACAGAAGTAGATGCTGCTGTGGGGTTATTTACATCTTGAAAACATTCTCCAACAGAGTTTGGTGTTTGGCAGTAGCCATCTACTCTACATCCATCTGTGCTACTAAAAGCTGAAGTGATTGTACCTTAGACTCARGGGCTTGTTGATAGTCTGTAACTATCAGATATAAGGATTCCAGTTTCTTTGCCTCCGTAATTGTACAAATACCAGATCARCCATCAGCAATGTGAGTCCTTGGAATAAAATAATCATTGTGGCTCCAGTCTTGCCACTGACGTCAGCAATAAACACCTCCAGCGTCAGGGTGAAGCCTTGATGAACATCCGAGGGCAAATGGAACCRTACTACCCAAATTAGGTTTCAGGAGCACTCTATGCTTCCTTAGGTACTCTGCTAAGCAGGTGAGTTTTAGCAAAAACCCTATGGCAGCAATAGCCAAAGCCTTTAATAAACTGAACTACAGCTGTGAAGGCAGTAGTTAGTGAGATTAGATATGGCTGAACATCTGGCTTTTATTTAGGTATGTAAATGAGATTCTTCCCTCYTCCCTTTATTAGCAACACTACATAAATATTCAAGTGATTAAAAGTGAATTACAGGAGTATACCTGCAGCAGACCAGAAGATACCTTGCAACAAGT
Organism: Eudromia elegans; assembly: GCA_003342815.1. Classification (NCBI taxonomy): domain Eukaryota; kingdom Metazoa; phylum Chordata; class Aves; order Tinamiformes; family Tinamidae; genus Eudromia; species Eudromia elegans. The sequence goes on along the minus strand of PTEX01000010.1, from coordinate 6,803,166 downwards.
TGCCAGAAATCTTTACAGAGGCGAACCAAACAAATTGACTCAGTCAGAGTCAATGGGAGGCACAAAAAAAAAGACAAAAAAAACATGCAGAAGCTGGACCCGACTGCCTGGGTGCTGTGGGTGATGAGGAGGYCCTCACCCCATTGCGCTGCTGCTGTTCATTGGACTGAGGCACAGACACAAAAGGTGTTTTCAGTAATGACCATTGAAGTGATGACAGTTTCTGAACATGGTGCCTGCAACAAAAACTTCCTAAGCCCACGGAGAGAATTCCTTGGGCCTCACAGAGTAACTGAGGGGCAGTTGCTCTCCCTCATCAACCAAAACTCGGGAAGGAGACAGCAGTGTCTGTTAGCGGCTGGTTAATGGTGCTAGTGGCTGTTCCTGAGGCTAAGGCATCATTGCGGGGAACCTTCCTGAGTCTTAACAAAATGTTCCATTTGCACAGTGGGAACCATTAAGTGAAAGCCTCCAAAGAGGATGTGTCATTATCTATCCTGGGGTGGTTGGCTTGAAACAGGAGAGCTCTAGTGAAACTCAGATGCAAAAAAMCATCACCATCAGGGCCACAGGGGAAGATCTCCCTGGGCTGGGAGGATGCCAAAACAGGAGGTCACYCATGCTAGCTGCCAGTCATGGTGAAGGTGACACGAAATGCTCTCTGAAGGGGGAATAATTCACTGGTGGGGAAATCTCTGTTAAACACAGAAAGTGCAGCAGCATGCAATGGGCAGTTATGTTATTTGTATTACAATTTAGCTGGATTACAAACAAGGTGTGTATGTCCTGAGCTATAGAGAGGATGCATAGCTCTCCTATGCACCACCTAAAATGGACAGCACCAGCAGTAACCCTTTGCATCCTTCAATCAGTGCAAAGTGGTGCTARGGAAATAGTCTGGAGCAGTTACTGAACACTTAAAATATAGGAACACCAATAGGAGTATCCAGCGACAAATGGAAAACGTGTCCAAGAATAATAACGTAAACATTGCTCGTCTGCCCTCAGAGTGATCAGCTCTGTGACAAGGTACTGATTTTTGCAATTAGAAAAAGAAATTATCACACAGAGACTACGACAGAAATGCTGTAAGGGAAGGAAAAGGCACATTGCTGTGTGATAAGTGCACTCAGAGAGGAAAAAGAGGTTCGGTTTTCTCCTGATCTATTCTTCATACACTGTAGAGATTTAACAGAGYCCTGGAGTGAAGATTTTGTTTCTCTCTCTTAAGACAAAAAAAATTACTGGTGAGATGCAGCCAAGGGAGCACGTCACGCTAAGACAAAARCCTTTGCTAAAATACTTGAAAGAGCAGACCTACAGCTTGAACTTTGCCCATTAAGAAAAACACTAAAAGGTTTCTGCTTATTATAATGGTAYGAGAAGAAAAGAGAAAAAATTATGTTGACATTCACAGTACTAAACATCTCMAAAATGGTTTGCAGAACTAGAACTTGAGATTTATCTATGCTTTGTACAGGTGAAGAAATCYAGATGGCTACAGGCCAAACATAGCCCCCCAAATACAGGCCTCCATGTGGACAAGCAGGTAAGTACACACACAGTTTGGCATATGAATCTGTTGATTTCATTCTGAATGTTTGGTAAACTTCAGGTGTATTTTAAAGCAAGATATCTGTTTGTAATATGCTCAGAATTGAAAGTCCTGGAAAACGTACAAATTGGCAAAAAGAAATATTAATTCTGTATTAGTTATTCAGTGAGAATTAGGACATAAAATGCTGACAACTAAATAAGCTTCGGAATGAGCTATGGAAACAGCACAAGGTCTTTCAGCAGCAGCAGCTTTCCTCAAGCTCTTCCACTGCTTGAGATGTGCCTCAGTGTGCATTAATGCATGAGGCTGCCACAGACCAAAAGCAGGGGCGTCTAACTCTGTTCCCCAACCTTATCCGAAGGCCTTAGGAGATGAAGGGATGGAAACGCCCACGCCGTGCCTGCCACCCACCTCTCACCCAACCTGTACCGTGTGCCAACGCGTTGCTTCCTCCTGCACATTAAGCCCCTGGGATGATTCATTGAGCAAGAACCGCTGCTATTCTGGGTTGATTTTGGCAATTTAAATCATATGCTGTCATTGTTTAACATATCCATTTAATAGAGCATCCGGAGTGTGATGTCTGAYAGCCTCAGGCAGTATTTCTAATTCAYGCAAATAACATTCAGCAAAATCTCCCTATGATATTTAAGCAGTGACCATTAAAGCAAGAGATACCTGTGATGTCTCTGATGTTTATTAAAGCCTTTTCAAGGTGTTTTAATCACAATGTTGCCATTCCAGGATTTCCTTTTGTTTAAWACAAACATTGCGCTTTCCAGAGGATCTTAATTTTTTTCCAGATGCTTGTGAGTGCGATTAAGACATTCCTAATGACTTTTTATCTCTCTCAGTGGTTTAGTAAAATGACTGTGAAAGCAAGACACTGATTAAAATGGTCTCTATAATGGGACTCACACATCTCAAATGGAAATTTTGGATTTGCTTAAAGTTTGGTACAGAGCTTGTTAATAGTGTAGTAGTGTGCCCGAACATTCACTCCCCAGGAAATGCAACAGGGAGGAAATGAACAGGTTAAAAAGAGGAATATCAGATGGTACTTCCCAGAAGTGCAGGCTTGTGATTGAAAGAACAGTCACTTGGAAGTTTATGCCTATATCAAATCACAAAGGATTTGATTTTTAAGGAAAATCAAGCCTTATTCTSTTCCATGTTTCAATGCCTTGGTCACATGTTTCAAAGGATCATTTTTCAAAAGGGATTTGGGTATTTAGGACTGGCTGCTCAGTAGTATTTAGGTATCAAAGTTTCAGCAAAATCAACATGAAGCAGCTCTCAAGASAAAGGCAAAGAACTTGAGCAGTTGACTTTAATGACTCAGTCCTCTCAGGCTTCTGGGACTAAGAGGCCCCTGAGGTCTGTGTTTTCCAGATCCAGCCCTCAACTTGTGCAGAGATGGAATATTAAAGACATTTGTGGTCCATGAGCCMGAAACAGACTGTACAGGAGAAAATGCATCCAGTTCTTGCCGAGGTTCTCTCTCCCTCTGGGATCTTTTGCAGCAGCCAAGACTGCTGCAGGACTGCTGCAGGGATGGGTCTGCTAAAACAATGTCAGCCAAAAGGGCCCGGGTTTATTTGTGATGTAGATGAGATCAAGACTCCTCAGATACAGATAAACCATTGGGAACTGTGTAAATAACCCTTACTTATCTGAATGAAGAACCCTTACTTATCTGAATCTGAATGAAAATTTCTTATGGGACTATTCATCTAAGTAATGATTTGTAATAATTGTAGAGAATTTATCGTATTCTTCAGCTAAATTAAGTAATCTGTCTTTCTTATGTGAGTATTTAGTAAAGATTTGGGAGAACTTTTCTGTTTAGCTGAGTCCTCAATATTACAATGACTTTTGCTAACTTCTGGTAGGGTTTGCTTTAAATTGATCTAACCRAGTAATATTTTGCTAATATTATTCTGTCAAACCATCTCTCTAAGTTTTTCCTTAGGGAAGTCCCATATCTGCGCGATGGAAACCTCTTCATTACCAAGTCAAAGTAGTTGCTGTCTATACAGATCTAAAACAGAGCCACAAGACCAGCCTTAGCCCGTGATCTATGCCAGGATATTCGAGTACTGGTCAGCTTTCTAAACACTAAGGGCGGTAGTATGCTCAGGGAAAGTTCCAGAAATTCACCCACAGATCCCTACATCCTGCACTTCTCTGTTCTCTTTTACACATTCATTTTTTTCAAGGCTCTCTTAATCTAGATATTTTTTCTGTGTCGAGGTACTTAAGTTTTATAGGCTAGCCATGTCTTCCACTTSTATCAAAACAGTGGCAGCGCTTTTTTGATGTAATAATAGCATTATTTTACAACTTAAAGCTTGCACTTGATTATAATCCAAAAACAGCCCTTGTTAAGTAAACCCAAGTGTTGTAACTTTACAGAAATACCATGTCTTCAAGGGAGATGTTTTCTAACCAGCAAACTCACTTTAATCTCTTCTTAAAACTAGCTGTGGCATATATCACCATAGCCACAATTCATTTTGTTATATCAAATGACATGGGCATCTCAAGCACCTCATTTCTTCTCTGGTAGACCTAAAAAACTATTAGGAACTGACACATACCAAGACTCCATTTCAAGAAACTGATATTTCAGTCAGCTAATCTGTGTCTGTTGCCTTACAAATCAATCCCAAGGGATTGCTTTTGGTGSTAAGATGAAGTGGCAGCTTCTGACACGATTGTGAGATGAAACTTCTAGCTCAAGGGGATCAGATTCTTTAAAATTAAGCACTTACTGTAGCCCATTATCAGGACTAAATCATTTTTCTGCTTGAAAACCTCAACAGAAGATCTCTTCCTACCTAACCCTTGCCACAAATAGATACATAAAAAAAATGGATTACTTGGGCAAGAATTATGTGGCTAAGTAAAAATGTTAGGTTATGCAAATACTGTGGACATAATTTGCTATATGTCTACTGGAAACGGAGGCATTGATTTTAACAGGATAACTTGGAGCATTTATTTTTAAAATTTGGTACAGTGATGAAATAGCCCTAATGTGATAAGGCATATTTAAAGCCAACAGAGACAATCCTCTCTGCATAACTAGATAATGTGGTTTATGTTACAGACCCAGGTTTTATCTTTGCTTTGTGATAAGGAAACAGGCATATTATACACTGCAATGTTTGCTGCTCTGCTTGTAGAATCCCTTGAWGGAAAGAGCTTGTTTAAAATGATGTATTGGGATGCTTATTTCTGTGTTTCTCAGTAGGATTTTGGGCTTCAAACACTGCTGACTCTACAGGGGGATTTTACTTCTCCAATATCTTCCTTTGATGAACCAGCTGTCTTAAAAAAATAAAGAAAAAAGAAAGAAAGAAAAGAAAAAAAGAAGAGCAAGAGAATTAAAATGTAAGGCTTAGAAAATGTAAACCTCAAAATATAAAGTGAGCAAGAACTTCAGTGGTGTAACACAAAAATRTATTCAAACAGAACATGACGATGGGGTGTTTTTGCTTTGAGCTCAGCATTCTTCCCTTCTCACCCTTACAGCTGGGTATAAAGCAGAAAATATCGGAGGGAAAAAAGGCAATACAGGCAGCTTTTCAGCTCGTTCTTATAAGCTGTTTTCAGTGGCAGCTCAGCTGTGCTGTTCCTAGGGAGCCTCCAGATGCATTTTTTCTGGGTTTGGCTGGAAGATGGATTGGAGTGGTTGCCGGTGGGAGGTATTAGAAAAGGGATCAGAAAAGGTGGCCCTGGCCTCATYCTCTTGACACTCTCCATTCAGGTGTTTGTGTGCGCTGACAAGAGCCCCTCTCAGCCTTCCCTCCTCCAGGCTGAACCATCTCTGTTCAGAGTCTCCTTCTCTGGGGATATTCAAAACCCACCTGGGTGCAATCCAGGGCAATGTGCTCTAGGTGACCCTGCTTGTGCAGGCAGGTTAGGTAGAGGATTCCCAAAGATCCCTTCCCACCTCAACCATTCTGTGACTCTGTGAAAGTCTCTTTGGTTCCTTAAGATGTTCTCAAAAAAACCCAAGGAAATCAATTCATAGAAACCTGGAGTTAGAGMTGAGTATCATGTTTTTAAAGCAATTAGTGAAAAAAAAAAAGAAAAAAATAGATTCTCAATATTTTTGGCCTTGTTGAGAAATGACTGGCAAATGCTGTATTCATTGTGCCATTTCTACATTCCTCCCTGACAAGCAGTCCCCAAAACAAACACTTTGGTGATCTAGCAACTGAAGCATTAATATTTAAAGCTGGAAGTGATGAAAAGAGTAATTTCCAACTTCTTTACTAAAAATTCCTAGCTTCCTTTATTTCTGGCAAGGAGACGGTTTGATTTTTTGCATTAAGCAAAACTGGCTTTGGTTGTGGGAACCTGTTCGCTGCCACTCTCACTTTTTAGCCAGATTGTCTGAATAGCCTTTGAGATCCCAGAGAGAAATCTCACTCAGATTCCCCGCTCGGTGTTTGTGTCAGGGTGATTTGCACTTGAGTGCAAACACAGTGCAAACACAGTGTGATTTGCACTTGAGAAACTCCGAGCACAGCCCTCCCACACTGTCCCCCAGGCTTCAAGGCTTGTGTGGGAGCTGGACTGGCCACTTCAGTAGGAGCTAGAGCTGCCTTCCCACCTGGAAACACCATTTGGGGTTTTTTAAGCAAAAGTTGTCAGTAAAGAAATGCCTGAAATTTCACACTTCCCAGTTTTCCTGTGAAACCTCCTCAGCTCTAGGAGCTGTGTGATTTCTGTTGCTCATTGTATTTTTTTTTCCACTCACCATTCAGGAAAATGCTTTAAATGATGATGTGAACAGTGTTATTGAAAGGATGGAATTCTGGTTCAAGGATTTGTAAATAAAGATGAAAATGAAAAAGGAAAAATGCTAGGACAGCTCAGTGGAAGAGGTRGGAAGGGGAGCCTGTGGTTGGTCAGAATGAGGGAGACTGTACCAATTTTCTTAGTTACTTGTTTGTCTTACTTGTTCCTTCAAAGGTCTCGGTCCCCTGCCTCMTGTGGGTACAGGACCCATAGCGGGGTTCTGCCCTGTTTGACAGTCCATCTGCATCTCACCATGTGGGATTTAGCTCCAAACTCAGACACCTCAGGGACCCTGGTGACTGCAATTGGACAGTGCTCTGCAGTGCCTTGAAAATCCAGGCTGTGTTGGCTGCTTTTCCAATGCTGTTTAAGCATTGGAAGCACGAGTGGTGYCCAGTGCTTTTCTGTGTTCCACAGGTGCCCACCAGTGGCTATGAAGCATCACTGAAGCCCACAAATGAGGAGGATGCTTTGCCGTGTCTGAATTCAACGTATGCATTGCTCATTGTTTTTAGGCAAACTCAAGCATGCAACTTCTATGTGGCAGGGTGTTGTTCCCAGTAGTACTCTAAATCATTTACTGAAACATCCTTCATATCTGACGCATGGGACTTTTCCTTTTTTTTCTTTTTTCTTTATTTTTTTCCCTCCTAGATTCCCTTTTTCCMACATTGTTTAACAGCAGTGCTGAAAATCAGGAGACAGAAGTATGAGCAATTGGAAGAGCAGACAAAAAGAAAAGATGCTGGTTTCTGCATCTGTGCTGCAGCACTGAGGATGTGATAAGAGGCACCRGCCRCTGCCTGGGGGAATGGAGCTGCCCRGGTGGCTCCTGAATGRGAAAYTGTCTCTTAAAATGAAAAGCTTGTATCAAATCCTCCAGGAAATGATGTTGCATAATTGTCTAGTGATGGGCAGTAGCTGAGAGGCTGAGTGTGAACAGCAGAAACGAAAGGGGAAAGGTCTGGTAGGCATCTACATCAGGAAGGTATCCAGAAGTGTGGGGATACCTAAAGTATCCCCACMGGATCCAGAAGTGTGGGGAAATCTGTCAGAACCTCTTTGGGCCAGAGATGTTTGAGCAAAATCCACACTGGTTTGGGCAGGAGGAGGGATGGCCTTGGAGGGCTCTTGTTGCAGCAGAGGGGTAACGAGGATGGGGTCTCACAGCTTTATGCAGTGCTGCCTCAGAGCCTGGAAGAGCCCCAGGCCCTGCTGGGTGCAGGTCACCATCGGGGATGGCTGAGCATCGGTCACCACCTGTACCGAGGTCTTTCTTATCAGCCAAGATGGGGTTGAGGAGGAGAAAGGGAGGATGGAAATTTGTATCACCTTAATAGAATTCATCCAAAAGGAAAGAAGATCCCTCCAACTTCACCCAAGGCAGGCAATTCTGGTTTTACTAACAGATAAAARCTTCTGCTTTTCACTTTGTGACACATTTCCAGCAAAACATAAAACCATAAATTATACAACATTCAGATGATTGATTTAATTGAATAAAGGAAGATCATTGGAGGAGAAAGTAAATSATACAGATGGGCTTGATTTTTGGTCAGAAAGGCAGTGTGCCAGCCTGTGTACACAGAGAGAGACCCCAGCTACGGCTGTCTCAGCACAGCCACAGCTCTGCTGCGTTATTTACAGTCATTGCTGATCAATACACCCAAATCAACGGCAGCTTTTTCTAGCTCTGAGGAAACCTTTAGGCTCTGTGCAGGAGTGAGGACTCGCAATGAAATCTGTGATGTTTGCAGGTGGAGGACTCTTTGCTAATGGGTGCTGTCACCTGCRCTAGGAGTCAAAGAACACATCCTAAAAGTGATGCAGGGAGAGTTAGGAAGGAGATACTGCGGTCCTGAAGGTGTCTTCACACCTGCTAGCGAGCAGATCACCAGCCTTGGCTGATCTGTGGCTGCCGGGTTGYCTCCAGCAGCATCTGCAGATGCCACCCTGGCTGAAAGCTCCTTGCCCTCACCCTGGCCACCTGCTTGCACCTGCTTTGTGATCCTGCTGATGGGCTGGTGGCCATGTGCCAGGATGGATGTCTGAATGGGGTAAACAACAGCAGCCAAAAATCACTTTATAGTGAGCAACAGTTAACCCATGTGAGCAAACTTCTTCTTCYTACAAAAGTAGCTGTCCTTTGGGCAAGAATTCAAGTAGATCTAATAATTCGTCCATCATGTAAGCCAAGGCAGGAAATAAATGCTGGCGGGTCGTAGTGCATCCCTCTAGAGCAAAAGCAGCAATTGGTTTACATTGCAATGCTTCTGCAAATACAGGAGCTCAACATTTTTTTTACTATTGGTCTCTCACAAAGGGGGATTCCAAACAAAGCCGACGTAGAACAGGGTTCCTATTGTACCAATTAATGAAAGGAGTGAAATTTTACGAGTAAAGCAATGATTTCATATAACCAGACATTTTCCAGACTCTGATCAAGAGCAAGCTGACTGAACTTTAAAGGAAGCATTGAGAAAGATGGACAGAAACACCAGRACAGACTGGGATGAAAAAGCTTTCTCTCATCCTGATGGTTACAGGTTCCACCCCTGCACTCCATGGGTTTCTTCCTCACATAGCAATGACTGTGTAAGAAGGAAGACACGTCAGCCACGGATGGTGGCTTGATAGCACTGGATGAATAAAAGCCAAAAATATTAAGTATTCAATAGCTACGTAAGCAAATAAAACAAATTGAAGAAAAAAAGAAAAAAAGAAAAAGAAAAAGAAAAAGAAAAAGAAAAAGAAAAAGAAAAAGAAAAAGAAAAAGAAAAAGA
>PTEX01000010.1:6674602-6793944 GCA_003342815.1 Eudromia elegans | reverse complement strand
AGAAAAAGAAAAAGAAAAAGAAAAAGAAAAAGAAAGATAAGAGGAAAAAAGAAAAAAGAAAAGAAAAGAAATAGATGTGGAATGTCCCAACACTACAGAGAGCGCAGTGCAGCCGGGCAGGCTGCGTGCCAGCCCTTCAGCAAAACCCCCTAGGGGCTTTCCATGAAAGGGAGTGTTGCAGCTGTGACCGAGAGGGCTGTCAATCCTATACTGTGTCAGCAGAAATACCAAGCAGAGAGCAAATCAGTCTTGGAAGAACAGATTTCAGCAATCTCATTGCAAGCCTTGCAAAAATGCACCCAAAAATATCATTACTTAGCGATCTCGGTAGGTSTTTTTGTTTGTTTGCCAGTGTGGTCCATCAAGGGGCAATAACTCAAAGGGAAGCAGTTCAACCTAGTGATGTTACTAGTGAGGTCAGTGGTCAGTAAGTCCCTTCGAGTAAATGGGTAAGTCTAGAAATAACTTAGCATAGATGAATTATGATTCATAAAATAGTATGACTGGGGCAGAAGAAACACTGTAGTGAGATGGTATAGATAAACATTAGAGGATACTTATTCCTGTCTAGTAATGAGGGCTTAACAGTTCCAAAATCTAACCCTGTGAGGAAAAGGTTAAGTAAAAACTTAATTGATAATTGATAGGGTTAGTCAGTATTAAATCAACACCCCTTTAGCAKGAAAGAATAGTAAAGACACCAATAGATTTTTTAATGCTGTTCCACACCCCAGCCATTAAAGATTATTTTTTTCTGTTCCAGCAAAGCATCAAGATCTTTGCAAAAGGACTGACTGTACCTAGAAAACATGATGATTTCAGTAGGTGTCCTTCCATGTGTTAAAATGCTACCATRGAGTTAATGATTGCTTACTCATACCAAACGGAGGTTATTTTTTTGCTAGAGGTAAAAGATGAAATAACGTATATCAAGCAAATGAACAAAGAATGCAAACAAAAGATCACAGATTAATAGGGGCTTACTGGCTGTCATATTAGCTAMTAAGTTAGAGAGAATAAGATATTTGCTTTGCTACATGAAAGTCATGATGGAATAAATTGCTATATAAATGATTGGTTCGTGTGCCTTCCCCTGTCACTGCAAACTATGGGAGTTTATGTAGATTACTGATGTTTGCATCAATTAGAGTGAAGCAAATAATATCTTTGCTGTATCTATTAGAATATCATATGCAAAAATCAATGTTGCTGTCACAAAAGAGCACATATTTAATATGAAGAAAATCTGTTTTTCTCTGTTTGCAGCTGTTATATTGTTAAAGTTTTGTAACATATACACTGATTTCAATATGTTCAAGCTGGAGAAAAAGCTGATGTCTTGAAATTGCAGGAACTGGGTTGCATTGCTGAAGAAGAAATCCTGGCTGCCCAGTTCTGAAGGCAGTCCCCAGCAGTCAGCAGGACTCCCAGCACCCTGACCCACCACAGCAGTTCTTCAAGTGTTACAACAAGCCACGAATTCCAGCTCAGGGCTGCTGGCACAGYAGTGACAGCCCAAACAAGCAAGGGCAGCAGGGCAAGGCAGCATTTAGAGGAGGCAAGAAGGTCCTTTCCCTCGCCAGCAGCTGCAGTCTCTGTGATGGGTGGAGCTTCTTCCTCTAACTAAGTGGGGCAAATAAGGGTTGTCCCAGGTGCCTTGATCTTTCTTGAGCTCCCAGGATTATGACTATGTGAATTATTATGTGTGCTTTCAAAATAAAGGGTATGGAACATGGGCAGAAGCAGGACAGGAAATGGAAGTACAGGATGTCCGTCCGCTTCTTCAGGAGCTTCTTCCACAGTATCTGAGCAACCCTGGCAGAGGTCCTGTCTCCTCCTTGAACAACTTTATCCTTACTGTAAAAAGATGGGCCTGCTGAAAGCAACAACCACAATCCATAATCATTGCCCCAAAACCATAATCCTCATGTTGAGTTTTTGCTCTTCTAGCTTGTGACGATCCAGGCCTTTGCATACCTCAGGAGTCACGCTGAAGACATCACACTCCCTGAGAAGACAAGACAAATCATACAGACCCAGTAGAGTTGCTCATGGGCAGCTCTTTAATTTTAGCTCTGTTTCCTGCCTGGAGTGGTACAAGGCAATGAAAGTGGTTCAATGACAGCCATTTCAGGAAGCTTTGTGCAGTTTGCACTTAGCGAAAATTTGTTTCTGCAAAAGTAGCTCCTAGAGAGCTTGGCCAAAGATGCCAGTGATGTTCTGCAAAGTAACCAGTTAGGAACAGACCTTGCCTTTAACAGCTCGCAGTATAACCCAGTATTTGCAAGGAGAATTGAATCCATTTAGAAATATGTAGGGTTAAAATTTCAGGGGCACAAGGCAGAGTCCAGCACTCAAATTTTAATTGATGGGCAAGTGGCATCCACTACATGCTCTGAAAATCTCTGCGCTGAGATGACTTCCTCATGGTCACAAAGATAGTTTTCAGCTGTGCTAAGTACCTATCCTGAGCCCCTGAGTGGTGGCACTTTAATCAAAAGGCTGTCCTTGCTTTGAAGAAGGCCCTTTCAGCACCGAACTAGCATTCAGCTGAGCACAGATCATTTTTATGCAYGTTCTCAGAATACCATTAAAAAGGACAGTGAATTCCAAAGCAAAAGTACATTTTTTTTTGTTTCAGTTAGCACTGATAATACTTCTTTGTAGAATTTGCCAAGCTCTACTATTGATTAAAGGTAATTAAACGATAACGTTCACTTCACATTTATTCTGCCAGGGTTGGTAGAGTGTTTCTAAGTGGACAAACTTCTCTGTGATTGTGTCATTTAGCTCTCATAGTGCCACAGGGTGAAAAGGGGTATAAATATGCAAAGGCTGCTCCATTTCACTGTTGCATGGATACCAAGCAGATGGATTGATGAACACAAAACTCTTTTTTAAAAAGAAGGAGTGCCCTTGTCAGTACAGACTGCAYCCATCTGGCTCTGTACAGCACCCGGCTTGCTGGAAATCAAGATGAACATAATATTTAAACCTTATTCCTTTTTTTTATTTTTTTTTTCTGCACACAGTGATGATATTAACAGCTTGCTGAGGTTTTTTTTCTTTGCAATAGCATATACTGGACGATACTTTCTAGAGCACAGAAACTCCTCCCCTACTACTCAGGCCCCTTTTCAACAAAGTTTATGCAGACCACCTGTGTGCCATGTCACAGCCATAGGGCCCATCAGCAAAGGTGGCCCAGAACAAAACTGCACCATCTGGCCACAGAGAGAGGGTGAGTGGTGACGTGATCCCTTATTTCTTCATGAAATTAAGTTAAAAAGCAATGATTCATAATCTCAGTGTGGATTCACTGGTCTTCTCTCCTACACTAGTCCTCTTCCCACCACCTTTTTGCAAAAGCAAAACTAAACAGAAGAAAAAATAATAAAATGACCCTAAAGAACTAAATGTGTCCTGAGAACCCAGAAATTCTACTGAGACTGATGGGAAGAAATATTCTGACTAGAAACCCTGCTGCAATGTAGGTTACAGCTTTCCGGTGATGATCAAGGATAAGCATCTTGTGTGAGCTGTGCCAGCAGGCACGAGATCAGGCTGTGGTCTTCAGGCCGTGTTGACCCTGGTACGTAGGGGCCTTCCTGGAAACCCAGGGGAACTCAGTGTGAGTGCCCAGCTTGGCCACAGGTACGTGCTCCACTGCACAGATTTCTTCATCTGCATTGTCCGTCCTGCAGATCTGAGCAGGAAGAATTTAATATTGAATTTACATGTTGAGAAAACTGTGAAGGACGAACAAAGAAGTGAACATAAGGCTATTTTTCTGCTGTGGCCACCTGACGCTTCCAGGAGAAGCTTCTAGTTCCTTTCCTTACTCATTTTGCTTCTTTCCTTCTTATCTACCAGTGCATGTGTAAGGTGCTCATTTCTAACTTGCAATGTTCTATAACATCTTGCAGACCCTTGGGGACCTCCATCTAAGGGATGCTGCGTGAGGCTACACAAGCTCTTCCCGTGTTGCAAAACAAGCAGATCTGGGCGCTGGATTGCCTGAGCAGCTAGCAAGCATCAAACCACTCCCGGGCAGGTAATTAATTACACCTCATTCCCCAAGGCACAGAATCACTATCATAGCCTAGAGTCCCTTAAATATAGCTGACTGTTAATCCCCTTTCCTGTGGAAGATGTGGAGAACTTGCATGGAATAAGCACATTAGTAACTATTGGCTTCAGCTCAAAGCAAATGCTCAGATCGCTGGCCCTGAACTGCTTATGAGCAAAGACGTGAGAGACGTTACAGTCATAAGTATTCAGCAGGTGACTGGAGACTAAGAAGAGTGTGAATGTGCAAAATCATTCCACTTCATGCCTGTATTAGAAGGCAAAGGGAAGTGCCATTTTTTTTCTCACTTTGGTTGAATTTCAGGTGAGCTGCTTTGTGAGCAGAGGGCACCATGCTGTGCAACACAGCAAGGGATGTCATCTTCATCTCGGTGTGCTKAACTCCTTTCTCCTCCCTCCATCCATCTATACTCCATGCCCGCCACCCAGCTAATACAGGAAGTTAGCTAAGATTTTCTTCGGCACGTTATGTGTGCCAACAAGCTGACCCTGCAGTCTTCCTTAGGGAATTCAGCCCGGTTATCTCCTTCCCCTTCAGCTCCAGCAAGTGACTCCCGAGGGCCACGTGTTAGACATGGTGGAGAGGGCACCAGGCACAGTGCAGGATGCGAGACAGGGCTGCCCAAGGAGCAGCTGAACTCCATCCCCCAGTGGGCTGGACCGGGGGGGTTTCTCCTCACACCGGGTCCCACTTCATGTCTCTTTCGGTCCGCGTTACAGCCTGACTCCACGGGCCTCTCGCTGCGAGCAAGTGTGGCGGCAGTAACAGGGACTAAACAACTCGAGCAGTTACCTCAGCGGGTAGAGGGCCGGGCCCACAGCTCTCTAGGCCCAGAAGGAAGAAAACAATTGTTATTATTAAGCATTAGGTGATGTAATTTAAAGTGAACTTGGGTCATACATGTGTATGACCTGAGTGTTGTTGTAACCGCCGAGCTCGGGTATGAATAGGAGGCCCTGTGAAACTGGAGGTCACCTCAGCTCCGTCTCCTGCAAACTGTGTCACCTCAGACAGGCTGGGGGTGTCCACGAGCAGCTCACTGCCCACCGGCCCGGACAGGAGACTGGGGCTCCAGGCTCTGCCCAAAATCACGAGTTTCTGTAATTTAATGAAATTCAGTTAAMTGTTAATTAAACTGGTGCAAATCCCTGGGCAGGCCATCTTCATCTGCAGTGCCTTAAGGCTTGTTTACAGACAGTTCTATGCCACGGTGACTATTTTTGTACAGCTTCTTTATACCCGCTTACCCGATCTGAGAAGAGACCTCATTACATCGCACTGGGGATGCACTGATTTGGCTCAAGAGATTTCTAAACAGAGCACTAAAAACAACATAGGCACCATGTGTACATTTAAACAACTACCCATTTGATTCCAGCTCAGCTAGGTTCAGGCAAAGGTAGATTGTCCCTACACTATTTGCTTAGCTTGAAATCCCTACAGATTCTCTCACCTTCCCCAYCCAGGCAACAAATGGACTCCTTAGTAAGTGCAGCTGCAGGAGAAGCCATGAGTGGGCTCAGCACAACTAATGCATGAGCTGGGGGGACAGCAACACAGTGCAATCAGAGCCCAAACGTACCGAGAAGAGCACAGGTTCCGCAAGGCTCATGGCTTTAAACCATCTGTGGTCTCACCTTAAATCCCTTCCATTTCATTGCTGAAAGATATTATTGCTTTGAGCGAGTGACACAGCTTTAATTATGTGATTTTTTCCAACACACTTATATTTGCCATTTTCAGTGTTAAATACCTACTAAATGCTACAGGCTGCCTTTCTCATTAGCTTGCTAGAGGAGACGATATTTAAATCCYTGTTAAAATCCTGTAGTTTAGGAGGAGTTAACAACCAATTAAACAAGTCCAAGCCTTTGAGGTTGTATCTGTAACTGGCATTTTCTGAAGTTTTTAGTCACTTAAAGTGCTCTGCTAATGATAAGCAAATTACAAAAGATCATGGAGATGAAACATACAAAGGTTTGAGGGTCTTTTCTTCTCCATGGAATACTAGTTGGCTCTCCCATCACCCCTGTCTTCCTGAAGACCCACAGCAGGGTGAGCAAGGTTGTTTTGGGGCTTGGGGCTGCTCAGCCACTCTAGAGGTGATGGAAGCAGATGCAGAATCCAAAGCAAGGAGTGCCTAATGTGCCTCCCTGGGGCGCTCCTAAGCCATCCCGTGGAAAGAGTCGTGAGCCCCGGCACATGGCAGAGCCCACGCTGCCACATTAATGCACACCCATGTCCGCCTTGTTGTACTCAGCTGTTCCCAGCACGGGCATAAGGTAGGTGTGCTTGAGCAGTCTGGCTCCAGAGCTTTGTGACTGTCTCCTGGTTGCTTGCTCTGAGGATCAAAATCACCTTTAAGAGAGGCTGCGTATAGTAAAGGGTTGCAAAGCTGTGTTGCTCGTGGAGCTGTGTTGCTTTGCTCCTSTTCTGCTTTTGGTCTCTTGAATTGGGGGAAATCACAGTGTTTGGGGCAGGAACTGACACTTCATCTCTGGAGGTTTTCATGATCTGATGGRCAAAGCCCTGGACAACCTGGTCTTACCTCAAAGCTGGGGACCTCCCTGAATTATCCTGTGATCCTATGATTCACAGCAAACAGCACAAGGAGTCAGTGTGACACAGGCAGAAACAGCTCTTTCCGTGGCGAGTCTATGCACAGATGCTGCGAACTTCCTGCTCTCCTCCATTTCCACAGCTCTGAGGAGGTGACAGGGTCCCCTTTCTCTCCCCTTTTTAAAATACATCCATACTTGGTTTAGTGAAGCCCTAAACTTGGCTGAGAACATTCAGCACAGTTGTAATACAAGCAAAGAAGGAAAGAACAATACAAGCAAGGAAAKAAAGAACAATTATTTTTGGTTGTAAGATCATCCATACTATAAAAATATTGTCTGGATTATTAAAATTAGGAACTTCACCAAACTAAAATGGAAAATTTACCCTGACTTTCAACAAGGTATTTATCTTGCAGAGCACTTTGGAGAACAACAGTAAATGAAGGACAAATTCTGTCTTCCGGGAGGTCAGAGCAAAACTTTCAAAGTTGTCTGTAAGAGGTGAAACTTCTCTGTACAGAGACAGAGCACAGAAATAAATTGCAGATTCTAGGGTTAAATGCAGGGTAGACCAGAAAAGTTTGAAAATTAGACCCAGAACTGTATTTTCTTTTTMAAAAATAAAACTCTTAAATCAGAAAATTAGCAAAGCATACTGAAAAAAAAAAAGAGAGAGAAGGAGATAAACTAGGGTAGGGCTTCTAGGTGGCAGAGAGAAGTGAATCTTTGCAGTGTGCAATCACTTTTATAGAGAGGAGATGCAACTAGGTCAAAACCGTGAAAAATGAGAAAGAAGAAACTGAAAGAAAACCAGTGCTGTCCCGCCTATGCTGTCCTTTTCCTTTTATACAACTAAGACACACTGGTTTCACTTGTTACACGAGCATGCATTTGCTCCAAGTCCCTAGTTGGGTATTTTCAAACAGTTCTTACGCCACCTATCAACCCTTTACCTTTCTGACTGTTTCTGTCTTGCTTTACAAGTATCTTCATATTTACACAGTTTTGGTTTGTAAACTGAACACTACCATAGTGGCTGTGACAGCAATATTTAAAACCTGACCTGTTTACAGCACAGGCTCCTCTACCAGGCATTTTCTTGATTAGTTCCTCTATGACACAGTCTAAAAAGCTTTTCSCCAGTATCATGTTGCAATCACAGCATGGGTGCTTAATAAAGCAACTGATGTAGCTCATTCTTACAGTGTTTTCTGCATTTGTCATCTCTCTAATTTGGATTAGCTTACAGGAACTAATTTTGATTAGTTACAGGAATTTTCATCATCTTTCCTGATTTGAAGTACGCTGCATTTTTTGCTGTTTAGGTCTGTCATTTCTATCCATAGGGATTTTGCTTCATGAATTACAATTAGCTGATTTATCTGATTTCACTGCATTTCTTCTTTAACATAACGCACCATGGTTACCCTTGGGCAGCTCACTCTTTCTCCTATAATACTTTTACCTAGATGCTACCAGATTTCAATGATTATCTTTCTTTCCTTTCCAGCTCCAATAGGTCTTCTATGTGAACTTCCTAATTTAAATGCCATCATASCTATTCTAAGCTTTTAGACTTCTAACATTTGAATGGAAAAACATACACGTTGACCCCAGTGCTTTCATACTTGTGTGTGCTGTTTAAATAGGATTGGTCTCTTCAGGGTGATCTTCCCTGTTTCTCTGCAGTTTACTGGTTTTCACATTATAATTCATCTGAAGACACAGTTTTTCATGACTGGTAGATGTGCCTTTCCAGGTGCTTTTTCATACATTTTTTTTTGTTTACAATCCCCCACAGAGCTTTCAGTTCTGACCCCTCTATAATCTTGATTTCTAAAAGCCATATGCTTCCACTGTAGTCAAGATGAAACTCACCTTTTCCAACCAAGCTACTTCTCTTCCAAAAATCACCTGAGTTTCCACTGAGGGCAAATTCTGCATCATTTCCTCTTTTCCTCATTCCCTGAACCAAAACGTGAGGCTGATTCTCAGTATTTCTGTATGGTCACGCAGCACTGGGAGCATTTGGGGCAGGCTGCCATGGGGGTCCTGCTGCTTCTCCTCCACCTTACAACTTCCCTTTGGCCTCCAGCACTTCCCTTCCTCCTCGTGTAAGGGCTGTGGTGCTCACTGAGGACAAATTGGCCAATCTCATATGCCACTAGAGAGACTCGTAGGGAGAATTAGGCAAATGCAGGCCATCCATGCAGGTGCTCTCTGAGAGCCTGCTGAGAGGCCTGTGATACGCGCTACCTTTGAAGCCAGCAAGCATTGCAAACCAAGTGACCTATGTGCCAAATCGTCTTCTATTTTAATTTACTTCTTCTTATCCGTAAGAATCTCATTGATCTTATCCATAAGGATAAAAGCCTTTTCTCCGAACTGAGCCTTTTCTCCCCAGTGGAAGGCTTCATCTGCGGCAAGCTGGGATATTCCCTGTGGATTTAAATCTGCAGTACAAGGAAAGTAAAGCTCTATCAATTATGTCATATCATTATGTCAATTATCACACAGAAGGCAATTCCTGAACAAAGAGACTATAACAAAGTCCTAGAAGCATTCATCAGATTTGGGAGATTGTATAACAGCAAGAGAGAGTGAATAGGGTATTTTTACAAAAATAGACAGTATTTTTACGTGTCCTATGACTCCTAACCTTCCTCAAACAAGGGTTTAACACTGAAAGATATCCTGAAGGTACTGTATTCCTGGGATCAGGAACAGGAGAGGGGTTTTCTTCCAAAAGCTACAAATTGTGGGGKTTTTTTTTATCAAATAAACAGAGAGAAAAGGGAGAAAAGGCACAGTTTTTGTAGAGCATTGTTAAAGTGACCCAATGGACACAGAGACCCATTAAATTGTCCAGACGATGCCAGGATATTCTGAGCCTGGGAAGTTCATCTCCAGATTCAAAGTTTCCAGTAATTAGAGACGCTCCAGGGCCGTCTCTCCTGTATGTCTGCGAGCAGGACGCTCACCACACCTGGGTTATGCTGTTCCTGCAGCGGAAGAGCTTCGCACCTACGTGATGGTGCACGTCAGACTGAGCCTGACATCAGACTCCGTGGGAGTCTTCTCATTGMCTTCAGCAATTAGACCCGTGGTTCCTAATCAGCCTGTACAAAAGACATGTCTATAAATAACTACCTTCTCTTCAGTGTTGGCTTTCATGATTAAAAAAAAATGCTACCATTGCTATAAATAGAAAATTGCTGAAAATTATCTGTGAAAGGCAATTATATTCCTGCTCACTTTCAAAAGAAAAAAAAGTTTTTTCATTTTTCACATGAAATTTTTGTCTACAATTTGCAGGAGGGTGGTAGTTTTTGGAAAGTTTGATCAAGTCCTTCCAACACCGTCAAATTTGCTAATAACTCATGAAACTTAAGGGACTGAAACCTATCATAAAATATATTKTAATGATACTTTTTTTAAGGTGGTGAACATATTCTTACCTGCCCTGGGAATGGGTGTGTCTATTTAAATTTCTGAGCAGCTGTCAGTTTAATTCTTAAAACACTGTGTAATTCAGTGAGTCAATGAATCAATTCCTGCAAGTCTTTCCAAGAGACCTACTCATAGCAATACTAGGAAACTGTTCCTATGACCTCTTCTTTCACATCATGGTGCAAATTCCACAACTAAGTTGACACTTAAAGTTTAGRTAAGTGATGCATTCTGAATAAATGACAGCAGACAAAATCTGGTAAGTTATTTCAATCTCTCATTATTCACATCTCTTTCACTTAATTTCAGTTGTGCAAACTCTGATCTAAATGTTGAATCACTTTGGTTTCTTAATAATCACTGTGGACTAATATCTACAATTTAGAAGGTGGTCACTGATTCTGGTGGAATCAGTAGGACCTGATTTGCAGTTGGCACAAAGCCTCCTACGAGTCTGGGAGTAGCTCTTTCTGATTTCCTGACAAAACATTATCATCTCTGTCCCCTCTGCCAGTCTGTTCTTCACCAAAAAGACACATCAACCATCCCATCATGTATATAAGGAAAGAGCCAGGAAATGGGAATGTTGATGGAGAGTCTTGTAAGGGCTCTGCCCAAGCCGGCCCAAGTTCTGGCCTGAGTTGCTAGAGGCTGACCTGCAATCCAAATGCAAAAAAGTCTTCTTATCAAGAAGCGGTCTCAGCATCAGATGGTGACGTTCACATTAGCTGCCTGGGAGGCAGAGGTATCACTCCCTGGTGGTCTAGTGGTCAGGATTCGGTGCTCTCACCGCCGCGGCCCGGGTTCGATTCCCGGCCAGGGAAGCCTTTATTGCCGCCACGGAGTCACCAAGGGGAAATGAAGCTTAAGGGCTCGGGTGCTGTGTTGCCTACCTTGACTCCAGGAAGGCTTTTGGCCCTGTCTCCCATGAGGTCCTCAAGCCGGGGAAGTGCGGGTAAGATGAGCAACAGCGAGGAGGTTGAGACCTGGTTGAGTGGCAGAGCTCAGAGGGCCGTGACAGAGCAGTGTGCTCCAGGCAGCACTATTGGCTCCAGTGCTGTTCAGTTTATTCATCAGTGACCTGGATGAAGGGACAGAGAGCATCCCCAGCAAGTGTGCTAATGACACACAGCCAGGTAGAGTGGCTGAAAACCCAGAGGGAAATAGTGGCTTCCGTAGCCCCGAGGACACATTCGTGGCTCATGCCCAACTTCCTGACCACCATGACCCCTAGATTCTTCTGTGCAAAGCTGCTCTCAAATTCCTTGGCTCCCAGCGTGTCTTCCCCAACTCGGGACTTGGAATTTGCCTTTGTTGAGCTCCATGAGATTCCTCTCTGCTAAGCTCTCAACTCTCCTGAGTCCCTTTGCAAGGCAGCACAGCCCTCCAGTCTACTAGCCACCCCYCCCAGTTTTGTATCACCTGCACAGATGAGTTTACTTCATAATCTTGACGGTCTTTTCCAACCGTAATGATTCTATGATTCTAAGATGCTGCCACAAGTAATGAAGTACAATTAAGGCAACTGCAGAAAGAGTAGCAGTGATTGATAAGGGCTTGTGTAGCAGTCTTTGCCAGTCTTGGTTTCTTCTCTGGATGAAATGAATAAGATAATAGGTTGAATACATTGCATAGAAATAAGTAATCAGACCAGTATCAGTTACTCAGAGCACATACAGAAAGAAACATAACTCTAAATGGTCTCTCCAGGTCTTTTAATTCATTAACATGATTGTAAATGTCAAGCTTAATGCTGAAGTCTCAATTTTAGTTAAAATTATCCTTTACTTAAAATCACAGCAGATGCAGCAATTTTCAAACAAAAGAGCAAAAGGCCACATCCAAAACTGCTGCAAACACCCTACRGATTAGGATTTTAAGCATTCATGTCACACAACATGTGAAATGGAGCTTCTATCATTGCATGAGGAAAGACTAAGAGAGCTGGGCCTGTTTAGCCTGGAGAAGAGAAGACTGAGAGGAAACCTGATCAACATGTACAAATACCTGAGGRGTGAAGGCAGGGAGAAGGGGGCCAAACTCTTCTTGGTGGTGGCCAGTGACAGGACAAGGAGTAACGGGTGCAAGTTGAAACACAGGAAGTTCCTTGTCCATGGGATGAAGAACTTCTTTGCTGTAGTGACAGAGTCCTGGAACAGGCTGTCCAGAATGGGTTGTGGAGTCTCCTTCTCTGGAGATCTTCCAAATCCACCTGGCTGCCACCCTGTGCCCCGTGCTCTGGGTGTCCCTGCTGGAGCAGGGGGTTGGACTGGATGATCTCTAGAGGTCCCTTCCAACCTCAACTCTCCTACGACTCTGTGATTCTGTAATAACTTCAGCTGGTTTAAAAGTTCGGTATCCATCACTAAGATCCCTCTCTATTCAATGAGGGAGGTGGCTCTCTCTGAAATAYCTTTCTCTGCTTCTCTCAAAGATGTCAAGACCATTGATGCAGCCTATTTCATAAACTTATTCTGGACTGTAGCTAGTCTGGACTAAAGTTAAATGATGTGAAATCTGCCTGCCATGATTTCAGTGCTCCACAGATATCGATCCTACAGAGAAACCAAGGTGGGTTTTGGATGTGTGCAGAAAATATCCCCAGTGACAGGAGTGAACTTGTGAGTGTTGTGACCGTTTGCCATTAAAGCAATGCCAAATTGCCATTCAGCATTTTTAGGTGCCGTATCTCCTACTTTCAGCATGGGAAAAATGGCACTTCACGTAATACTATGTTGCAAATATTGACTTTTCAACTGTAGCCAGTGAATATATGTATATGAGTGTATGTGAATAACAGAAGGAATTAACTGAGTAATGAAAATACTAGATTTAGTAAAAACTATTAGAAGTAACAAGTTTGAGTTAATAATATAAGGTGAAATCAACATAGATAAGATATATAATCAGTGGAGTTGTGTTGRTCAAGACAATGCTTCAATATCTTCTACCTTTTAACCACTATCACAAGCAAATCAATGGATCTCAGTAAATTTATCACTCTGTTATTAGCAACTAATGCTTGCAATATCTTAGCATGATTACACACTAATCAGTAATTATTCCAGGGAAGATAATGTCCTTCACCAGCATTGCCAACAATCCTGAAGATAGTGTTGTCTAGTGAGGAAWATAAATTCTTGTCCATAATTCTATTATTTTAGCCTCCTCTGTTCAAATGTAAGGATATACTTTGTAGTCCCGACAGGATTCATTTAGACTCAAGGTATGGCTAGGGTAGCTGATCAGGGGTAGTAAGCAGTTCCAGAGTTTATATCTGAATTTAGGCATCTACTTATAGGTCTGTAGATGAGTTAGGCATCTAGGGCACACTTTAGTCAGGGGACGTTTAGGACTTATTTCATGTAGGTGTCTAGTGCCACCTGAAYGCCGTATCCTTAACTGCTGCCACAGAATTCTTGTCATATTATAGTTCATGTAGAAAATTTAGATACTCAAAGGCATCTTGAGTGTCACTAGGAGTGTATGTGCAACAAACAAGTCAAACYCTGAGGAAATCGAGCAAGCAGAGCCCAGAGAACAATTCGGTTGGCCCAGACATATTCACCCACTGCCTGATTCAGACTCCATACATAAGGATTTAGCRCAATTTGGGATGCTGTAGAATACCCAAGGCTATGGGGCTAGCAGGTACAAGGCAGGACCTACGGGAGACATATGCTGAAGGTCAAGCAGATGTCCTAGGTGACAGCACAAGGTGCCCACATACAGGCAATGTCCTGTACATGCAGGTCTCTAATGACTGCCCAGCTGAGCAGCGCTCTCTGCTCCACAGACCTATCAGCTGGGCTGTCATTAACCATGGCAGGGACTTTGGCACTACAGCATGCAAAGGCACCTATATTTAGGTTTCTTGAGCTGAATCCTGCCCTGAACAGGGCAATTACATCTTGTCTATATCCAGCTGACAAGGTTGGAGTGACCTTCGGTGAAAGAGCTGAAACGTTTCTCTGAAGAAACAGAGAAGCTAAATCTAGTAGCCTCTTAGGAGTTTTGTTTCTCCTTTGTGCTTTTGCTTTGGTAAATAATGACCCAGTTCAAGAAATTATTTTTATTCAGGGCAAAATCAAGCATGTATTTACATCTTAAGCATTTGTTTAACTCCTATCGATTTGATAGGAGCTTCAGTATGCACTTACATGTTCTCCTGCATTGCAACACAAAACAACAAGGGCTGTTTCAATCATCTCATTTCACTGTTAATAAAATAGGCCACTTTTCAGGGTCTCTAGAGGAGAATAGAAAATAGTCAGCACAGTATCTCAGATCTTAGCAAAACAAAGAAATTCTCCTTTCCACTTTTCTCACTGGTGCAAGAATAATGGGACAGATTTACAGTGTCTGCAKTGTGTCCCACACAGGGGCTCAGAGGTAAACTTTCCCTGGTACTCTCTGTCCTCCTCTGAGCKGCCTTCCTTCCTACAGAGCACTATTCGGATCATCCTTCAGAGCCCCTGTCCCAGTCTCACCTGAAAGGCATCTGCCTCTTAGTCCACATGCCGCAAAATCAGGCGGCAGAGAAGGAACAGGGAAATAGAAGGAGGAGGGAAGGGACAGCACATTGAGGATAAAATAGAGAATTTGCGTCAGGATTTGTTGACTCTGCTGACTTTATTCTTGCTGTAGTTCCATTACGTGCAATGAATTAACTGCAGAGAGAAACTCATCCCAGTGCCCAGTGGGTCTCATAATTGTCTTTGTTGGGTCCAACCCAAAGGCCATGGAAATCAATGGATGTATTTCCTGAGACTTAACARTCTTTAAGGTCACTACCTTGGCATCACTTCTTCCCCTGCTCCCTATCTTTTCATCCCTGTTTTCCCTTYGCTGCAAATTTTTATTGCCTGAAATATATTGTGAATTATGGACCCAGCTATAGGAACGAGCTCTTTCAGGAGTCTGTATTTCATTCTGCTGGGTATTCCATCTGCATAGACCATTGAGAAAGCAAGCAACGCAGCCCTGGTGAAGATGAGCTGAGAGAAATCGGAAACAAACTGCCATTTGAAACCACCATCTGAATTTCAAATAAATTGTGGACATAATCACTGTTAATGTGTTCCRCCTGTGACACTGTCTTATAAATAATAGTTTTATCTTCTTCAGCATAGGTACATAAATCTATTGCAAGTGGATTGTGTCATTTTGATAGCTGCAAAAGCCAGAAGCCTTCATTCWTCTACTGGGCAAGCCCTAAGCCACCTCCTTCTTAATATTTCAACCCGGTGACTGGATTGGGTATATGGAAGTCCATGGGAGTCTTTTTCTTGCTTTAGAAGGACACTATGTCAGGCCTCTGCACTGMCACTGAGTCAGAATCTGACTCAGAGTTTCAGAGTTAAACACAGATTTTATCTTACAGATACTGCCTATAGCACATGCAGTGCACTCGACATCGGGGATACCACTCTCACTCTCTCAACAGTAAAGAACTGACCTTTTACTGCCTCCTGTAAAAATATTGAATCATTTGTTAAATTACTGTTATGAGGGCTGTGAGACAGATAACAGTAAATTATTAAGYTTTTTTTTAACCTTCATATCTTATCTCATTAATGCCATGCACCCTGTGGCCTTGCACACCAAGTGAATGAGGAGGCAATGAACTTTTGCTTTTACTTAAGGGACACTGCTCAAATGAGGGAGGACAGGATTTCTGCACAGTAATTAAGCCTTTCTTGTACTTTGAGTCTTCAGCTTTTCCTGATCAGCTGGTGGTGCCGGAGAACAGAGTAGCCAGTTTTATTTCACCAAAAACATAACTAGAGTCCCTGTCAGGCTAATGGTAAATGGGCTGAGTAATTTTTATCTTCTGTGATGCTCATTTAACTAAATYTTCTCAAGTTCCAGCATTTAGGTAAGTCTAGGTTTCTAATCTCGAGTCCACCGGTCATGGTGATTTACCTCCAAAAGCTGCCAGCTTCAATCAGCAGGCGGGGAATTTGTGCAAACAGGTCATGCAGGACAAGCATCCTGGCTAGACTGCTACCAATAGCCCAGCCAGCCAGCTAAAGCCTGCCCACATCTGTTTGCCCTCCACTGAAGTCACTGTTGAGGCTGTTTTCATAGACATATTTTCAGATAAATCAAAAATTGCATGGCCCATGCCAAACTCTCCTCTGAAAAGACTATGTGAAATAAATGAAAGGCAATAAGCATCACTATGTGATTAGAAATCGATAGGATCTGGGTTTGTTAGTAAACAGRGAACATCAAGCGTTAAATTGCCATTTTGCAACAACTCCTGAGCAGTCAGTGCTTTGCGGGTTGCCATTCAATGGATGGTAACATATTGTTCAAAATATTTTGTGTGAAATGACACTAAATTTTTCACAGTGCTTGAATGTGAGTTCTCTGCAGCAAAAGTACATGGTGAATGTTTCAATTTTGAGTTCTCACCAGTTACAGGGAAACAATCCACCAGGGGGAAAAAATYACAGTTACAACAGCTTCTTGGCTAATGAGAAAGGAAAAAAGTCATGAAAAGTACCTCAAGAAATAAAGAACATATTTTCCCAATCCATAAAAAAGCAAAACTACTACCAAAACCTGTAGCACTAAGGAGCAAATTGTTCTTCACTCACATGGAAAAGAGAACGTTGGATTCACAGCAAGACCAGGATGAGAGGGATTATGCCTGGCTCTGGCTCCCCGATAATCGGGGACCAGAATGTCAACATCTTTATACACTCAAAGAAAAAGCAGGAAAAAAAATAATAATCCACCTTGGGAGCCACTGGATAATCTTCCTCTCCCATAGAATCAACCTCCCAACAGAAATCAAAGAGAGGAACCCACTGCTCTGGGGTCCCCGATAGCAACACGAACCCGGCAGAGGATGGCCCATAGGGGGGATTCCCTCTATGGATCAGTGCTCAGAGGATGCAGAATTGTGCCCCAGAGCAGAGCCACTCCCACAAAGCTAGTAGTATTTAAGATTGATTGAACAAGACAACGAAAAAGGGTATGTTCACATGCTCTGACTCCCATAACACAGAATGTGGGTGAAGACTTTTTTTGGGATGCATTCAGGAGATCAGCAGAGATGTCAGTTGTTCTAGCTCAGAAGAGGGTCTGGGRAAAAAAGGCATTAGTTAGGGTTTTGGCTAGCTTTTTACCTTTGAATCCATGATTTGAGGGCAAGTCAGCACACTGACTCAGCAAGAAGAGAGGCCAATGCCACAAATGGCTTCAAAATTAAGATGTTGTCCTTGAACCAGGCAGGGTGCTGAAGGGGAGGCAATATAGCACAGAGTATGATCATGAAGCACATTGTCACTCTGCACAATCAAGTGTTGCTTTTAAGCTGATTAAGGTCTAATGAGTTATAGCAGTCCAGCTATATAGTACTCCTGTCTATGGCACTTGACAGTTACGTCTGTGTCTGCAGGACGAGGGGCATCCTTCTGGCCAGCGAGCAACGCAGTAGGGCCTTGGGTTCTTCCAGTCCAGCTTTGTGGGCATGTCTCTGATGGCAACCTTTATTTATTTTTCTTCTTGCATCATTTGCTGAGGYTTATATGCATTTATTTCTCCACCTGAGTGTCATCTCTGCTGAGCATGCAAGAACCTTAAAGTAGGAAAAGAAATGGCACTGATTCATTAAATATAGTGCTGTAATCTKATCAATAGTGCTTACACAGGCCTGATATTTTCTCAATGTGTCTATTCTCACAGCAACACTGTGACGTAGGAAAGTATTTCTAACCTCATATTCTAGAGTAATAACTAAAATATAGATTGTGAGGCCCATACTCAGACTAKTCATTATACTTCATCGATACATGTAAATAAAACATGCTACAGCCTCTTATTTGACCTTCTATCCAATTAGCACAGCGCTGCCTGAATCTCCATCCACTTGCATTGAGTGGCCTCTTCAAAACTGCCTGCAGGGCCTGTCCCACAGAGGAGCTAACCCCAGCTGTGTGTGGGCACGGTCTGAAAGAGACACAACTCTGCAGGAGACGTGCCAGGACCCCAGGGTGACAAGCAGGATGATGGGACTGTGCTCAGGCCCTCAGCGTGTTCAGTTTAACAAGATGGGCAGATCCAGGGACATGAGGGGTAAGCACATTGCTCGCTAATGAGTGCAGGTATTGGTAGAAACCTGACCTTGGTTGATTTGCAGGTTACTGTAAATATAGGAAGAGAGACATGTGAATAACTTCATTTTAGTTTACTGCAAAACCCATTAGCAGTTGCATTTGAAGCCAGTGGGGCTCTTCCCATAACCACTAGTGCACAACCTCTGAGATCAGCCACCTCTCTTTTTAAATRCTGATACCATCATTGAAAGCTTTCCCTGGATAGAAAAACAGATCAGCATTTCAAAAAGCCTGATGCAAAATCACCAAGCAGAGGAAAAAGGAGAAAGAAAAGAGTCTCTACCAAAATCTTTCCTGATGAAACCAYGTTCAGCAAATTTGCAGCCTTTTCATTTTTACCAAAACAAGAAACACTCATAGTACTCACAGTAGTAGCAGTGATCTTGGAATAGCTGAAAAAGCAAAGGCAAAAATTATCCTCAAATGAGTGYTGATCATGAAGAAAATGCCCTCTACGAGCCTGCAGAGTACAGAGTATGGGTACCCAGGAGAGGRGAGTGAGCTGGAGCACTCAGGGTGACACTGCTAGTGAAGCTTAGCAGTTATACTTTTAAGGGAGCTCAGACAATACACTGCCATTAGTCACAGTCTCAATCTGGTTAGAGCAAGCTGAACAGGGGATCTTACAAACTTACACCTATGTGCATCAGGGGCAACCAACCTGAAGGCTACAGTTTGATGTTATTGCTGAATTGTTTTAAACTTTAGCCCTCTTAGGACGTATAACTTTCACCTAGGTTAAAAAAATAAATCACATTCCAGAAGGAAATACTCATCCACTTTCAAGTATAAAGCAGGTATAACATAATTTCAATTAAACTTAATCTAATCCTCAAAATAAGCACTGATTTGAGAAGAGTTATTGTGACATCTAGAAGATAGTCCCTTGAATAAAAATAGCAGGTTAATCATACTTAGTAAGTGTGATGCAAATACACATGCGGCAATACCAGCAGATGATCCTGAAAAGAGTGTTAACAGAAAATGGGGCAGGAAAAGCAAAGAAAAGTTTTACTCAGCCTTGCTGCAAGCTCTGCTCAGATAATAAGACAGGAATTTAACTTGGTGCTTTCACTGCTTGAGTATCATCACCCTGCAACCATAGCTTTCAGCGACACATGGTRTCGTTTGGAGAAGCATATAGGAGGTTTTCTTCTTGCAGCAATATGCCTAGAGCCAGTCCTGCTACATATTATGCTAATATTTTGGCAAGATGCTTGTAAACAAGAAAAATAAGCCAAGCTCAAGCTGCAAAGCTCTAATCTTTGGGTAGCTGTGTCTCTTGCAGAAAGAGGAAAGATTAAGTTCATGGCCATACTGATAAGGAATTAGTTGCCTAATGGCAAGTAGTGGCAATGGAAGTCAGCAACAGCCTATGAGAATAATAAGTATCTTTTGGTAAGATCCAGAGAAGACAAAGATGGTAGTTTTATGATTTCTTTTCAGGACTCATTCAGTTTCCTTTAAWATGTTAGATTGTAGCAGGAATACAYGTCTGATTCTAAACAATCAYAGTTCTAATCTTGAAGATCTAACCTTTCCATRGTGGAGAACCATCGCTCCATAGCAGTTTGGTTCTTTGCCAACCAAAAGCCTAGTAGAGAGAAACTATCTGACATTTACATAAGCGAATGTAAATYTAATTGAGAATATGTGAATACCACCACAGTGACATGTCCCATACATGCTCAGCAGAGGCAAATACCAGAAACGGACCTGAGTGACCATCAAAGCTGCCTCATGTTGCTAATGAACAAATCCTGACACCCTCAATGAGGGGCCTGAGGCATCATGCAGACTTGGGACACTGAACTCACTCTTTCCATATATCCTGGGAAGAAAGTGGCCTCCATTCATCTGCTCGGAAAACACTGAGAGATTTGCCTCTTGTAAAACAAATCCATCCCAAATCATTCAGTCAGCAACAGAAACTGCAGTTAGAATTAACAGATTTTGCTCTCATTTACATAGCAGAATAGGGTAAAGGATTAAGGCAAAGGGTAAAGAAGCTCCCTGAGACCTGCTGTCCCCTTGTATACATTACCCAGCAGACTTTGGCAAGCTCTTTCTAGCCAGCAGACTCCATCAGGTCACACTTGGCCTCATCTTCTAGAGGTGGATATTGAGCATTTTGCAATAAAGGCTTTCTCCCACATCAGCCAATATTTTAAAAGCAGAAACACGAGTGCTCTTTCACCCAGACAGACACACAGTTCCCAACTGTTTCCCCTACTTCCTTACCTCCTGCTGAGTTAATAGCTATATTAGTGTTATTTCATTACTATCCTATCTCTTTCTCTAGGACACAGTATGGATGTTTCTGGCACACAGCAGTACCTCCACGTCTCTATCTGCTGACTTCTTTCACTTATGATCAATAAGCAATTCATTGACCTCTGTGGCCCTTGGAAGAAGGCGCTTGTTAGTCAGTCCATGTTGTGGCATTATCGAAGGTGTATCCTTCTTGCTGGAGCCCCATCGCATCGAGCACTCCCTGAACAGCACTTCTAACAAGAGTTTGTTTTCGTCGGAACAGTTGCTGCCAGCAGAGAGGCAGACTGGCCTCCCCCATGCACTGCATGTTTATGTACAAACGCAAATTGTTCTTACCGTTCATCTGTGGAAGCCAAAGCAGCACCAAATGTCCTCGTTTACTGAAAACCCACATGCTATCGCTGACAGGGAAGGAGCTTTTCATCCTGGATTTTGTATATTCTTCCAGAATTCAACTAAATTCATTCTGGATTGTAATAAAAAAAAAAAAATAAAAAAAAAAAGAAAGTGTTATTTTTATTTAAACCAGTGATCACAGGGTATTTTAGTGAGTACATTCCATAGACAGTGGAATGCAGGAAGACTTCTAAAAGATTATTCAGCTCCTTTTGGGGCAGGTGTAGCATGAGGGATATATGCTTGGGCAGGGAGAGCATTTCTGAGCTTTTAACCTCTGTCTAAGATGCTACCCTCTCATAATATTTTACATACGTAATTTTGCAAATTGCAYGTTCACTCTTATATAGTCATCAAGTCAGCTAATGTTGCAATAGGACATACTAAAACATCCAATCAGAAATCATTATGCTTCTTTAATGCGTTAATCGTTTCATACTGGTGCTTTAAAATAGATGGTAAAACGCACCCAGCAGTCRCCTAAACAATAACTGATCTTCTAATAACGTAGAAGCAGCTCTGCCTAGTGTCACTCTGTCATACGTTCAACAGCCTAAAATGCTCAAGCAAATTCGTCAACTACAAGTAAACCAAACATTAAATAAAAGCAATAGTGGTAACTAAAATTAACTTGACATTCCAAACAAAAGAAAAAATAACAGACTTAGGGCCCCAATGCTAAGCAGTGAGTCATTGCTTCAGTGTGCTCAGGACACTGGCACGGTACTAGGGAGAGAGACTCCCCTTGAAGTTGGCATGGATGCAATATAGTTAACTCYGCATTTGGAAAGCACTTGTAACACACTTAGCAATCGATATTAAAGAAATTCTACTGAGGAGGATTCAAAATCAGGGAGACAGACTGGGAAATGGCTTGATGCTTATAAAGAGCATGTGGTACAGTTTAGAAAGTGCAGCCCTGTGTTGTGTGGCTGTGCYGCAAGACCCAAGGAGCTTTTCCTCATCTTACTGTCCCCTAGAGKAGGAACACAGAGGCAAGTTTTCCCTCCCAAGGAAAATATCCAAGAATTGGAAAAAATTCTTCACGCCAAATCAGGATAGGAAGTCTTTATGTCAATTAAAAAAAAGGAAAAAGATTAAATTACTTGGGTTTAAAAAGGGTTTTCTACTCAATTGCGAGTATTTGGGGCTTTCAGCAYACATTTTCAGTAGAAAAGTCACTTTCAAATGAAAGAAATAGAATTTCTTATTTGAAAACTTGAAATATTTCATTTCTCCAGAACCAACAGTTGTCCAGATCACATACCTCTGMTGGTGGCATCTCCCTGCCCTGTCCCAAGTTGGGAGCTACAGAAGGATCAGAGATCAACTTTTCATTCTGTTTGTACACCACCTAGTACARYTGCCCTTGATCTGATGTTATTAAGCTGATAAAAGCTCCCATCTCCATGTGAGGAAGAACTTCTTTGCCATGAGGGTGCCAGAGCCCTAGAAGAGGCTGCCCAGAGAGGCTGTGGAGTCTCCTTCTCTGGAGATCTTCCAAACCCGCCTGGCTGCCACCCTGTGCCCCGTGCTCTGGGTGTCCCTGCTGGAGCAGGGGGTTGGACTGGGTGATCTCTAGAGGTCCCTTCCAACCTCAACCCTTCTGTGATTCTATGATTCTGTAACYGGAGGAAGGAGGTTTTCCTTTCTGTCAGCAAGTCCTAACAAAGTAAAGTTTCATATGACAAAACTCACACCTCACGGCCCCAGAGAAACATACAAGCAGCAAGTACATCACAGCAAATGCACAGGGATTTGCCAATGGCTTAATTTTAAAACTAAAACAAATAACAGTAACGATAATTACAGAATGCTGCAGAAGATATCTATAAATGAAGAGCAATATGAACACAAAAGGCTTCAATCCATATCCTGAGTCACATCTCATACAAGACTCAGGATCCTGGCTCTGCATCAAAGGACCTGAGCAAAATGGCTCCTCCATGTCTGCCTTAGAGGGATTTTGAGGTGCAAGAGCAGCTCAGTTTAACCCGCTCTCCACACGGAAGTGAATGTCCTGTTACTCGTCCCAGAGTTCTGTGAACCCAGAACAGTGAAGCAGCAGGATCTCTGTATGTTTCTGGATGAACAAGCAATGATGCCTGGGCACAGAGTGAATTTTATTAGGTTTCTATCTTTAAACCTGTGATGATATTTCTAAACCAGATTAATCCAGATCTCTAAATCCAGAGTCCCAGGTTAGACATGCTTTATGGTCATCATTAGTATAAGCAATTAGTCTAGTAATAAATTAAGGAATGATCAAAGTGGTATGGATTTATCACACACATCCTTGGCTGATATTCATTTAGATCACCATTCTC
This sequence comes from Eudromia elegans, assembly GCA_003342815.1. Classification (NCBI taxonomy): domain Eukaryota; kingdom Metazoa; phylum Chordata; class Aves; order Tinamiformes; family Tinamidae; genus Eudromia; species Eudromia elegans. The sequence continues at coordinate 6,770,717 of PTEX01000010.1, read as the reverse complement.
CCACAGTCTTAACATTAGTCCAGCCCTTTTCTTTGCATCATCTTTGACCTGAGACTGCTCAGTCCACTAGAAGTTTGTTCTGTTATTTCCACAAAACAATTCAGAGTTRCTTATAGATTGACACATGAGCAATCGGAACATTCAGAAACAATTATCCACCATCATAAGATATATGATAGTAACAGGAATGCTTTTTTTAAAGGAGCTATTATTAATCATTTAAGCTGTTTTTAAATTTAGACCTGCAAAGAGTAGTATTTCTGAACAGTGAGCTACAATGGAGTGTATTTTTAGAATACCTTGCTTTTTAGGTACGTGCAAAATCTTTCCAAGATTCTTTCCCGATACACGAGCATGACAATTCAGTCCACAGCAGAAAGGATGGAGCCAGTACCTGCCAAAGCTAGCAACCAAGACATTCAAGTTTCTGAAGAGCATCTGCATCTTTGGCATCTTATTTTCATGAGCACCTTTTAAARCATTGCAGACATTTATCACCAACAAAAAAAACAGTGCACTTTTACTGAAGTGATGCTTGCTAATTTTGCTACCTTCCTACCCAGCACTGTGGCTCCTCAACAGCAAGTGCTGAAAAGTATTTAAAAGAAAAGTGTTAAAAACTAAACAAAAAGCCACAAGTGGATAAGTTTTATAGTACGTATGATCTGAAAGGAGCACAGTGCAGCTGCATGCACTGCTTTTGTTTCAGCAGTGATGCAATAAAAGAAATCTTTCCTTTTGACTAAATCCCCCACCCACTAAAAGACATGTTGGGTTCCCACACTGTACATTTTACGCCATTCAGTCTCTCTTCCACTACGTTATGTTTCAAGTTCCTTATTATGAGAAACATGTGAACATATTGGAAGGAGTCAAAAGAGGAAGAAGGGTGACTTGAGAATACTCAGCCTTTAAGGAAACAAGTGGACCTTTATAGACAATGAGAGGTGGCATTATAATAGATATGAAATGCATTAAGAGATGCCACAAAGAGGACTGCAATAAATTGTTCTCCAAACCTCTCCCCATAAACTTTTCTGAGACAGRTGGAAATGGCTTTAGATTAGACTTGAGAGTGAGTCTGTCCATCTCAGGCGACCGTATAGACCTATCTGTAGGCAACCAAATCACGCTCCAAACCTCCACTTCTTATACTGGAAACTTGGAAACCTAGAGTATTTACAGTTATACACCTAGAGAAGTCAACACTAATCTCATGCCGAATGTTTGAGAGAAACTTCCCAGGGAAATGATTCCAACAGCAAAGACCAGCAAGTCCTGGAGCTGTTTGCCTAGAGAGCATGGGCAGTCTCCACCACTGGCTCCTCCCAAGACAAGGGAATGTGCATCCCTCAGATGTAGTTTGGTGGGGATGTATTCAGGAGTGTACAGATGGACTAAACGGTGTCTTTTTTTCTCCTGTTTTCTGTGATTCCTATGTTTCTACTTACGGGGGTGTGCAAGGATGTAGAAGAAGCCCCAAGGGCCTCTAAGATTAGAGTAGATGAAAAGGCAGCTGGAGAAGCTGTTATTGCCTCCTGACTCAAATACAGGCACTGGAAACTGTGCTCTTGGCTCAGAAACTGGAATGAAAAGGAATCAAATGGAAACAAATTCAAAGGAGGGCCTGAGAACTTTGCAATCCAGTCTCAAATATCCTGGTATGCCTATCTCAAATATAATGAAYAAATAAATACTGAGATAGTTTAATGCTTGTTTGTTTTCAGGATTTCTTTCTTCCAAAATAAAAAAGTGCATAAAATCTATTTAAACATAACAAAGTACAGATTCTTATCCAGGCAATGAGGTTAAACGGGTAAGAGCAACCACTGGGAGAGAAGATATTACTATCTCATTAACGATGGGCAAACCACTAAAAAAAATTAGTGGCATCATGGAGTTTGTAGCTTTTGAGCAAATTGCACAGTTCCTGAAAAAAAATGAATTCTCACTGCAGTCAAGAGACATTTTGTTCTTTTGTGGTAACTGTTCTGTTGTGCTCACTTCTCACGTACCACAGAATAGAAATGTATATGGAAATAAAYCCCTCTGGAAAAAGAAAAAAAAAGTGTAAGTGTTGATTCTTTTTTGTGTCAGTAAGAGCAGACTTTATTGAAATGGAAGAAGCAAAATAGTATCACTTCAGCATACAAAAGCACCAGCTATCTATAGCACGGAGTAATAAAAGTTACAATAAAAACACACTGTAGATGAAGCAACCGGCTCTGACTGGGAGGAGCTGTCCTGGCTGCAGAAGGACGGAGGGAATCCGTTCCCCTCTAGTGCTCTGTCAGTGCATGTCATGTCATGCCAGATGTCAGATATACTGACAGCCAAATTCTCTTTCACTGCAACACTCTAATGTAAATTTTTCAAAGACATCAAGTCTCAAATTTAGGATATCCATTTAAGCGTTTATTAAAATTTACAAAGATCTCTCTTGAAAGTCGRTGTCCAACTAAACCAGGTATTTCCATCCCCATTTTGTACTTTTTGGCCAAATAAAAATCCTCAGACTGGGACACACAGCCACAAAGCCAGAGGCTGTTTCTGCCTCGCAGGTGACTTTGGCCGGCGCAGTGCTGACCTGCACTGCACTTGCTGATAAACAGTGAGGCCCCAAAACTACCTGCTGAATTGCGTTAGTGCAGCCCATGCACTTCTCCAAATGGGTCAAAGATGGTTTTGCTTAATGTGGCTCAGAAACCGTTCAAACTTGTGACAGGGTCTTTTTTTCACCCTCACTTTGAGGTGACGTTTTTTCCCAAAGTAAAGCCAGGCTTGCAATGTGCCCCACAATATTAATAACATAACTAAACAGACTACAGGATCTGTTGAAATAGCCTCTCTTCAGGCCTGTGAATTTGTACATCTGTCTCCTGAAAACCAAAGTACACAGTTATTCCCATAGAATCAGGATATGGCTGTATGGTCCTCCTACACTTGAGATGCCAGTACCTGCAGTATAGATAGATTCTATAAAGAAATAAAGATTCGACTGTGAAAGTGAGAAAAATACAATGGTCTAAGATAAACTTTGGATAAGCTGAAAATTACTACCCAATCCSTATTTCATTTTCATTATTTGCATTTAAAATACTCTAACATAAACTAAAGGAAATATCAAAATGAAAATTTCTTTGTAATAAAGGAATCAAAAACTGCAGCTAAGGATGATAACGCAAGTTATTTTATATAATACAAACTGTGTAAATCTTAAGCATCTGAAACTGCTTAGTATTTTAAGGCTTTTGAGTCAAAATGTGAAATAAYCTAGCAGATATTTTTATTTGACTCTTTATCACTTCAAAATAAACCCACCAAAGTAAGTAAATGAGTAAGTAAGTAAATTTTACTCTCCTACAGCCTTCTCTCCTTCACCTATTTAACAGCAGCACAGTGGATGGATAGCTGGAATAATATGGACCTTCCTAAAGCAGGTGAAGAAATAGGGAAAAATCTTTTTACTTTCTCTTTTGTGCTAACACTGGTGGTCGTCACTTTCTCCCAGCTTCCTCCTCAGTCCAAAGGGGATCTTTGGTACAAAGAAATCCTCACCACTAATCTTCCTCTCGCTATAGAGTGTCTCCGTTTCCAACGAGCTGCTGCTTGTGGTGACTTTTGTCCTTTTTGGGCCTCTGAAGCCAACATACAGGCATCCCGGTAAGTGAAAGTCTGTTTAATATTCCCATCAGTCAGCCTCTTTTTCAGATGTCGGATTCTTGCTTTCTTGTTCTCTGCTGGGAAGAAGATTCCCATGCTAGTTTTCAATCATGTCTCTGCACATGCTGACAGTGAATAACTCTCCTTTTTGCTGACGCTTTGGAATTTCTGAGAGCAGAGAGCACGACCTGCTCTGACCCACTTCAGGGATCCCCTAAGTGAACTTTCCCAGCTGCAGGAAGCAGCTTTGCATTTGCCTGATGCCCTTGCCAAGAGGCACAGCGAGGRGATTTCTCGACTACCCCCAGCGTTACTGACCCGTTCTGTGGCCTCGCAGTGCTGCCCAGTGTTGATTTTCTTTGTCAAGAGCATGGGGAAGGTGGTAATGGAGGCGGCATCTGCCCATGTTGTCTACGTTCTCAGATGTATGAGGCAATCAGGACTTCTTTTTACTAGCAGAAATGCTCTGACTTGTCAAAAAGGCAGATTTCTGCCTCCTGCTTTATTCTTTTGATCACTTCCCAGRCTTTCCACCTCCTGCCATGCTATAAGGTTGCATAAGCATAACTCATAGCAAGCCAAAAGGTTTCAGAGCTTCCTCAGTAATTAGGCTTCTAAACAATAAAATGTTTATACAAACATCAAAGGTCCATCTAGCCCAGGGTCCATCTCTGGCAATGGGCAGCTGACAATGTTCTGTGCGGAACATAAGAACTAAGCAAATGCACMAAGGTCCCAGCAGGGCTGGAAATTAGGGTTTGGGGTTGTCTTAGGGACTTCCAGAAACAAAAATCTCTGTACCTTTGCATTTAATAGCTTCAAATGGACTTTTATTCCATTAAATTATTGACTTACTTCTTGAACACTCTGCAACTTTCAACAAATTTCTTCTTTTGCTTTTCTGGAATATAATGTCTGGTGATTTAATGAGCTAGCCCCTAATTCCTGTATTATGAGAGACAGTGAGTAATTGTGCTCTACTTTCACGCCATCCACGGCTTACAAATCTCTCTCTTATCWTCTCCTGGCTGTGTCCTCTTCAAGCTGAAGAGTCTGGCTGCTCAATCACACTTCATAGAGAAGCCATTCCTTCCACACCTTTAATCTTTTCTCGTTCTGTGTCTTTTCTGAGATGCAGAGACAAGAACTGCCAGCAGTATTTGGGACACAGGTGCACCATAAACTTGTACAGTGCCTTAATGCTGCTTTCTGTTTTCTGTTCTTGTCTCGGTACCTACTTCTGTCTTTCAGCCACTGCTGAACCCTGAGCTGATGTTTTCATTCAAACTATGAGGGTTTCACCTGAGCGAAAGGACCTAAGATAGTTCTTCATTGTTGGATTTTAGTTTTTATGACCTGAAAAAGCTAATATTATTATAAATTTTGCCACTTAATTTCCCACCTCCTTTTCTACATCACTTATGAGTATGTTGATCGGCACAGGTGTCAGTAAGTTAAATGGGCAATACTATTAAATAATAGATGATTAGATACTAGAATGAGCAACACTATCAATCTTTAACAGGAATCAGTAACAGAAGAAAATCTTCCTTCCTTAAAAGGACAATACAGCTACACAATTTGACAAAAGTTGTTCTTAGGGGAGGAAAATGTTAAGCTAGAACAGGAGACATTGTCCTTAACAGCTCCGCTGGTAGTTTATTCAGCACTGGCARCTACTAAAATAGCTTCCTTAATCCTAGGGTGTCCAAAATGTGCGTTGGCTTATTTTTATAGGCATCTGATTTAAGGCTATAATAGCAAAACTTAACAGAAATAAAGAGTACTTCTAATTATACTAGATAATGTGGTTGGGAAAATAGTAAAGCTATCAGACTGTTCCTTCTCACATCTAACAAGAAAACAAATGCCAACTGTTCTTGTTATAAACTATTTATGTGGAATTGTAATGGGTACATGCACATTAAACTGGTTTTTAAATTACATAAGGCTTTGCAGCAGCAAGCCATGCCTAGAAAATAAGATAGTAAAGTTCCAGATGATCTGAAATATAAATAACATTTTATGAAATGAGTAATTTTATCTAGTTGATATCTGCAAAATCTCATGTTTATATTAACATTATGTAGGGTTTAATATGGAATGTGTTGACTGACAAGTCACCTAAATAATTTTTATTGCATGTTTGACTTGCATGAAGTTATCAGAGTTACCTGATCAGATCACTGCAGTACAATCACCAATCCACATGCAAGCTAAGGAATAGCAAAGCGCTTGGAGTACTCAGAGAAAAATGTGACAAAATATTTTGTGTCCTCCAAAGGGCACAGGAGTGACTGGGGAACCTACTTTAAAAGAAATACAGAATGTACAATGGGACTAGATAAAAGAATGATGACTAATCAGGAACTCTGGATTATATATAATCATAGAAAAAGAGGTGTGAAATAGACCCTGATTAGTCACCTACTCCATCCTTCAATTCCTRTGTCAGATCAATAGTACTCACTGTTTGTTCAGTACATCCTTAAAGACCTTGAGTAATGGAGACACTACCACACTCAGAAATACAGAGCAGTGCCTCACTAATGTTACATTAGGAAAGCTTTTCCTTCGTGATGCAATTTAAGCCCATTACACCTTACTCTACCCATGATAGACTCTTGCCTTTTTCTCTGCAATGGCCTTTCAAGTGCTTGTCTTCCTCCTCCTGCCTCCTTTTCTTCAGCCTGAATAAGTCCCCCCACTCTCATTCCCAGTCCTCATTCCTGTTGCCATTGGCACCATCCCCTGTTGGCTCACAGACTTCTTGAACCATGGTGCACAAAACTGGCTCTTCAGCTGATGGCCTACCAGCGCTGTACAGAGCCAACAGATCGCTTCCTGTACGAACATCCTGCTGGGATGTTTACTGCTTCTGCAACTGCATCATGTTGCTGACTCGTGCTCAGCTTGTGACTTGCTGGAGATTCCAGATGCTTCTCTGAAAGCTTTCTTTCTCACTAGCTGTTCCTCTTCTTGTACTGAACAGKTTTTTGCTTTGTTTTTCACCTGCTTAAATGTAGCAGCTTGGTTTTCCTCTCCCACATTGTGTTTKCTAGATCAGTTTTGTAATTTTTCAAGATCCTAGTCCCCTCCTCCAACATGCTTTCAATTCCTCCCAGAACTAAATAGAAGTAGATTGGATTCCTAGAGGATGCCATTTGGTACACCAATTTTGACATGAGTCTTCTGTATCTACTCTGCAAGCATGGATGTCCACCTATCTGGGCACCAGTTCCACASGAGCTCTACCCAGACCACATTTCTGTTGCTTTTTGTGAGAATAACAAGGTACTATATCATAAATGTAAGGTTACATTTTTCTATGAGTWGGTTGTTCCTGTAGTAACATATATTAACAAAATGTACATTGTCATAGCAGCCTTGTAGGTATAAGGTCTATAGTAATGGCAAGTAATGGCAGAAGCAGCACAAGATGTTAAGAAATGAAAAAGTAACTTGAAGAAATGTGGAGCTGAGAATGAAAAGTAATGCCTGATGGAGGCTGAAGAAGGAGCTAGTTTAGCTGCATTGTTATAGGATGTCAGTTTTGAATCAGGGACTGTAACTGTGCTTTGAGTGAGAAGAAAAATGGAATGGGATGAGGGTCTACTTGCAAAAGTTACTTGATAGTCACTTCAAAGTGCAAAAGTTACTTGAGGCAGAAGGCCAGTAGGAAGTACACTTAATGTTCAGGATCTTAACGTAAAGCAGCAGTTATTTAGGAAGATAGAAGCAATAGAGACATTTACCAGCATGACATTCTGCTGAAATTATCTGCCACGGCATACRTGATAGTATGAAGAGCAGCCTGCACCAAGAGACTTTGAAGCAGTTACTTGGTCAAACAGGTCGCCTTGTTGGGCAACTGCAAGAATAAGAGGCAATAATAAATGTCAGAGAAACCTGAGAARGGATAACTGAGAAGGTACAGAAATTTTGAAAATACAAATGTATTTAAAAACAAACAAACAAACAAAAACATGATGTAAAATTGCTACACCAAGTCTTACTTAACAGAGATTTCTAATTTCAGAAAAGAAGTCACGGTAGGTAAAGCGGAGTTAAAATGTGCAAGAGGATGGTTTTAGAAAAGAAATATGTTGTTTGTGAACATGTTATTCTCCATTGTTATGTTGTAGTTGTACAAACACAGGTTCTGGAAATAAAGGAGACTGCAGATTTCAGGAAGAGGCAGCTGATCCTATTTTCCCTGTTCTCATTTGTGAGTGCTCATAGTGCTCACGGGCTCTTTATCTGTTACTAATAACAAATTCTTCCTCTATTTGCTGACCAGGAAAACATTATGCAACATGTGGAAGTCCCAAGAAAAAAAAATCTGAAGAGTGATGTGAGAAAGACTGTGAGCTTTCAATGGGGAACAAAAATTAGAGGGAGAAGAGAGGTGTGGGAAGCTCTGGGTCAGGGGAGATGAATCCCTGCCCTGCTTGCCCTAGTGAGAMAGTGCTTTAACTCCCACAAAGGTCCCTTCCAGGTACTCGCCCCATTTTGGRGTTTTGTGATGGGACAGAAACATCATAGACTAAGGCTCTACRTGGACTCTRTGTGGATTTACATCTTATGTAAGTCCCCACTTACATCTTAATTGGGAAGCAACTTGTTTCTGAAGCCAACGGAGAGGAAATGGGTGCCCRTGGCTGCCAGTGCCGTGACATCACRCAGCTTACCTCATTTTGAGTAAACCTCCCATCCGAGCAGCTCCTGAATTAACTCACGCTCAGAATCAGCAGGTTTTACAGTGCAAATGCAGTACTGCAGGTTTACAGAATGTAGTCACAGAGTCCCTCCCGAAACAGGAGTTAAGATCCAAAAGATGCTTCAGGCAAAACTCACTGGAATTAGTTTACTAAAAAATAAAAATAAACAAAGTTAAGGTGAACCTCTCCTGCGTCTTTAAGCGGCTGGAGCTCAGCTCTTACTACCCTGTCCCTCCCCCTGATAACTGAGGATCATTTTCCCCAGCACCGCAGTGCTCTCAGCTGACTCACGCGCTCCTCGAGCACAGGCAGAGCCTTCCTCAGGAGCACTTGAGCAGCACTGCAAGTGCCTGTTAATTCTTCAGCTCTGCGTTCCCTCATCTCCTCCTCTAAATTAATACCCGTTGTTGCGTTTGGACTCCGCTCCCGCTCTCGCATTTCCAACCAGCGTCAGCATGTCCGTGACTAAGGGAAGAACCCTTTCTTTCCTTTCTTTTCTCACTAGCGATGTCTCACACTCCTCCCGCACAGTTAACTGAGGTGCACCGGAGGAGAAAGCAGCTCCCGCACCCCGAGCTCAACCCTCCAGGCTCGTGCCMGGGGCAGCAGCACGTGGGGAATTTTGGCAGCCTTTGGGTGGAGCGAGTTGAGCACAAAGCGGTGCCGTGGAGGTGCCGGCAGCGAGCCCGTCAGCACCGAGCCTGCTGAACCACACGCGGGAGCGGGAGGGTGGCATCGTGGCCAGGGAAGGGTGCCCAGGCAGCGCCAGGGCGGGAATCCCACGCTGGGATCAACTCTGCGGCCCGTCCTGCCACCATGGCTGTTTTGGGGGCAATGACCGGGCAATGGGGTGCGGATATCCAAGGAGCCAACGCCTCCGGGCACCGTGGGGTTTTACCCGGGGGCTAAAAGCAGGKCCCGGGCCGGGCCACCAGGGCTGCAGCCACTCGCCCTCGTCCTACGGGCAGGGCCCAGGCGCCCCGTGATGGCCGCGCCGTCCCGCGCGGGGGCCCGCGACATGGCGGCCGCCGCCCGGAGGAAGAGGAGGCCGCGCCGGCCGCGCTCGCTCCCGCGGCCGCCTCTGGGCGAGCGGCAGGTGCCGCCCGCGGGCCCGGCCCCCCAGCGGCGGCGGGCGGCGAACGGGACGAGGCGGCGGCGCGGAGCCGAGGCGGGGGAGCCCCGCGGCAAGTGGGTCGCGGGGCCGGGCGCGCAGGGAGGGAGGGATGAAGGAGGAGGCCGGGCGCGGGGCGGCCATGGCGGCGGGGGGAGTGTCCGCGCTGCCCCGCCGCCCATTGCCCGGGCCGGCGCGTGGGTAAACACGGCGCGGCGGGGCCRGCCCTGCCTCCCGAGCGAGGCCGCCCGCCTGGCGGAGCGGAGAGGAGCGGAGCGGAGGAGCCGCCGCCGCAGGTAGGAGACGGCGCCTTCCCCGCGGCCCCGCCGGGGCCCGCGGCCCTCCCGCCGGGCCTGACGGCGGCGGCTCCCGCTGCTGGATCGCGGCTGCCCGGGCTGCTGGGGGTGGCTTGGAGTGCTGAGCGCGTGGGGAGGAGTTGGGGAGTCCCAGGGACCCGTGCTGCCCTTCCCCGCTCACGGCTGCCGGTGTTTCTTTGCGTTCCYCCCCGTTCTGAAGGCAGTTCTGCGCCCGTTTGCCGCCCCGCCGTGCCCGTTTGCCGCCTCGGCGCGCGAGTTGAGTTGTGGCACCCAGCGAAAGAGCGACCCGCGACGGGCAGAGCCCCCGTCTCAAAAGCTGAGACAGCCGGAGCCTTCAGGCTGTGGTTTCCTTCTTTTTTCTCTTTAACGTTTTTCMTTCACCTGTGTGCCTTGGCCTGGGTCCTGCAGGCGGGCGTGGGTAACGTTGGGCAGGTCCCGCTGCGCGGCCGGTGGAGCCTGCGGTGCCCCGGGGGAGGAAAGCGAGGCCGGGGCTCTGCGGGTGGCACCTCCGGCAGGGCCCGTCACCCGCTGCGAGGGACAGCCCCGAGGTGCCTCAGGAGGAGAAGCCACCGCGCCGCGGGAGCCCCTGCGTGTGCTCCGGGTCCCTGTTCGTGGAGACGCAGTTCGTGGTTGGGGCTCAGGTGTGGGAGTTACACAGGTACCAAGTGTTCTTTATGCATGTACCATATATATATATGTATATATTTAGGTGTGCACACTCTTTCAGAGCGTCAATAGGAAACGTTAAAAGGAATAGGAACTGAAAAGGAAACACATCTGACTGCGTGCGGGTCTCCTAATGSCCGGGGACTTCCTTGGATCACGGTGCCCCGCGTTGAGCCCGCCGCCCCGGGTCCGTCCTCACGAGCTGCTTTTCCTCTCCGGTGCTGCTCCGTGGTGAGATTCCCCTGCACTGAAGTGGAACGTGGCGGATGAAGCAAATCCGCTTTAAAATGACAGCGTGCCAGCATTTTGATAGCTCAGCATAAAACAGGTTTACTGCTATGTTAGTGTGTTGACACAGTGATTCCACTGCTTCATAAAAGGCTTTTAATGGAGGGAGTGTTTTCTTATTTTTTTGCTTTGAACTCTYCCTCCCCTCTTTTGGCTATTTAGACCAATCAGTTTTTGAGAAATCAGAAAAACTTTGGCGTGCTGCTTTCCTATTTCTCCTAATGGAAGTAGTGAAACCATTTTTGTTTTGTTGTTGATGGCTTTTTTTTTTTGATATTTTCCCCACCGTAGGCCTTACCATATTTATAGTTTTACTACACACATGACTGTTACAGTAGATTTCTATAGGGCAGCAGTCACTCGGTGGTCTTGTAATATTGCTTTCTCATCTCAATATGGTGAGTTAGACATCTGCTCTGAGGTTTTTTTGCAATTAAAAAATAAATGTACGTATTAAAATTTCTGAGCAAAAGTTTTCAGTGGTGTTCTGTGAACCCAAGGTGCCCGTGGACTCTCTCATTAGGATTCGAGTTTATTCTGGAAAAGCAGATACTATTTGGGATATTGGTGGACAGCTTCAGATTGTGTTCTTGATGCCCCATATATTTTATRCATCTGCAAATCAGAAAGGTTTAAACTGTTATAATGTACATGCAAGGGGAATTAGAGGTTATTTAAGGTATACACGTTAAAACCAAAAYGCATAGGCTGATGCGGCGTGCGGGGATTATCCAGACCTGACTCATCAGTGTAGGCTCTGCGTTTTGTGCAGACAGTTGAGCTGAGCAGCAGCCCTCTGGAGTGATTTCACCACTTGCTTTCCTGGACTGTAGCAGCCTGTCAGAAGCCAAGTGGCATTCCAGAGCTGTTCATTCCTTTGGCGGAAACTACGCTACTGCTTAATGGATCTCAAAAAGATTTGGTGGATTTTGGAGATTTGGGACAGGTTTGGTGAAGCTATTTATTATTCAATTTTACAGGGATAGGTCAAAAGCGTTGCTTTTTTTTCTGTGAGATTTTTTGCATCCTGTGTGCAGCTGAAAATATCCTGTGATTTGAGGAAAGACAACTGAAAGTCAGATTGAAATGAAATTAAGAACTTGTTTTGGTCAGATCGGTTCTTGGCGATTGCCTCTTTGTGATAAAATAAATAACTGCATGCTTGGTGTGTGTAGTTTAGTTTGATTTCTTGCTGAGTAGAGATTTATGGTTTGTAATATATTGTCTGCATGAGATCTGTAACTTCAGGCTTAAACTACTATGCAGGAAAAACATTGCTGTGCTCTTGAATACTTTAAATTTGTAGCTTTTTGAGTGGATTTTTTTTTTTTTTGATAGAAGCTACTGGTCTGAACTTGGTTCTTTTTGACCTCTAACTTTGAACCCTTTCAAAGTCTATATTTTACATATTCTTGAAAGCTGAAATGCAACGTACTTGTAGGAGAGTGACCTACATAGGAAGAATGAGAGTGTTATAATAATTAAAAGGAAAGTTGGAAAACACGTGACAAACTTGTGGCTTAAAATATAATTGTCATCTTTTTCCTGTACTGTAAATATTATTCTGCTTCCTGTGCTATTCTGCTTCCTTTGCTATTCTGTGATGTGGTGTCCCTTGGATATCTAGGAAGTAGTGGATAGAAGTGTTTAAGCTATTGAAGAGATATTTCTTTGTTCACTCATTTCCGTACCGTTTGCTGCCATGGCACTTAGCCAAGTGCCTTATTAGTAATTAAGACAGTTAACTTTTTTAAKCTTGTGGTCCATAAATCTGTATCTGGGTTTTCATTAGAAACAGATGCTATACAAAATGAGTTGCTTCTGTGAAGAGACTGGAATGTTTGTCCTTCGACTGAAGTTATTATATAGTCTTGCATTGTATCTCTACTGTATGTTTGGCTTGAAAATCCTATCTTCAAGCATGCTAAGTATTTAAAGTAAATGTGTTACTTCYGCCATATGCTTGAAGCAATAAACTCATTGACTGAACAAGCATGTGTTTTTATGCTTGACAGAATTGGCAATGTTAATGCCTTTTTTTAAATACCGAATCATGTGTTAAAAGCAGTATATAATAAAAAAGTGTATGACAAAAGTAGTAAGATGGTGTAGCAAGAAGTGGAGTCATTTTTCAGACCTCATAGTCTCAATGTGTGTTCATTTCTAGTCAGCAGGCAAATGGTAAATCAATTGTAATCTGCTCAGAATTGCCTTCCTGGTAGAGCTGAGAGACTTTTCCCCCTCCCCAGGTTTTTGCATCTCTGTGTCTTGTGGAATATGTAGCTCTCCAGAGTTAGAGGGGGGAAAATGCTTCTCACTGTAAAGCTCTGCATCTTTACATGGTGTTGTGTAACATCTTCAGGCTTTGTTAAAAAAACATGTCATTTTAGTGACGAGCAGAAACGGATGGAGGTTTTTATAACCTTGGGGTCTTCTGCTTAGATAAACAAGACTTTCTTCTTTTATGTTTCACAGGATTGAAGGCTTCTGCCTAGATTCTACTTTTTGTGTATGTGTAAAAAGGTTGAGTTTGCCCTACYGAAAACTCAAAAATAAGAAATTAGACTTGACACTCCATCCTTTTAGTTTCCCATTCTGCAAGGATACTGTATGCCCTCATTAGGGATTCATTTTAGCTTTTTGGTGAACTAAAGCGTCGTTCYTTCTTGAATCATAGCTATAGAATAGGAATGCTTTAAAGAATTCTTTAGTTTTCCGGCTTGTTGCCCTGACTGGTAAAGATCAAACAAGACCTTTCAGGGTTCACCAAAGGGCAACAGAGAAGCTCACTCTGTGAAATCYCAGGGCTCCTTTTTCATTTTTCCTCTCTCCAGGCACACTCTGCACTGTACCTGTCTTGGCTGCCTTGCTGCTTTGGCAAGAATAGAGCTGCTCTTGGTCTACTTATGATACCCCTGTCACACTGAAAGTTTTACAGACRTCATCTCCCTCCCTGGGAGGGAAGATGTCTGTTTATATATCTTGTTAGATCGTCCCCAGGGTCAGTCTGTTCTTACGATGTAGAAAACCTACATGTACTCAGGAAGTGCAGCTCCYAATACCTCTATTTTGGAACCAAGTGATTTGGACCTGAGCCKTTTTAGGTGGACATCATGGTGGACATTAGRTRGGCGTCATGGTGGACGACAAGTTGACCATGAGGCAGTACGGCCCTTGTGGCCAAGAARGCCAATGGGATCCTGGGGTGCATTAAGMAGAGCRTCTCCAGCAGGTCGAGGGAGGTGATTCTGCCCCTCTACTCAGCCCTGGTGAGGCCRCACCTCGAGTACTGKGTGCAGTTCTGGGCTCCCCAGTGCAGGAGGGACGTGGAGCTGCTRGAGAGAGTCCAGCGCAGGGCCACRAAGATGATTAGGGGCCTGGAACATCTGCCCTRTGAGCAAAGGCTGAGAGAGCTGGGCCTGTTCCGCCTGGAGAAGAGAAGGCTGAGAGGGGATCTGATCAGTGTGTATAAGTACCTCAAGGAGGGGAGTGAGGAGGAGGGGGCTGGCCTCTTCTCAGTGGTGGCCAGCGATAGAACTAGGGGAAATGGCCAAAAATTGAGGCACCAAAAGTTCCACAGGAACTTGAGGAAGAATTTCTTAACGGTGAGGGTGACAGAGCCCTGGAACAGGCTGCCCAGAGAGGTGGTGGAGTCTCCTTCTCTGGAGATCTTCAAAACCCGCTTGGACACAATCTTATGCCACATGCTCTAGGGGACCCTGCATGTGCAGGGGGGTTGGACCCTATGACTCCAACCCCATAGATTCTATGACTCTATGACACACCCCTTGCATAAACCTTCTGTAAGACCATATGAATGGTGTAAAATGTGTTCTTTATCAAAAGGATAGTTAATTTGAGGGTGGATAGTAAGGAAATAAAGCCATATTTGGGAGGACAGATTTTACTTAATCAAAAGTTGAAGTTACATGAAAAGAGTTGRGGTAGGGGTCGTGAGGGATAGACCAAGCAAGACACTCAGTGGTTGGGAATGCAGGAGGCTTCATTTGGTGTTAATGATCCTCCCAATGGAAAAAAAGTAATTTCTTTTGGTATGAAAGGAATGTCTTAAGAGGTGGTTGAAAGTTGCAGAGTRGTGCCAAGACTGGAGAAGCTAGTGAAACTGGAGGTGTAGTGCTGCTGAGCAGTAAATGTGACACAGGTTATTGCGAGTACCYGAAAAGTGATGTGCTTGCGGTGAGGATTTAAAGGTTTGAATCTTGAGTTTGAGCTCTTTCCAGTGTCCAGCATTGATGAATTGCCTTGTCCTCAGGAACAAAAGTTTCCCCCAKAAAGCACCAGATCTTGCAGTTTATCTAAGTGGTGGATCTGAACCCTCAAAGGTTGCAGTGATATCACCTAGAGCCTTTCAACTTTAAAATATTCACCTGATTTGAAAATCCGAGATGATTCCTTCTGCAGTAATCCCAATATGYGCTATTTGTACTGCCAGATACACCCATGGAAATGGTTTGTTCTGGCTATGGTTTGCAAATGCCCAGGGCGTTGCACCTGGGTTAGAAGTCTCTATAGCAGCTGCTTCTGGGCTTGTTGCTGCCATTCTTGCTGGGCTGCCAGTTGGGTTTTTGCCACTCTTGCTGAGCTGTAAATTGGACTTGTTACTGTTTCTGGAACTGTCACTGTTGGATTGCAGTCGGGCTTCTTGAGGTTGTTGCTGAGCTGCAGCCGATGCTTACTCTGAAAGATCAAAATCTGAGCTTCCCGCCTCAGCTGTTGTTTCTTCAGTCACTGGCTCACTTGCTTATTTGCCTGTTTTAGCTTTTATTGTAGCAGTTGGAGTGGGGGGAAGGGAAATAACACCTGGTATCCTACGCACAGGGATAGGACTTTCATCATGCTCAAGCAAAAGACTCATGACCACATTTAAGTGGTACCCGTTAGCTGGRGTTTGACTTTATTACCGAGACTCATTCAAGTTTTAGGCTGTTTTTGTGACTTTCTGCTTTATACTCTGAAWGAACTGTCCCGTATACCCTTGTCCGATGAATTACAAGCAGTTAGACTACAATTCCTCACAGAGATTTCACATTGTGGAATTACAGGCAAATCCAGCCAGTCTTTTTTAAGACTGAAAATAATTGAGCTTTGGCTTTAAGTTTAATGATGGAGAGACCATACATGGAACTGGCATAAGGTTTTATTCAGTATTTAGTGACGATCCATATAGTTAGTTCTATAAAGCGGGCCCTTCGAAACTTCATGAGACTGTGCTTGCAGTCCTTATTTCACATGAAACTGCATAAAATAATAATAAAAAAAGAATTATTTTAAGTTCTATATTAATGTTACTGATGCACGCTAGTCTAACGGTTCTTTTATGAAGCTGAGGTTGACAAGGGTCTGCTTACCCAGAAGTGTCCTTGGCCGTGTTTCTTTGTGGCGGAGAACCCCTTGCTACATGGTGCAATGGTAGCACATTACYCATCAGTTCCCCTCGAGGTGCTCGTCTGTCATAGGAGAAAGCCTGGATCAACTCATTAGTAGGGGAGCAAGTCTCATCATCCTGCGACTGGCTTGTCTTCCTCTGCTCGACCTGCTTCCGTAGGCAGTTTGAATTGCTCATCCATCYGCAGTTTGGCTGCGTTCGTCTGTGGGAAGGCTGGGATGAAAACTGTTTTTGGTGAGACCGCTACAAAAACTGCCTCCAGCAGGCTCTGTACAGAGCTGAGCTCATCCCTCTGACTTGCTTATTTCACTCTTAATGTTAATAGCACCACCAGTTCTGAATGAAATTTTCACGTTTCCATCTGTCATTATCATAAGATCTAACTTCATGACAAGGGAGGACTTTGAAAAGCAGAATGTGTGAACTGCGAGCCAAAAAAAGGCTCAAAATATTATCCTTAATGAAAGAATCCGTGCAGGTAGTCACAGGACTAGTGTCTGGTCTGCTTACTAACTTAAAAAAGAAAAAAAAAATCATAGGGTGGAGRCTAAACCTAAGGAAATTCGTTTTGCAACATTTATGTTTTATTTTGAAAGTTGCAGAATCCTGAATTTAGAATGAGATGACTCTAATCTTTACAGGTCTTCAGTGATGTAAAGTCATTGACAGGTGTTTTGACTTCTTTTTTTTTGTATATTTTGGTATTAAATAAAAGTGGACAARCTAACTTTATTAAAGGACAAAATATTATGATTTTTGTAGTTTCGTTTTCAGACTTCCTGGTGGTCTCCCCTGAGTTCTGGGCTATGCTTATAGATCTGAAGAAAATCCACAGTGGCCAGCAGTCAAATAGGCTTCCACTTTGTAGCTGTTCTGTCTCTGCTTATTCTGAACTTGGGTTCGCAGCCGCAGTAGCTCTGGCTATTGTTAATACTTGTTGGTTCTATTAAAAGCTTTCCCAGAAAGTAAAGGAGAATCACATACGGAGTGTATCTTGACAAAGCATCCTGACATCTCTGCCTTTCTGGACTCTTACCTTTCTAAATCTGGGTTAAAAAAATAAATAAATCAGCAGACTTTGATATATTCCCTGGCTATTTCAGCCTAGAGGGAGTAAATTGCAAGGTTGAAAGTCTTGTAGAAAATCCACTGCTGGCAGCTCTCTCGGAGAAGGCTCCGCTCCAAGACGACAACTGCAGCAGTGCGGTCCAGGCAGGGGAATTGTCTCTCAAACAAGCGTAGCCCCATGAAGCCATTTAGGGCTACACAGCGTCCAACCAACACCTTGAACTCGGTCCAGAAACCCAGAGATTATGGAAGGCTGCTGCCAGCAGCATGACCTGAAACACAACCTGGCCATGTTAGCAGACAATTTAAGGGGCCTGTTTTCTGAAGGTCCTTTCAAACTCTTCATAATAGTCTGTGGCACAGATAACAGCTGTGAGGTTGACTCGCTAAGTCTCTTAAATTTCTATTTAAATGAAGAGAATACTTTTCCACATAACCATGTTAGTTTTGTTAGAGGATTTTGTTTGACAGAACAGACTTGAATAAATGTCCTTTGCTAAGCATGACAGTGTGCACTTTGTGTAGTTGTAGGTATTGTCTGGCCGCTCGGTATTGCAACAAGAAAAGTTAATTACACGATTCAAAATTTCATGTTCAGAAAACATCCAGACAGCGTGACTCATTCCAAAGTGGGAAGAGATCAAATCTAGCATGCAGTGCTGGAAACTTTTCTTCTTTTCTAGAACGATTTGTATCTCAGTGTGTCTTGCTTCAATTCATAAATAATAAAATTAAGAAAGAAATTAAGCAGAG
This sequence comes from Eudromia elegans, assembly GCA_003342815.1. Classification (NCBI taxonomy): domain Eukaryota; kingdom Metazoa; phylum Chordata; class Aves; order Tinamiformes; family Tinamidae; genus Eudromia; species Eudromia elegans. The sequence goes on along the minus strand of PTEX01000010.1, from coordinate 6,752,723 downwards.
TGCCCTCGGGCATTCCTCTTAAAATAAGCACCATTCCCTGGTTTGTTCCAGAAATCTATAGCGTGTTCTGTGCTGTCCTGATGTTGATGAAAGGTTGCTCGAGAGCCAGCTGGATTAGTGCTTGACAAGGATTTTCAGCATTTTATGGCTAGCAAATTGTTAAAAAAAAAATTCAATAGAGATAGAAGGCCTAGTATAGATGCAGGCTGACAGAAGGTTGACTTTACTTGACTTTCTTTTGCAAACTRTGTAAAAATGGGGTTTTTCTTCTGTATCTGTAAACTGGAATTTGAAAACTAGTGTTCTGTGATTTTTACATATGTATAAAATATCACTATACCTATCTCTATATTTTTATATTTATATATCTTTCTTATTCTGATTATAACTTTTAATCTGAGTATAGTTTCTTAATAAATTWAGGAATTTTAGGCTTGTGCTTACACTAAAAGGGCAGAAATTAATGCAACATACAGGATTAGCATGTAGTCTTAAAGATTGGCTAAAAGCTGTTATACCTATCTCTCTTTTCCTTTCATTTTAGACAGGAAACACTGCAACATCAGTCCTGAAGTCAGAGCTGCAGGATGGTGTCTTATGCTCACCTGTGGTTTGAGTGGTGTAAGGAGTAAATCATTTCAGTTAAACCCAGTGTATTTTTTATCACACCGTTAAATCTATTCACGTTCTAAATGGAAATCTTTTTTTTTTTTTTTTCTTTTTTCAGAGAATACATTTCATTTCAGGAGTTACCTCTTAGTGTGAAGCTGAAGGGCAGTCTCACTGCTGGTTGCTGTTGCAGAATGTTGCCTTGTGCTTTCTGGACACTTGGGTTTTATGGCTCCTTATGTAGGCAGACTCCTAGATCAGATGTTTGTGGCTTTGCTCTACCCACAGGTGAGGGAAGGTTGGAGCTACTCGCACCCGCAGGCGGTAATTGCTACTTAGGGCAATGCTGATGCTTCTCTTTACACCACATGCTAGAGGATGTCATGATGAGGGTTGCAGCAGTTCGTGCAAGTCTTACTTGAAGGCAATACTACTGATTTATAGTATATACATATATTACTAGAATTTACAGATCTCTTAATACTCTTTTAAGATTAAGATTTCTGTTAAGAAATACGTCTGCTTTATTAAATATTGACGATAGCCACAGACAGTTGGGCCTTTTCTCTGAAAGTGAGATGTGAAGTATTTCTATATATTCTTATACAGACAAACATTGCTGTTCTTGAAAATACAGTTGATACTATTTAATTGAAATTTGGAAAAGGGCTAGATATTTTTCTTTGCCTAGAGAACAGAATCATTCATCTTTATCATAATATCAGTTGTTTTTTTCTTTTTTTCCTGAATTCCAGGGATGTTTTACTGATCGTGTCATTCATTCCTCTGCATGGCTGTGGAGTTTGGGGTCTCTTTTGTGCTTTTGTATCTGTGCAGCCTAGAAAGAAGTTTGCTTAGCTTTGAAGAATAATAAGCAGTGCTCTCAGGTGTTATACCTGGGATAGTTTGCATCGCTTAAGATATAACCTGGTGAAGAAGAGTTTCTGTCACTCTGCCACTTACTAATTTGGAAGATCCAAGCAGGTCACTTGCGGTTCCCAAGCTTGTCAGTAACTTACGCTTTTACAGCAGTACAGCAGTAGATTATAGGCAAAGCTCACAAGCTTTGTCTCTTTCACAAATGCAGTGGAAAGTGATCAGTTTTTAGCTTGTGCAGTATTTTCCTGCTAATGCATCATTTATTATTACTGGAGATTTAGCCTAAAGTTCTACARTAAAAGATAATGAAATATTTTAATGGGACAAGTCCTCTTTCTAATTGCTGCAATGATCCCACTAGAATTACAGAACGACTGTTCTGTGGGCCTGTGTAAAATCATTTCTTTTTAAGTAAGCCTTTGTTTTCAACGTGTCTGAAATAACAAGAGCTGGCTGGAAGCAGCAGCCTCCCATATAGCAGCACTTCCCTAATATCTTCAGCCGGTGCTGCCTGAATGTCCCCGCTGCTCCAGCCTTCCCTCTTTTGGTCTCTCTGATCCTGCCCTTCGTGCTTTTCATACCAAACTGGGCACAGTGGGCAGGGGGCTCCCAAATTCCTACCCCTTCCTGTGCTGAGAGGTTCGACCTGCTATGGGTCCCTCTGCAGCATCCCAGTGTGTCCCCTGTTACTCTGTAGTCTCCCATGGAGTCCCGAATAACTTCAAGGGGCTCAGCATTTCTGACCAGTTCGTGACTTTATGTCAGGCTGCTGCTTAAGTAAGTGTTGCACACAAAGTACACACAATGCCCAATCTTCAGGACACACAAAAAAGATAAAAATAGAAGTGTTTTTTACTTACTCATCATGAAGGACCACAAATTTGAAGGGCTGCTACATAGGCTGTGTTTCAGCAACTGGATACAACTTAACATTTTTGTGTTTAAAAGATGGTAATTGCTAAACTAGTCAGGTTACTGGATTTGGAGGTTTTAGCAAAAGAAGTAGCACTGCCTTTGTGCTTAAGCACTGTGCACTTTCTAGTGATGCTATTGTAGCCTGTCACAGATGTGACAAGAGATTTGCTTTGTTTCTTACTGGGGTTTCTTTGTTGGCTTCGTCATTCCCAGTAGGAAATCCAGTGTACTGGTTAAAACCTTAATATGAATGCTTTTTTGTCTAATGCTTTTTTTTGTCATCGCAAGCGTGATTTAATAGAATGATCTGACATTTTATAAGCCTTGGACATCACAATTTCTTTTAGGGCAGATTTGAAGGAAAAAAAAGTCTTCAAGAACGGCCAGCTGCTTTAAGTGACAGATACCATGCAAAAAGTAGAGTTAAAAAATGTTTTCTTAGTCTAGTACACTTACAGCTTGTTAGAATATTCTGTGTAAATGAAGTGATGTAATTTAGCTCTTCAGGCTACCAAGTTTCAGTKTGATTGTGCTGCAGTGTAGCAGTAGCATGAATATTAATCAGCAACTGAAGTTTAGACTTGATTCCCAGAAAACTTYCCATACTCCAAGGGCATGGAGTTATCTTGTGGGATTTTTATTATTATTGTATATGGCCTCAGAGAGACATGTCTTCCCAAGTAAGCCTCATATAACCTTATTTTTAATACAGACTTTTAAGCCAGTCTTAATCATGCACGTGGAGCCCCAAGTACACCACTTTTGTGCCAGTAGGTTCGCAGCTTGCTGCAGATGCACGTAAGAGACCTCCTAAGTATCCTCTGCCAAAGCAACGGGAGTTTCTGGTATCCCAACTGGAGTGCTTGGCTCCCTTCTGAGGGATATTAAACTAATGACTGGCCAGCGGATCCTGCTGCATTTAAGTGCAGTTCCAGGACATAGGTAAGGTAGACTGGCTTCTTATTTTGTCTACAGAAGTTTTAATGTGCTTAACATTATCAAACACCAGCAACTAAGGTAGTCTAAATACCACAGCAGGGACTGATTAGCTTTTTCAGATCACTGCTTTTATTTGCTGTTTGCAAAGAAGCCTAATCCAGTGCTGGAGATCAGGCTTCCCACTGAGCTCATGGGTAGCTTTCTCTCGGTCTTTGTGTTCACAGTGGCAGAAATTAGGAGTCTCCTTCTGCCTCTGCCTTGAAAAACTCCCAAAAAGCAGTGTTAGTAGCTAGCTGTTCTTACTGCTTAGTGGACAGTGCTGGGAAGCAGTAGTTTGAGCTTTTGATTTGCGGCTTAGTAGCTGTGTACATGATAAAAGCATTCAGTGTATGCTGGTATCTTACTGCATTTACTGCCCCAACTAACTTGATATCCACATAAAGCTTGGGAGATTACTCATACGGTTCTGACAAACCTATTCACATTGATCTCAGTGCTTCCCAGTAGACAGCCTTTCCACCCAAGCCGAGGAGGACAACTACTGCGCTCGTTTCAGTATTGCTCTTAGTCATGTAATGAGGCTGCAGTTCAGCAAACACGCGTTTGTCACAGTCACTCAGATGAAAATATACAGTTGGAGAATCTCCTCAGAGCTGCACACTTATCCACCCCAAACTGTCCTCGCTGAAGTTACCAGGACTTTTTGTGTGAACATCCATGTTACTTTTTCAGTGACAGACATGGTCTTTAATTGCTAAATGTGTGAATTGCAGGACTGGTGATGCTAGAAATTTTGGAGGGAGGGAAGGACACTTGTGCTTGGGTTTTCTTGCAGCTTACCTAAATAAAAATAGTAGCGGTGAAAAGCTGGATCTGTTGTAGCTCTGGGGTTTTATTCAAATCTTCCTTGATAGCAAAGAAGCAGAAAGGTCTTGGTGTCTAGAGAAGATCTATGAAATAATAAACAAAGAAATCCTATTGTAAACAAATATGAGCGACTCCAGAACAAAAGGATAGCTCATAGCTCCTCTCTGTCCTCTAGCCTAATGTTTCAATGCCACTGATTAAAAATATCTATTATTCCATGAATTAACACAACACATTTTYAGTGTAGTCAGCTTCACTTGCCATTGGAACTGAAATATTATTACTCTGTTATGGTGGCATACAGATGCAAGCTTACTGCTTTTATTGACTGGTGCGCTRAAGTGTCGGGAAATTCAGAAGGCAGTTTCTGAATGCATTGCAGTGTTTGGAAGGGGCTGCTTTCATATTTCCTTGTGCATTGTACCAGTATGATTAATTTTACTAAAAAGAATAGGAAAATGCAAATAGTTACTGCTAGGTTTTTTTTTTTCTTTTCAATATTTTCCCATACAAAGAACTTGCAGCTTCCTTTATAGAAGAGATTATATACTTTAGGGTTGGGGCCTGGGCAGGGGGGGAGGCTTTTTTTTTTCCCTTTTTAATAGAAACTCACAACTTTTACTACTTAAAAATAATTCCTTTCTTTGTTTCGTGAATTAGAAACAATGAGGAGAAGCCGAAGTCTGCCCAAGCCAGGTGTTTCTTGTTGGCAGCCTGCTCCCTAATGACTCTGGCTCTCGTACAGCAGCTGCCTGCTAGTCTCTTTTGTAAGGCCTATTGTTGCCGCACACCCCTCGTTAATACACATGCTGCCCGGGGCAGACCCCGCGCATGACATCAACTCGCTTATCTTAGAAACCTCCAAACCTGATGCAGGCTGGGGAGGTTGCCTCGCATCTGCCCGGCCAACTAATTGTGCGCCGCGCGCGCCGCGATTGGCTCCGGGGCCGCGCGGCGCTGGGTTAAGCAAAGACGTCGCCGCTCCATCTGTTCCTCGGCTCATTGTTCCGCTCGCTCGCTCGCCTCAAGCCCGCAGCCGCGCTCAGGACTTGCTCCTGGAAGAGCCGCGAGAAGCCAATGTCTGTGTGTTCTCCAGCGAACGTAAGTACGCGGGTTTCTCGCTGCAGGAGTGGGACGTTTCGCCCCCGCGACGCTTGGAGCTCGCGTTCGACAGCGTGGCTGGCAGCCCGGATCCTGCGCTTTGTGTGCGCCTGGAGGAGAGCGGGAAGGAAAACGTTTGTGCTTGAAGGCTAAGGGTGAGAATGAGGGCATCGTGTAGCCCTGTGCGTCCTGTACCGGAACTTTTAAGAGCATCAGTAATGCTGTATTTGCAAGAATTTGAAAATGGTGGGCAGCGTACGTCAACAGAACACGTTTTCCTCCAGCCACCTGAGGGCAAGGGGAAGTTTCAACTTTCAGTTGTACCYTTTCCCAAATATACTCTTCCCTCAGTGAGAGCGAGATGGAGGGGAGAAAGAAAGAGTTATTTTCTTTTTTAAAAAAAGAGTTATTTTCTTTTTAAAAACTTTTCCATTTTCTTAGGCGATGGGTGAAATTTCTTGTAATTGTGAAAATAGGAAGGGCTCCATTGTGGGATCCATGAAGTTACTACAGTGTAAGATGCAGCGTTAAGCTGCTCTCAGGTGGRAGCGTTTTTTACAGCCAGAGGCTTTGTGCTATTTTTAAATGTGTCAAATCTAGCCAGGTTATTTTTATAACGTTTCTAATATGTTTTGTTTTATGTTTTGAGTTCAGATGTTAGGTGGAAGAAGAAACACTCTATACTCCGTGAGCCCGTTTTCCAAGGATCCTGTAAAAGAAAAAAAAAAAAAAAAAAAAAGCTCCCAAACCTTCATATATCAGTAGGGAAGGAAAGAGGGCCTATGAAAGGGTTAAAAAGAGTTTTGCATTTCTACCACATGCCCTATTGTGTGAACATATGCATGAGTCTATTGAAAGTTTTCAGAAGATGGGCAGGCCACCAGTTGCTGGTCTCCTGCAGTTCCAGTAGACATCTGTTGCCCCAGAGCATTAACCAATCTGTTCAATGGGACATCCTTCCTTTGTTAGCTGGAGTGATGCAGACAACAGCACTCACTGAAATACAATGGTAATTAAATACATAGAAACTACAGCAGTATGTATATATTACATATTCATTATTTTATTTGCATTGTTGCAGTATCTTTACCATTTGGATAACTAATACGTTCAWTTTTTTTCTTTCTGATCAGCTATACACTTCTTTTTGTGACAAGTATTTACACCTTTCAACGAGTTGTGATCTAAATACTTCCCATTTACTGTTTAGAAGACTAAAATAAATCTTCCAGAGTGAAAACAAGATGAACTATTCCAATGCAGAATGAATCTTCAGAAACTTTGAAGCTCTTTTGAGATTACACAATTGTTGTTACATTTTGCTATAAGATGATCTCTTTTACTCCTTGTTATATTTTCCTTCACGTACTGAGTTTGCATTTAACAACTATACTTTAAGTTCAATGAGAAGTGGCAAATATGCAGAATATACATTAAAAGATTAGGTGACCTATTTGCCCGCGTTCCTTTTAGAATTAGAAATGTTTTGTGTGAAGTGAATTAATGAGCTGATTGCTGCTAAAGGTTAGTGGAAAAAGGGACTGAATTAAGAAATGGAAAAAGAATATGGTTTTGCAGAGTAGTGGCACAGTGTCTATGGAGAGTGTTATGTTTATACTCGATAAATGCCTTTGAGCCAATAATAGAGTATTATAGGCCCCAAATAGTGAATCTAGTCTGAGATTATAGTTTAACTTCTTAGTTGATGACGTCACAGGGATGCAAGAATTGGGACTTACCTGTTTTATTAGTTTTTTCATAAATAAGAAAGTTTTAGTCAACTGTGAATGTAACCAAAAAGCTGAAGATTTTTCTTGGCAATATTTTTTTGACCTTTTTTTCTGTCTCTTATATGAGTCAGAACTTGTAGCAGATATTTGTCTAATCTGTATTGTGTTGTATTAGGAAGCATACTTAAAACCATAATGAGTTCCTTGTAAGTGAAGAATGTAAGGAGTCCTTCCAATTTGATGTTACCCTGTGAATAAATGTGACCTTTTCCGTTCTTCCTTGTCCCACRTAGAGGTGCACTAGTATTTGCTTGGAGTATAAACACATTCAGACAGCCTAGCTGGCAAACCAGCTCAGGATAACGTGGTTCACTCCCAAATGTTCATCAGCAAGAGCTGATCTTCATGGTTCTGGCTGACAAGTCTCGTAAAGGACGTGTGGGGATCTCCAAAGCCCAGCATTTCTAAGAGATGCTGCTGACCACAAATATGGTGTGCAGAGTTCACAGATGTTGTAAAAACTTGCCTGAAAATAAATGCCGTTTGCATGCGAGGTGTAGGCTGAACTCTGGGAGTGGGGCGCTGCTTATGCAAAGCTGCTTCAGAAATCGGTAGCTTTGGGGTTGCGGCGGGCGCATCGCTTTTRATTACCCCCTTGAAGCAGTAGTGTGGTGATTATATGCTATCCCTGACTGCTTTTAAAGCTGCTGCTCTTGTTAGGGTCTTCTCAAAGCTGGTTCTGAAAAAAAAAAATAGGGGCAGCAATGGTGGTGGAGCAAGCTGGAGGCTGACGAGAGGCTTGAACAACGCTTGCTACGTGTACATTGCCCACAGTGGACTAGGATGTTGCTTGTGGCCTGTTCCATGTGTAGCTGAGGTATAGATCATCTGAAGTGTTTCATGTAGTGTCTTATCTTTGTGTACGTGCTTTATGTTTTTGTAATTGCAAGGGAGGACGTTATGACTAGTCGTTGTGAAGCGTTGACAGAACTTCAATAAGGAACCAATTGGAGAAGGGCTTAAATCACTGTCATTGACTTAAGTTTTAATGAACACTAAAAGAAAACCTCCTTCTGATCTATGCGCTTCAAGATTTGCTTGTTCTATGTTATTAACGTCCAAACTCATCCCCTCTTTTCTAAAAAAAAAAAAACCCCAAACCAAAACCCTCTACTCTTAGTTGGCCACTGAGGAGACCCTTGGCTGTAGCCGGGCCCGGGCAGCGTCCCGTTGCTTCAGCGCGCGTGCGGCCCTGGGATGGCGGCCGGGGGAACCAGACGAACTTTGGGCCCCGGCTCRTCCCCGGGCTTTTGTTGGGGCCGGGTTGTCCCGCTCTGCCCGCGCCTGTCCATGGCGGGAGGAAGAGGAGCGCAGCCTGGCAACGCGGCCTGTTGCTAGGCAGCCTGCTGCCCGCGGGCGTCCTTGTTTGCGTCCCCTCCGTTCATGTTCATTCCGTGTGTGGGTGTCACCCCCGCCAAGGGCACGGTGTTGCTTTCTGCACTGCGTCCTCTCACTGGGCTCTCGTTGGGAGCTTTTAGCAGCACYGCTCCGTCGAGTGTGGTGCATTAGTGAATAAAGCACCCTGGGAAAAGGCTCACTTCTGAAAAGCTCCCTGTGTTTAATCTGCAGTGCTTAAAATCCTCAGGCCTCGTGTGTTAAGAGAAAATAACGTTCCTTGGTGTGCTCCTTGAGAGACTTGCATAGAGCCTTGCTCCCTTCTAGCAAGATCAGGGCTAACAAAACCTTTAAAGTAGCAGGTTCTGTTTCCTAGCAGCCTCAGCCGGATTAAGGGGCTGGAGAGGAAGAAGAGCTGATACCGGAGCTGCAAACTGAACGTGGTGGAGTTGTTGTGTGGTGCAACACCCTTACTTTACCAGTGCGCTCTGCTGCCCTGGTGTTGCCGTAACCTTCAGTGTCTGTAGGAGCTGCTTGTGCTAAATCACAAGCCTGGAGTAATCCCTCCAAGGACGCTCTTTTGTCCCAAGCAGAGCAAAGTAGACTGAATTTTACCAAAACTTGGGCACTCTTAAGAGTGCTGACTTGTGAGGGTGCGCTAATGTCCTTGCTGGCAGAGAAAGGTCTTGGCTCTTGATTGAACACATCTATAACCTACATAGTGTAGAACAAGAATTTCTGTTTGATACAATATTTTTGGAAATACATATATATTAAACCACCCTTATTAAGCTTATCTGTGCAGTATTTGTCAAATTTAAGCAAAGCCCTTTGCATGTATTTCTTATTTGTATCTTTTGCCTTGTAAAACAAATGGATGAGAGAGTTCTGTGTTTTGGAGTCTTCCTTTGATGTAGTTTTTCTTTGAAGTGCAGTTGGTTGGTATGGTCCATTTTCATCTATGAGAAGTAATTAACTACTTTTTTATTTGAAACAGTCTAGAGTTTGGCCACCTAAAAGAATAAGGTGAAGATGCAGYGAGTTGCCTTTAAGCACAGACAGTGGAGGTAAATGTTGTGACAAAACAGGTAGTGGTTTTCTCTACAGCTGCCATTATGCAAAATCCATGCTGCAAAACTGATGTAGCTGGTGTTGAGGTCCCCAAAAATGCAACTTTTCTTCTTGCATTTTTCCTAGATGACTTCTTTCACTTAAGATTACTCTATGGTTTGACCTAGTGAAAGGCTGGCACAAATCTAGTGCAGTAGTTGAAATAAAATTTTAGTTTTATTGCTTTATTGACTTCGGTTGGCTTGTTGAACTCATTGAAAGAGTTCAGTTGGCTGTACTGAACATTGTATTAGTTCTAGTATTGAAGTCTAGCATGTGTTAGTGATGCTGCGCTCTGAGAGCTGCTCATCTGTCTCAACTATCACTATATAAGGGGTTCAGGAAAGGGCTTCAATTAATTCAGTTTAAATTGATAAGGCATTTTAAGGGCCATCAGGTTTTGTTTGTTTTCTTTTTCTGTCTCTAATTTGTTTTTTGTATTATGACCATGTTTGCCTAACAAGCCAGATAATCTACTGTTATTTTAGTTTCTGTTCAGCAGAGAATTGGAGCTACTTTCTCTGAAAAACCCTTATTGTACTCTTATTTTATGGCTGCATTCATTTTTAGGATGTCTGGATTTTTTTGATTGCTACAGTGTTATCATAAACTGAATGGAATATTTCAGTTATTTTAAGTCTGGACAAGGGTTTTGTTTCTGAGTAACAGTAAAMAAATTCATAGTGTTTAGTTTCTCATTCTTTTATAAACCCATTTTATTTTTGAAAATGTTTAAGTAAGAACACTTAACTGTATTTTTTGTGAGTGTATTATTTATTCATTAACTTAGCCTTGTATGTTTCTATGAAAAACTTTTTCCCCAAAAAAGKTTTCCATGTCTAAAAAAAAGAAAAATGCATACAGTAGGTAGACAATACTTTTCTTTGGAAACAAGGAAAATTTTGAGTTAGTTGAGGAAAGAGCAAGAAAAACCCAAGTAAGATGCATAATCAGCTACACCATTTTTATTCTCTCTCTAGGAATACGGAACACTTTATATTCAGGAATACAAGAAAAACGACAAAGTGGAGTCAAGTACATGCAGCAGCTTCATGGGCTTGAAGGATCATCTGGGGCATGATCTAGGCCACCTATATGTGGGGAGCCCTGGCACACAAATAAATGCAATTGCACCTTGGTCAGTGGTGGAGAAGCCAACGATGGATAAGGTTAATTCTAGGAAGGAAGATACAGACAAGGAGGCGTCTGAAGAAACATCGGGAAGCTCCAGCTGTGACTCGGAAGAAAGCACAAATTCTGATAATGAGTCAGAGAGACTGAATAATACTTCATCAGAATCACCCTTATTGCCTAAGACTCACCGACAACTGTGCCGATCTCCTTGCTTAGAGCCTCATATATTAAAAAGAAATGAAATTTTGCAAGACTTGAGGATAGAAGAGGCTCAGATAGTACCTAAGGAAGTCAAAAAGCCCCCTGATGTGGTGAAAGAATATCAAACCAAACTGGAGTTTGCACTTAAGCTGGGGTATTCTGAAGAACAGGTTCAACTTGTACTAAATAAACTTGGTACTGATGCTTTAATAAAYGATATTTTGGGAGAACTTGTCAAACTTGGAAATAAAACTGAGGCTGACCAGACTGTAAGTAATGCTAACACTAGTGTAATGCGTGAAGCGTCTTCCATAGAGTCTCAGAGGTCAGAGTCTCCACTGCAGGAGGATGTGGCAGAGGATGGTGACAACCTGAGGCCAATAGTTATTGATGGCAGCAATGTGGCAATGAGGTATGTGACCTGAAACTTTTGCTAATATATTTAAATGGCAGCAGAATGACCTTGTCCAATTCAAGCGCTGGTGTTCTGTATAATTACATAAAACTGTGTGCAAGCTGCTATATGCTGCAAGCCTCTTCCTCAGCCAGGCAGTATGCAAATCTCTGCAATCGGGCTGGAGGCCAGGAAGAGTGTGGTGAGTACTCACTGCTAAAGCAACCATAGGTTAATTATGTCAGTCACCCTAATTATGTCAGTCACTCTATGTTGGCAGCTTATCAGAGCTCTCCTTCCCACTGCCTGTTTAGTACTCCTTGCTACTCCTAACAAACCTTTGGTAGGCAATATTGCTAGGAGCAATCATATCTCTTTGCAGAGTGGGGCAAAGTAGGTATAAGATTCCTTAAGCTTATAAAGTGGCAAGTGACTTATAAAAATGTGTCTTAAGAAATACTTCTTAGTAGGTTGTTCTGTGATAACCAACCTGTCTGTAAAATTTGAGTTGTTTGTCAGATTGTTACCGTCATTAATTCCTGAGACGCATCTACATGTAGATGTCCCCTTACGTGTCCCATGCCAAGGTAACACTTACCTACGGCCTTCASCCATTCTGAGCAGAGGTCTAGGTGTTTAGCAAGAAATTTGGATGCCTGGGCAAGCTCTCGCTTCCTCAATGGTTAAAGACAGAAGAAAGGAAATGGTAAAGAGATCTTGAGAAATGCCTTTATGGCTCATATGAATGACAAATTGATTGGTAACTAATTGGATGACTCATAAGGATTATTTTATTCTTACTGTCACAGCTTAAAAGGTCTCTTTTAGTCTCCTAATGACTTGACATGGTTTTTATTAGCTTAGTAATAAAAGCTGGTGCAAGATGTTTCAACGCTAAAGGCTTCTGGGGTTTTTTTCCCTTTTTTTTTTTTTTTTTTTCCTAATCACATCTGTTTCCATTAAAATAGACTTTTGAAAATAAGATTTATATTTAAATCTTATTTATGGCAACAAGGTTACTTTTTTAGACTGGTTAGCCCGTAAAGGATGGGTATTCTCTCAAAATGCAACATTTCTGTGAATTCTTTCTGCTTGACATACGCTAATCTTTTTSTCCAACTTGAGTTGCAAAGGAAGTACCTTCCAGCTGAGTAAACACTATTTGAGTATTCAACCTCAAAGCCATCTAGAGACCTTTAAAAAGGGTTAGAAAAGCATTTCATGTAAGCTTGAATCGCCTTCTGTTAATGTTCAGAAGGTTCTGGTTTCCTGAAACACAGCTGCCATTTTAAAACTTACCACTACAGTTTTACTGTCTCTTAGTGTGTCATTTCTGGGTGCTTTCCTCATTCTGTGATGTCTCTCAACCACTCTGCAATGCTGCGTGGGGTGTTATTTGTTAGCTAAACTCACACCTTCCGTGGTGGACTTAAGTGTAACTTTCCCTGTAAGCTGCACCGAACATATTCCAGAAGCAGTTAAGGATTAGCCACCTTTCCTTAATGCTCACTCTGTTATTGCCACGATAAATATGTAGGATATGCGTCTTCTTATGCTTAATCATTTCCTTGTTATTATACTTAATTATTATTCTTATTATGCTTAATTATTTAATAGGCCAAACGAGAATGTGTGCTGTATTCTACTAGGCCTTAAAACTGTTCTGTTAATTGATTTAATATTCTGTGTCCAAGAATCAAATCCACAGGTCTGCAGTTGTTTTCCACCAACTTTTAATGACAAACTCTTGAGGCTGGAAGGGACCTCAGTAGATCACCTAGTCCAGTTCCCCTGCTCAGAACAAGGTCAGCTAAAGCAGGTTCCTCAGGGCCATGGCCAGTCAGGATTTGAATAGCTCAAGGATAGAGACTTTCCGGTCAACTTAGGCCAGTATTTGACAGCTCTGTCTTTTTTACATCCTCCCATCAGATGTTCATACACATAGATTAGAGTCCTTGAGCCTTCTCTTTTCCAGGACAAGCAGCCCCAGCTCTCYCAGCCTYTCCTCATGCGACAGATGTTCCCATCCCCTARTCATCTTTGTGGCTTTTCACTGAACTTGCTCCAGTAAATCCTTATTTCTCTTTTATAGTAATGAGAGTAGAATGAGCTGCTTGGTGTGAGTGGCTTTGCAGTGACAGCCTGCTCCCTCAGCATTTGTAAGTGCATCCCCTCTGGACACACAGACTCATAGATGTCCAGTTGGTTTATTTGTTCTCTAATAATGTTCWTTTTCACCAAGAAGTGTTTCTTGTTTCAGCCTTCACATGGGTGTCAGAGGCCTGGGATTCCTAAGGCAAACCCAGTATGCAAAGACCAAGACAAAGAAGACATTAAATACCTTGACTTTTTCTGTGTCCTTTGTCGCCAGGTCCCCTGCCCCATTTAGCAGCAGGCCCCATTTTCTCTAGTCTTTCTCCTGTAGCTGATGTATTTGTAGAAGCCTTTCTTGGTGAGGCTTCYTCTTCCTTCCCTGATTCAACTGAAAGAGAGTTTTGATGTTCCTAGCACTGAACCTGCACACTTGGATGACACCTCTATGTGCTCCTCCTGGGTCACCTGCTCTTGCTTCCATTTTTTGTGTGCTTCCTTTTTATGCTTGAGTTTAGTCAGGAACTGTGGGCAATTCCTGACCAAGTTCACCTAGGCTGGCCTCCTGCCACTTCTGATTGACTGCCTGTGCATTGGAATGGACTGGTTCTGAGCTCAGAAGAGTTCCTCTTGAAAGCCAACCATCTCTCCTGAACCAGCCTTTTGTCCAGGACACTGTCCTGGAGGGTTCTTCCAAACAGATCCCTGAACTCCTAGATGTTTGCTGTCTCAAATTCCAGGGTTGTGTTCCTGCTAGCATTGCTTGCTCCTYACAGAATCCATTCACTCATGGTCACTGAAGCCAAGACTGCCTTCAACTTTCACATCCCCAACCAGTTCCTTCTCTGTAAATATGAGATCCAGCAAAGTGCCTTTCGTCCTCAGCTCCCCAATCACCTGTGTCAGGAAATCACCATCAATGAACTCCAAAAGTTTCCTTGGTTGCTTCAACCCTACTGTGTCATCACTCCAGCACATACTGGAGTGGATAAAACCCGCCATGAGGACCAAGGCCTGGGAATGGGAGTTTTCTTCCATTTGTCTGAAGAAGACCTCATTTCTTCCTGATAAGGTGGAGCAAACACACACCAAAACATTTGTTGATGTGCCCTCTGATCCTGACCCCCAAGCTGACTCATCACTTCTCCCTGGGCAGTGCTGTGCATTCCCACAGCTGTGTTGTATGAAGGGCAGCCCACACCTCCATGCCTTCCTGGCCTGCCCATCCTAAGGAGTCTGTATCCCTCCACAGCAGTAGCCCATGCTGGGATGTGAGGTATCCTACCACATCCCAGTGAGATAAAGCCCTGCAACTGCCTGGAAACACCAGTGGCTGGAGACAGCTTGAAGGGTCACTTTCAGCTCTGTGTTGGCTCGGTAAGACGTCTCTTCTCTCCACATGATGCTAATCTTTGCTTACCATCTTGGTCTGCTACTTCCTTGCTTGTTTGGGCCATCATCTCCTACCTCCTACCATCCTCTCTCCAGAGTGAGCCTTTTAATAAAGGCACTTTTGCTTCACTTTTGACCAGTCTGTTTGCAAAAATCTTTTTGCTGCACTTGATCGAACAGATTCTGTCTCTTCCCTAGCAGTCCTTGGTCCCTTAAAGAGTGTCCCATCGCACTAAGAACTGGACCCTTGTTGTTGAACTGCAGGTCTGTCCTTTTCTCCTTAGGAAATTAGGTAATAGTAAATACACACTTTAAAAGAGAGGAGTTTGACTTTTCCATGAACAGAACAGTGTTCGATATAGAATGTCTGAACTGCAGGTGAATTCTGTGTAATCTTGCTCAGGTTTCGGTATCTAAATGTCTAGGGTGCCATTATGAATACCTGACACCTACAAATTGGCAGTCTGTTCCTTAATTTCCTTTCCCAAGGAATTTTCCATGACTTATGTGTTTTGTCCACTGAATAAGAACATGGTTTCAGAAACCATCTGAAGACTGGCAGAGCATGACTGTCTTGCACCCAGCCTCTGCTCTCCCTGGCTGTCCTGGGTGCTGCCTCATCTGCATCTCATCTAGTGACTGAGTGGTTGCAAAATGAGCAGTTGATTCAGCTTCCCAATCCAGGAAAAAAATAATTTGAAAAGAATGCTTTCAAATTAGACTTGCAGATGAACCAAGCTGTCTTTGTGACTGGGAAACTACTAGCCCCTGCCACAGAGAGGGAAGGATTTGTCTGATAAGGTGCCTGGATGTCACCTTTGTGTGACTGCTTGCCTCCAGTCAAGTGGCAGTAGACTTGCGAGTCCCTGGAGGCTGAAGGGAAGCACAGAGTGCAGCTTGGGTTAGAATAACTTGTTTTGGCCAGCTGCGTGGAGTCTGTATGCTGCCTGGTGACTAATCCTGATGTAGAAAAGCTTTGGCAAGCTGCGATAAGAACAATAGTAATGATAATCTTGATTACTCCAGGGAGGCTGGAAACCTTCGTTACACTTTCAACTGCCATTGCTTGTTAGTGGTSCTTACACAGTGAACTGTTCATCAAATACATCTTCTGTATTTCTAGTTTTAAAACTCCAATGTTGGCTAAATAACATGAACTGGTTAAAGTGTGAAAGAACAAAATGAACTTATTTCAGAAAGTTAGCTTTGGCGGCCCTGGAGCTGGAGAATTGCCATAGCTGCTACTGGGTGTTCTAATCTGTTCCTGTTTTGTTTTTTGTTGGTTTTTTTTTTTTTTTTTTGTTTTTTTATTTTTTGTTTTTTTTTTTTTTTTTTTTTTTTTTCATTGTTCTAATTTTCAAATTGTTGACTTAATCCTCTCTCAGAACAGGAATATTGACTGTTTTTGAGCCTAACACCCAAAGTCTTTTGTTTGAATGTTCTTAGAGGTGAGGTTGGTTTTTTTACACATATAAACATAATTTTCTGTTGAGGTCATTTTMTGTAACTCCCTTGCTGTACATTTACCTGCAGCGGAGAAGGAAGTGAGACTAGATGGCAGGAACCTGGGATTCAGTTGAACCCTGCTTGAGCAATGATGCGGGTTGGTGTTCCGGAGAACTGTGCRGTTCCAACACTGCTGTATAGTGTAGGTATTTTTGCATGTAGGTGGTATTGTAATTTAAAATAGCAATTTAGATCCTTAGCCAATATGAGCAGGCATTTGTCAATATGAGAGGCATTTGTCCGTTAACACTTAAAAAATGCAATCAGTACCTTATTTAGAGTAAACTTGTCAGTTCACCAAGTACYGGGTTAACAAACACATTTCAGGCGGCAGTAGTTCAGTGTCCCTCTTGCTGCAGTTCAAGCTACTCTAGATTTTCCTTCTCTGTGACCGAGATGGGCAAAAGGAGCATATTTTGCCCATGCAGCAGAATCGGATCATAACCAGACCATTCCTACTCCGTTGCTTTCTTCTCAAGTGTTGCCTTGGACCTGTTCTTCATGGATCCCGAGATTCCTCAGCTGACCCTCAACAATCTGCGGTAGAGAGGAGGAGGAAGTCAAAAATAAGTTATTTTCTCTGAATATAACAAATTTTAAGAGAAGAAACACCCACTTTCTATGTTTTGCTTTGTTTTTTTCCGAAGATGGAAGTAGTAAGGCCAGTCTTTTGAGCCTCTTTCTTCCCCATTGTTTCAAGGTTTCTCGATTCCTGTGGTTTAGAGAGAAAGTTCCTTGTGAAGAGAGAAGCTGCCCAGCTGACGCACTCCGCTGCCTTTGCTTGCTCTTTCCAAAGGCAATGTTGRAACTCTGAAAATTGCCTAAAGTTAGCTGGGAGCTGGTTGTGTAATCAAAAACAGGCTTCTGCCACCRGGAAGTGAGGGATAGGGAACAGGGCAGATGCAAAGACAACTGGAAAATATATTGTATTGTATATATTGTATTTCTGTGCTTCTGTCCTTCGTAGTTCTTAGTGGCTGCCGTGGGTGTCTTTAAACTTTCCTTAGTAATAGGGGGGAGRGAAAATCTGATTTCACGTAAATGCACTGCTGGTGAGAAATTTCTTGCTGAAAACCTCCTTCTAAAGAAGAAGTAAGACCCAAACCTTGTTGCTGTACTTTCCATGAGAACAGCATGGACACAGCACTGATAAGGAAATAGCCAGATGTTGTTTTTTTCTTTTTTAGACAAACATCTTCAGAATTCTGTAGGCAACCCCTGCCATCCAAGCTTRCATATAGATAGCATGCTGCCTGAGCTTGTAGCTTAGTCAGTGAATTTTGTTTTGAATAATTAGATTTTACTGAAACCTCACCCTTAGGGTTCCGAAGGTGATGCAGGTAGTGAGCTTTACTGTCCCCTTGCGAAGAAACGAGGCCTGTGTATTGAGTTGTGCCTGGTGGTGCTTCATTGCACCAAGAAAAGGCACGCTGAAATAACGATTGCCTGTGTAGTTATTGTTCAGAGGAGAAAGGTGTTGGCTTGGGTTGTTCTTTATAGCTATATGTGCTCCTCATTCAGAAATGAATTTCTCCTTGTGCTGATGGCCTTCCTTGGCACTGTGAGTGCTTTCCATGTATCTCAAGCTTGCATTTTGCTGGGAAGACCCCCGTGCCACACAGGAGCAGCAGCTGGGGGGTGTSCGAGACACTCAAAGGTGCCTAAACCAACCCTGGACATCCCTGCTTGGGTCCCAAGCCTTGTCCCTGCGTGCAAGCCATGAGTTGCATCATTTGGTGGCAGTGGGAGGTTCTCCAAGACCCGCTGTGCCTGTAGGTTTTAACAGAGCTGGAGGTTTCTCTGGGCAGTGTCAACCAAAGGGTGATGAGGTTTGTCTCACCTGTGCCAGATACCTTATCCATGTAACCATTCAACTGCAAGTGCATCGTGACGCTTTAACCACATTAGCCACCTCTCAAACTGTGATGCGGAGCTTGACGGGTCCCAGAACCTCGTTCCAGATGCTCGACGTGCAGTGACACCAGCAGTCTGATGCAGCGTGTTCTCTATCATCTGACTTAGTTCTTAATTTATTTTGGAAAGTCAATAGATGAGAATACTTTTCCACCAAGTAACGACCATGTGGACAGGAGCTTGTTACTGGCAGCTTTGAGTGTAACTTCCTTTTGTATCCACTTCACCTTTCCATCAAAACGTGTATAAGGAGTGAATACAAGACTGATAGGAGGCCTGGGTTACTGAGATGATACTTTGGAGCAAATTATTACTGTGGTTAGGAAATCAGTGCAACTTGTTGGGGGAAGGGGGGTGGGGGTGGGGAAAGAGATTAGAGAAAACAACCCAAAAAAAAAAAGAAAAATTCTGCCAGGCTAATGAGTCACTAATCTGATCCAGGATGGAAATTATTTATTTCTCTATTAGCAACCACACACTGTTTTCCTTCTATGACAGGATGGAAGAAAATAGTTTGGCACTTCCTTATCATTGGACTGGTACCTATTTTAGTTCTGTTGTTCTTAGTTTTAATCCATGCATGTTCACCTGCAGGGTGTCTAGATGTAGATTTCCACTGGGTAAAGCCCTGCATGTGTGTTGCAACAGACTATTTTAGACCTTGGCTCTGCTGTCTCTTGCCTTTATAAAACAAATGTATAAGAATTCTTTAGTTTTCAGAATTTGGTGATTCTGGCTATGCCCCTTGTAAACAGCTGGCATTTTGGAAGCACACTACACCTCTTTTTGGTCTCTTGAAAACCTAGTCTGAGGTCTGTCTGGGAAGGTAACAGAGAAAATGAGGATGTTCTCATCAGATATTTTATCACATTTCTTCTAACTGTGCTAGCCTAGAAAACATTTGCTTGATTTTGCTCAGGAAGGGTTCAGTGTTGTGCTACTTTTTATGATTTAAAAATAAAACCACAGCTATCAATGGTTATTTTAAAAAAAACCCCAAACATAATGTATGAAGGTTGAACTAGATATGTCTGAAGGAGTGTTCTTGATCTGCCTTTCCACTCATGGTGGCAGATTAAATACAGTCAAGCAAAGAGAACCAAAGCAGAATAGCCCCATGTCTCAACCTTTGTTACTGCTGTCACCTTGAACACTCTCAGCTTTCATATACTTCTGTTTTCTGGGAAAAGATATTTAAAAATGTCTTCTAGACAAAGAAGTCAAACATTTATTCTCTTTTTTTTTATTTTTTCCCCGACTAATCAGAAGCAAAAAGAATCAGAGGAAGGAGCTTGATTTCATTCTTTTTATCATATCAGGCTTCGTAAAGCTGAGGAAGCAGAAGGGTTGCAAAAAGGAGAGCATCAAAGTCTGCTGAGCAACAATACAGAAGAAATGGGCAAATTTTAATCACATCTTCTTCACAGACTTTATCTCTGCMCATTTAAATTTCTTTGCAAATTCAGATCCAAACTTAGGCTTGTGTCTGGAAAAGATGTTAAGATTTGTGTGAGCTCTAAATCTCCTTGCTCAGCAGTGCAGAAAAGTTAGCATTGTATTATATTTCYTATTTCTGTTATACACACCCCCATGTTGCGATTAAGTATGTTTCACATTTATGCTCTAGATGAGAAGATTTTATTGGGCTCAAGAGCAACCAGGGAGCTGAATTGCCTGGTCCTCCCCCTGGCTTTAAAAATATGCCTAGAATTTCGACCCGATGGAGAGCAGTGGGAAGAAATTTCCATGTGTTCTCTGAGGCCAGGATTTCATACCAGAAATGACTTCCCAGGAGGAAACGTCGTATTTCTAAAATGCAGTGTAACTAAAGCCTTGTTCCCTGTAAGGAGTGGAAAGTGTTTGTATCCACTTGAGCGCCTGGAGGTGGTTTAGAGCAATGACGGCAGAGCTGGCTGCTCCCGTGCCCCCTCCTTGCTGGTGCTGGAAGGTCTCTTGGCCCTTCTTTCCCCGCGTTTGTGCGAGCACGTTTCAGACGTCTGTGCATACCTAGGCTGGTTTCCTGCTCCTGGGAAATCAGGAAATGCACAAAGTTACTGCTGTGTCAGCCAAACCAAGCCCAGAGTTAACGTATATACCTAGAAAAAATAAGTGTTGCTATGTTTTATTATTACTATGGTGTTATTACACTGTAATAGCATATTGCATATTACTGTACAGAACAGTAATTACAGAAACACAGGATCAGAAATCACCAAATGATTGAGGTTGGAAGGGACCTCTAGATATCATCCAGTCCAGCCCCCTGCTCCAGCAGGGACACCCAGAGCACGGGGCACAGGGTGGCAGCCAGGCGGGTTTGGAAGATCTCCAGAGAAGGAGACTCCACAGCCTCTCTGGGCAGCCTCTTTCAGGGCTCTGGCACCCTCACAGGAAAGAAGTTCTTCCTCACATGGACATGGAACTGCCTGTATTTTACTTTGTACCCATGCCCCTTGTCCTGTCACTGGCCACTGCCAAGAAGAGCTTGGTCTCATCCTCTTAACATTCTCCCCTCTATTAATTACTATTTTTGCAGAGGGCTGTACTCAAAGCTAAAGAAAATATTAAGATACTTTCTCCAGCATCTTTAGAGTAGGATGTGGTATAGTTACGCACTTATCACCTGTGTGTATGCCATATTCCTYGTAGCCCTCTGCATTATGAATGTCTTTTTTTCTTGCTATCATTGTGGCACTTCAYCCATTTCACCATTACACTGAGAGGCATCAGGAGAGGCAATGCTGGATTTTAGAAAGCTAGAAATAATAGATACTTTACAATGATCCTAGTGGTGAAAAAAAGTTTAAAAATAACTTGCTATGAGTTTTATTTACCTAGAAACATGCAAGTAGGAGGAACTCTTAGGATCGGTGTTTGTAGTCYTCCTCATATTGTCCCTTTTACAAATCACCACTTGAGCCAAGAAGGGCCTGGCCGCTTTCTGGAGAGCAGGTCCTGCAGTACATGTGCTGTAGGGGACACACAAATCAGATGCAAAGTACCGGGTCCCTGTCATGCCCATACACCTTTCCTGCTCCCCGGAGCTTCCTACAGACCTTGGCTTGCTTTCTTTGGGGTTCTTTCCAGGTTATATGGCTTTTTTTGCAATATGTGGTGCCTAGAAGCAGATGAAAAAGTCAGCCAAGGACTCACMTGCCTTTGGAAAATGAAATAATTACTTCTCTTGGCATACTTTAAAGAGCTGTTGCATGACCGATGTGCATCTTCTGTCTTGCTTGTGTCTGATCATATTCTGCCGAACTTCTGTCTCTCCACATTTGCAAAAGCTTGGCTTAGTCGTGCTGATTTGGGATCATCTCCCCAGGTTGTGTGATGTGTCTTGCTGACCACTTATCACCCCTTCTGGCTCGCACTCACTCCCATCTCTTTCCTCCCCCACTGGAGTGGGAGCCTGAAGCTTCACGCTGCTAAAGCTCTGCTCTCTCTTCCCCTGCTGCCCTCTCCCCCAGGCATCCAGTGTATCCACCAGCATTTCCTAAACAAATCGCCCTCTTTCACATCAGTATTTCCAGCACTGTTTTGCCTCAAGTTTCTGACCTGGCTGTTATACATGATAAATTTGAGAACTATTAACTCTCTCTGCTTATATTTGCTTTATTTATAGTATTATAGTATTATTATAGTATAGTATTATAGTTATTTTTATGGTAAGCGTATTGTGGACTTGGGAATATCCAGGGTCCCGTCTCAATTTCTCTCTCGTTGACCTCCACATAATGCAAGGGGTGGCCACGTTTGGGCAAGGTTCAGATGGGTAGATTTGTGTTATGCCTAATTCCACTTACTCATGTAAAACCAAAGCCATGTAATTAGGAATTTTAATGTGTGTTTCAGCCATGGGAACAAAGAAGTGTTTTCTTGTCGAGGAATAAAATTGGCGGTAGACTGGTTTTTGGAAAGGGGCCACAAGGACGTTACAGTGTTTGTGCCAGCGTGGAGGAAAGAGCAGTCGAGACCTGATGCTCTTATCACAGGTAAGCTCAGTTTTGACTTCACTGATTTGTTTTGTTTCTTATGCTGCATGAGCAATACTGCTGAAATGAAGAAACACCCCCAAACCAAAATCTTTGTAATGAAAAGTRTCTCTGGTGCATTGCCTTTGCTGCAGTTTTTGGGAAGGAAAAGGACAAAAYGGTGCCCTGGCCACTTTGCTGCTTGCCTCATAAGGTTCCCTGAAAATTATTGCTTATTTCTTGAAAATTGTAATTGCCATTTTTAAAAGCTGTGATACACATGGGGTATTGGCAGGGAAGAGGTTTCAGGTTTTGATTAAGTGGACTGATCTTTCTTGTGGTGAGTAGATCCTCCCACACTGGTCTGTCACCTGCAGTGAATCACTTTGTGCCTTGTGCTTGGAATTAATGGGTTTATCCTCACAGAAAGGGAGAAGGATCCCTTTTGATCAGGTCTTTTAACAAGTGAGAAAGCTTTGGAAGTTTTTATTTTAGATTTGTTTTTCCAGGAAAAAGAAAATAGGTGGTAGTATTTATTTATCAAATTTATTTATTTATTTATTTATTTATAAAGGCTAGAAAGTCATCCTCTTTTCTGCCCTAAAGTTTAAGCAGAGAAGAATTTTGTAGTTTAAAAAAAAAAAAAGGAATGTACTAGGTTTGGGGCTGATTTTTTTTTTTCTTTTTGAAGATATGGCTGCCTTTAATTAAGGTGAGTTCGAGCTTATGAGAATAGTAGGTACAACTTCTCAAAGAAAACGGAAACTTGTTTTGACTTTCACCTGCATTTCCATAGACGTTTTAGCACGTTTTGACGTTTTGGACATTTAGACGTCTTAGCAATGTTTGGAAAGCCATGTTGTTGCCTCATGCTGGGTAGTGTAGGGCCTTTCTTTGAAGGTACTCTGAAAAATCTTTACTAAATATTGTTGCAAAGGTAGTAAATAAAACTGTAACCCAAGAAGGAAGTATCAGCCTGTCATAAGAGGTGGTCCTGCTGGCTTGTTTCACTGGTGCTAGTGTTTGAAGAATGAGAAAATAGTAGTAATAAAGCCAAATTGTAAAGATTTGACTATTTAGAATTGACTTGTAATATCAGCTAGAGCTCTGAAGAGGGCTATGAGACCAAGAAGGAGTTTTGAGACTTTTAAAATTTTCATTGATGATCGACAAGTTCTCCAGCAATGAAAAGCAAATTTGCTGTGTGTCCTTATGGAGTTGGAAAGAGGGGCAAAGCCAAGCTTAACTACTGTATCCCCTGTAGAATAGAGAGGCTTTTCAGGATGGAGGAGGCCCATTTGCTGCCAGCCCTGTGAGACAGGTTGTGCTGGTGYTTTGATGGTATTTTTTGGACATTTGGTATTTTGAAAAATCTGAAATGACTAATGAAAGAGTGACTCTAAACTGAATATTTGTGGAAAACCTCTTTGTCTAAAGAGCAGCTGCATCTTTCTTATTGTTACCTGCCATTCGTCCARCCTTGGCAGGGATTTTGTTCTTACTGGGGAAAAATATCACCTTCCATCAAACTTATCAGCACAAGAGGGAAGAGGGGGAATAAATACAAAATGGCTGCATTTTTCCTTTTTCTTCTAGAGAACAGATAAATATGTATATCAAATATATTGCTCACCTGTAACATTAATGCAGTATTTCTTCCCATTGGAGTCTTCTTTTCTCCTAGATTCAAGATGTTCCCTGTCAAGTTTCTTGCACTACAAAACAGTTGAGTTACCTGAGATGAAAACCATTATTAAAAGCCTGGAGTTATATTTTGAAACACAAGAATATTCTTTGGCTGTAGGTCTCACCTTAGATATGCCCAGTGCTTGGTGTGCTGGTGCTCCCCCAGTACCAAACGCCCTCACTAGGGTGAGCTCAGCATCCCCGGTGCCTTGGGAGCTCCACATTTTACAGAGAGAAGGAATAACTACTGTTGGCTTGGTGATTGAAGGGTGGCGTAGAACAAGAAGAAGTCATGCAAAATGTTAAATGTTTAAGCTGTTTCATACGGTGGGGGTTTTTTTCCATAAAATTTTATATTCTTCAGGGAAAAATACATTCTGAGTTGCTAATATCACCAAAGGACCTATTTGCTATTTTTTTCTGTAATTTTTTTGGTTATAAGGTGTCATCAGAGGTCTTTTTAGAAGCGGTTGTTAAAGTTTATGAAGAGCCAGAGTGTTATAAGAGGATACAAATTTTCTAGTCCTTGCGTGCACTAGTGGCAACTGTGTCATGCTGTGCAGGTACTTTTATGAGGCAGCCACATTAATATGAGTGACTGGAACTATTCCAGAAGCTGCTGCTTCATGGGTACCACAAGGAGATGTAGGAGGCCAGTCTTTAGCAAGGGTTTCAGCTACATGTTTTAACCATGGCAAAGTGAACAAGGTCCCCTGAGTTGTCCTAGAAATGGTATGGAGGGGTTATGGGCTTGTAGAGAGGGGAGTTGTTTTTTAGGTTGGGTTCTTTTATTTCTGGGCAGTATTGCCAGTTGACTGCTGACTGCTGCCTTCAAATACCATGCATCCATCCAATGCTCTCTGCTAGACTAAGACTCTTTCAGAGGCATTTAGTCCTAGATGCTTGGATTTTCTTCCTCAAATTTAATGAATTTTGAGATCAAAGAAACATATTATTTCTTTTTTTTGTTTTTTTTTTTAATTTCTGATTCTTACTCCTTATAGACCAAGAAATCTTGCGGAAATTAGAAAAGGAGAAGATCCTTGTGTTCACACCATCCCGTCGAGTGCAAGGGAGAAGGGTGGTGTGCTACGATGACCGATTTATAGTGAAGTTGGCTTTCGAGTCRGATGGCATCATCGTTTCTAATGACAACTACAGGGATCTAGCTAATGAAAAGCCAGAATGGAAGAAGTTCATAGATGAACGTTTGCTGATGTATTCATTTGTTAATGACAAGTAAGTCRTTCTGTCTTTATACATGCTGCTAAAATAACTGAGAAAAGGACAACTTGAAGTAGTAATAGTAGCTTGTTAGTAGTACTACCTGTAGTAGTTTGTTAGCTCCTACCAAATCATTAGCAACATGTTAGAAAATAGCAGGTTTACATGTTAAGAAAAAAGATTACATGTTAAGAAAATAAAAAATCATAGATTTCTGATTAAAGGCATTTGAACTCTGTTTTCTGCCGGAGCTTTCCCATGATCTCTTTATATATATTTTTTTATTCTAGATTTTTTTCTCTTTTTGTATATGGCAAAGTGCATGGTATATTTSATGTATGCTAAGGTCTAAGTGTGCTGTTCTCTTGATACACTAAGCTGGTATTGTGGAGCAGCTCAGGTCGGAAGGCCCCTCAGGAGGCCRCTACTCAAACCTTTTGCTCAGATCCGTGTTTGGTGCTTTCATACACCCAGGATAAATAGCACCTGCAGTTACTACCAGTGGCTTCTTGTAGTGGGAGTGGCTCAGTATTCTGCCAGTTAGGCACTTGTCATTGAGTGCCTAAATGTTGATGGAAGAGCCTTTAAGTCAACCAAGTGGCGTATTTTGGCAAATCTAGTTGCGGCAGTTTAAGGAGTTTAAGAAGTTGATGCCTTCTTGCTTCCCCATCACTGATTTAGGTTTTAGGATTTAAAATGTTAGTATATGAGTCTGTGGTGTGGAGGCTTAGTCAAGAGGTTCTGGTCTTTGCATGGGGATTGTGAAAAGACCTGTTTGTTTCCATAACGCTGTTTTTGTTTGTCTGTTTTTATAGATTTATGCCTCCTGATGATCCTCTTGGCCGCCATGGCCCAAGTCTGGACAATTTTCTTAGAAAGAAGCCTATTGTACCAGAACATAAGAAGCAGCCATGTCCATATGGTAATTTTATTTAACTCATCATTTTTCTTGGCTGTTGGGGTCAATTTTATTTCGCTCCTCATTTTTCTCTACTTTTGCAGCTGAGAAACAAGTTCCTACTTTATTTAACACTACCAAAAATAAACACTTTTAAACAGAGGATTTATATCATGGTCTTAGCTTCTGAACATTCCAAATGCTGAGCACTGGGGTTGGTGGAAACGGAAACAATTTTTTTCATATACTGCTTAAGGAGCATGTTTTTACCTGCCAGATGAACTAAAGAAGAAATGTTTGTTAATGATTGGTAGGAGGAGATACCAAAGCAGCACCTAAATTTGCAGGGTCCCGAAAGCCTTTCTCTAATGTGCTTAGGCCATAAGACATCTAAGCCTTCTTGAAGAAAACAGACTAGTTAGCCTGAAGTTTAGTTTCTGAGCGTCCCAATGGGCACACCAGYGTCCTGACTGAGCTGAATATCTGCTGGTCATACAGCTCTGTGGGACTTTTGTGTTAAGCTTCCCACTTGTGTATCCCAACCTCAACCATTCTCTCTGGTCTCCTTAGCACAGTACAGCAAATATATTGCTGTACATGCTCAGACAAAAGTGTTGATTTGTCTGCTTAAAGTACTACCTACTGCACATTACCACCTCCTTTTCCCATAGTACAAGAAAACAAATCTTAGATCTCATGCTGTGACACATGAAAACATTTGCAAGATCTTTCAAATCAGCAGGAAAACTTCAAATGAAGGTCATTTCCATTGTGTAATGTATTTGTTTATTTATTTTTGTCTTGTATTAATAGGGAAGAAATGTACCTATGGACACAAATGCAAATACTATCATCCAGAAAGAGGAAGTCAGCCTCAGCGATCTGTAGCTGATGAACTTCGTGCCATGTCTAGAAGCACAGCTGCCAAAACGACAAGCGAAGGAGGACTGGTAAAAAGCAATAGTGTCCCCTGTAGCACTAAGAGTGATAGCACTTCTGAGCTGAAGCGCGCTGCTCCAAAGAGGCAATCGGATCCTAGCATAAGGACTCAAGTCTATCAGGACTTGGAGGAAAAGCTTCCCACCAAAAACAAATTGGAGACCAGGTCTGTACCTTCTTTAGTAAGTATACCAAGCTCCTCTGCTGCAAAACCCCAAAGTGCTGCGCCTTTAGTCAACGGCCTTCCATCCGGAGTGCACTTCCCACCTCAGGATCAAAGAGCACAGGGACAGTATCCYACAGTGATGATGGCAACCAAAAATCACGGAACACCAATGCCTTATGACCAGTACCCAAAATGTGAGTCTCCTGTGGAYGTAGGGTATTACTCTATGCTGAATGCATATTCCAATCTGAGTATATCTGGTCCACGTAGCCCCGAAAGGCGCTTCTCGCTGGACACAGATTACAGGATTAGCTCTGTAGCTTCTGACTGCAGTAGTGAAGGGAGCGTGAGCTGTGGTAGCAGTGATTCCTACGTGGGCTACAGCGACCGCTCTTACGTGAGCTCCCCTGACCCACAGCTGGAGGAGAACTTGAAGTGCCAGCACATGCACCCCCATGGYCGCCTTAACTCTCAGCCCTTCCTACAGAGCTACCATGAACCTCTAACGCGAGTGCAGAGTTACAGTCACGAAGAACCAAAGCATCACCACAAACCTCCCCTCCCGTACATGGCTGTGCATCTGCAGCATCCCGCCGTGGGTGCTCGTTCCAGCTGCCCCAATGAGTACTCCGCGCCTCCGAGCGCRGCGCACGCCAAGACCCTGCACCTGGGGAGAGCCCTGGTGGCCACGAGAATCGACAGCGTTTCTGATTCACGTTTGTATGACAGCTCTCCGCTGCGACACAGGAAGCCTTATTCCGGCCAGGACGGACTCGGGAGCTGGGAGAGGCCGAGTTACGGCGTGGACACGTACGGCTACCGCCAGACCTACTCCTTACCCAGCCAGCCCACRCAGCCCTGTTACGAGCAGTTTGCCTTCCAAAGCCTGCCCGAGCAGCAGGAGCAGCCCTGGCGCGTGCCCTACTGCGGGATCCCTCCAGACCCCCCGAGGCATCAGGACACCAGGGARAAGGTTTACATCAACCTGTGCAACATCTTCCCCCCAGACCTCGTGCGAGTCGTCATGAAGAAGAACCCTCACGTGACAGATGCCCAGCAGCTGGCTGCGGCCATCCTGGTGGAGAAATCTCAGCTCGGCTACTGAAAGATGATGCATCTTTGCGGTGTCCGCTGGCTTTCGGTTCAGCTCTAATGCTGAGGGAGGTTTGCTACAATAGCACCTGGGATCTCCTTCTCCGCGAGGAGATTTTATAGTAATCCATTTATGTGAAATCCTGTACCATGGAGTCTGTATGTGGAGCCCCATGCATTGGAAGTAACCCATGAGTTTTGTGGTCTAGTTGCAAAGTTTTTAAACAGCTGTGTTCATGGCTGGAGAACGTTCCATTTTAATATATATACACATGTATGCATATGTATGTATAAATATATATACACACATATACATACATATAAAATCTGTGGTCTCTGGTTATAATCTTTGGTGCATCAGGGGTTTATATGCAGCACTTTCTATATCCTTATTACATGTTGTTGGGGTTTTATTTTTGTTTTTTAACTTGCTGGATGTTTGTCCTTGGGCTGCGTGGCATTAAAACAACCTGCAGAAAAAGGATTTTGCTACTTCCGGCACATGATTTTCAAGACAAGTTTTTGAACTTTTTACAACAGCATAAATATGTTTTTTGTTTGTTTGTCTGTTTGTTTTGTGGATTTTTTTTTGTGCTATAATCATCTATTTATAGAAAACAAAGATTTACTACGGCACTGACTTTATTTTTTAAACAAATTAAGTTACCAATGAATGGTGAAATGGGTAACAATATATTAGTAATTTATAGTATGGCACTTTTTTCATTGCTTGTTTTGTTTGAATAGTTACATGTTTTGTTATGCAGTTGATTAGTAATATCAGATGCAATCAGAGGAAAAAAAGTCTTTTTTACTAATTTATGGATAGGTGAAAGCCTTACTGCCTGCTTTTCAAAGGTGCTGAGATTTGCAGCTCCCTTTGAGCCTAGCAGAAATTGCAGATGCTCCAAACTGCCTAAAAACAGGTCACCCTGTTCCAGTTCCCCTGTGTTGTTATCCAGCTGTGTGTATTTCTGGTCAGTAGAAATGGGCCTGAAATCTTAGGTTTCTATTTAGTTGTTTTATGTCTTTTCCTTTGTATTGCTGCACAAGTATACTAGATAAAAAACTCTTTTCATAAAATATTTACCTGTTTTTAAATAATTTAATTATCTCAATGCAAGTTTTGTATTTAAGATACTGTTCGATTTTCTTGCTATTTATCAAGGCTGGCCTGAAAAGGTTGTGTGTGTTGAGGATATGCAACATTTATTAACTGCACTATGGTAATGATATTGTAGTTGAAAAAGTTGAAAATAATAACTTAATTTTTTTTTCTGTTTTGGTTGGGGATGAGGGAGGAAGGGAATTGGGGGAGAAAAAATACTGTATATGTTCTTGAAACTAGTTTTTGGCCTGTGGTATCGTGTAGGCCTATTTCTTGCAACAATTAGTGTAGGTTTAGAAACAGACCGAACAGTCTGTTTTAGTATTAGTAAGGGATATTTCTGGTTTTAAGTCATGGGTTTTACTAGCACCTCRTAAGCGTTTTTTATATAATAGAAATAGATTTTGCAATTGATGACAGATATATTTATGTGACATAGTCAGTTGCCTACAGTTTTAGGTTTCCATGCATTGTAATGTTGTTCAGTGTTAAAACTCACTCGTTTACAATGTTACTGCTGATAATTTTGGTACACTTGCTGGAATTTAAAGTAAGGCCCTGAAGAACCAGAAAGTACCTTTTACTGTTGATACAAATTGTATCTTTTAAACTGAGAACTATTTTGATTTGTAGATCTAGTGGAAACACAAATAATTAGTCTTTTGGGCAACATTTTATCCCTTATTTAAAAAGTATAGATTTCAGACATAGAATAAGAACTAGACGATTTAAAATAGTTATTTATTTAGGTGTCTGTCTYGATTTTACACGCTAAAAAGAAAAAGAAGCTATTGGCATCTTCTTCCTTCTCCAATCCTTGTAGTATAAGCTCACTAAAATAAAGGTAAAATGCTGCCTGAAAATTATGTCCAAGCACCTTTAAATAGGAAGACATTTTCCCTACCCGTGCGGCACCGTGTGTCGCAGCGAGTAGGATGTGGGTACACAGTAAATGCTTCTAACGAGCATTGTGCTTATAGACATACCGGATAATCTGAACCGTGTTCAGCAGCCCAGTGCAGGCGGCCGAGGGCGCCTGCGGACGGAGGGCACCCGCTCGGCCCGGCTGTGGTTTTCCCTGGATTCGGTCGGTCGCTTGTGTAGCACATGTTTTAATGTAGAGACTGGTGCAGCCCTGGCGCTGAGGCTTTGAGCGGTAGATGGATCTCATCTTAGCTGTATGCGAAGCCTGTGATGATTGAATTACTCTTAAGTACTACACCGTAGTGTAGGTGCAGCTGTTTTGATAATGCAGTTATGTTTGTGTTTTTAAAAAGACGAGTTTCTACATTTATTTCTTATGTAGGAGTTAACTTCTGCCAAAAGTCGGATTCCTTTGAGCACGAGCAGAAATACGTGTACGGACCTGAGATATTTCCTCCTTTTCCCCATGGCCTCCGAGTCCGCGTGCTTCCCGCTGGTGATGCGGAGCCACCCGACCTGGGTGGGTCCGACCCATTGGATGCACCAGCCCGGCGAGGCGGCGGAGGAGCCGCGGGGGACCGAGAGCGCTTTAACCGTGTGGGAACAGGAGTGACCTGGAGGTCTGAAGTGTTGTGCAATGAGCTGCTAGTTCCCCTTGATGTGTGTGACGTCGGGTAAAGAGGATTTGCGGGGGACAAAGTACAAGCCTGGATGTTTCCTTCGTTGTCATTGTGAGTGAATGAGCAAACGTTGGTGAACCCTTCCAGGACGGAGAGATGAGTCCTGTGCGTAACAGCCCCTGAGGGGCACCAGCAGTGAACACGGACGTGGGGATGCTGGTCGAGTGTTAGTTTGCTTTGTGTAATTGCATTGGTGCGACTAACAGAGCTGGAGCACCGCGTTTTTCCTAGCCRGTAAGAGCTAATTCCATGGTCTTGCCTTCGCTCTAACGGAGCGCTGCAATTTCAGTTCGGAATAAAGGCAGGCCTGCCCCATGGCTGAAAAGAGGGCAGCCCCTTGCCCTGTGTTCAGAATTGGTTTGATAGTTGCCAGAAACTCCGTATTTCAGTACAGTCCTAAGCTATGATTAGCTACGGGAGTACTGGTATGTAGATATTCAGTATTTTGAATGCACACTTGTAATAGGCTTCTGCCCACGCTGTTTGGTAGAACAATGTGTTGCCAATATTTGCAGGTTTTAATTATGTCCTACGAATAGGTTTTTTTAATAAGCTAAATGTGCCCAGGCAACCGTTTTCCCCTGATGACTCCGTTCTTTTGAACAGAACTACCCAGAAATGAACTTGGCTCTTATTTTAGAGCAAAGCTGTGACAGTGTTAATCACTACATTGACTTTTATATATATATTTATATGTATACACACACCCCAAGAGCCCACTTGCCTACTACTGAGGATAATAGTCTAAGTTAAGAGCCTATTTTGTCAGGTTTCCTGTTTTGTTTGTAGCTCAGACCTCCAGAGCAAACCAGGTTTTGGAAGAGCCAAAAATCCAATGTGTTTGTGTCACGCTCCCAGGGAGGAGCCCTCGGGAGGGCCTTTGCAGCCCCTGCATCCGGGCGCTGCTCTTGGGTCTTGACATTCTCCTGCTGTGGAAGCAGCAGTCGGTGGTGAAAACTGGTGTAAAATACCAAACGGGTCAGTGTAAACCAGAGTACCTCACTGGGAACGGAAAGCGGCGGGTTTTGCCCCAGATTGGTGACAGAGAGACGGAGGAGTAGCGGCCTTGCAGGAGGGAGCCCCCAGGATGCTGAGCGCCAGCCACAACACGTAGCAGCCCCACCAGGAGGAGCTTTGGCCACGCTGCTGGGTGAGGCGTGACGGAAGGAGACCCGACGCTTGCGCGTTGCCCGAGCGCGTAGAGCGACACCCGACTGCGCGTTGCTACTGAAATACAAAATACTGTGCAATGAAAGAGACCGCGTTTAATGAGCGTAGTTTAGAGGTTATTTATTTTGATTTACTGTGTGACTCTTGCTAATTTATTCCTTGCATCGTTAGGGCGTGGTGGAGTGCCATTTTTTTTTTTTATTTAGTATATAGGAATGAAAACCATCGATACGAGAAGACGATAGATTAAAGCTTAAAGCAAAACCCTATGGCCTTGTTTTGTTCTTTTTTTTTTTTAATAAAAGGGCTACGGTTTTATAACTGTAAATCATGCATTTTATATACTTTGTAAATTATAGAGAAGTTTGGAAGCTACCATGTAGTTTAAAAATTTTGTTTGAATGAAATAAAACTATACGTGCACATTGTTCAGACTAAACATGTAACGAATCCTGAAGTGGTCTTTGTCAAGCGGTTGTTCCACCTTCCCTTTGGCTCCATGGCGTAGGGTGTGTTCCGGCTTCATGGTGAGGAGCTCTATGGGGTCCCTCTGAAGAGCTCCTCAGGAGCTCACGGTCCCATCACCTGGGCAGTGAAACTTCCGGACACGTGCGGACGGTACTGCTGTGTGGTGGGTTTTCCTTGCAGCGCCTTGCAAGGCGATACAGGGGTACGTGTGAAATGCAGAGTAGCTCTCCTAAAGGCCCTGCCCGATGCAGTGTGCTGCTCGTGTTCCCCAGCCTGCTTTGAATMGTGCCCTAGCTCCCGTTTGCAATTCGTGGAGGGTTCTCCTGGGGTTTGTTTGAACTGTTGGTCGCTCTGACCCTGCCCACCCCTTCACCTCTCAAGTTTAAGTGACCAAGAGCTCCTTTGCCCCGGGAGGATCTTGGATGTTGGACGGAGCTTTTGGTTCCTCTCTTGAGATGCAGGAATGTAGGAAGAGCCATCCGAGGGCCCGCTCTCTGAGGTGCTTGTGCACACGTYGGACTCCAGCACAAGGGCTTGATTTTAGTGGAATAACTGAAAACGGGCTTCAAAGTAGCCCTGTGTGCAAGTGTCGGGGAGTTGGGGCCTGAAAACTTACCCTTGGGAGAAAATCCTTGTGAGACAAAACCCTCCGTCTTTTCCAAGATAGTGTTTTCTTGTGCGTGTGTCGGATGAAGACAAATTCAAGTTAGGTTTGACTGGTTTTTTGTTCTTTTTTAACTTTTCTGAATGTTGTTCTTAGTGAAACTGATAAAAAAAATACTGCAGAACATCACGCCAGGAACTAGAAATGCAGATTCAGCAGCAATAATTGTGTTTTATAGTTCATCTTCCCTTCATTGCCTTTGTAGCTTGTATTTGGGAGGTGAGATATTAGCACTATCCTGAAGTCCACCCTGCCAAAACCAGTAGTTAAAACTCATGTTTGGAGTACTCGATAAAGCAAATGTCAAACGCGCCCTTCACCCCTTCCCTGGTTGGTCTGTGTTGTTGYTGTGATGTGACTTTTCACATCTGAAAAACACCTCTAAACTACCTTAAAAAAAAATGTACATGGATTCTGCTTTTAGAGAAGAAAAAATAAAGATTCATTTTCCTCATTTACGGCCTGGTTTTGTTTCATAAAAAATAAACCAAGAAAGCCCCGGCGGGCGGCACAGCCGCGGTCTTGTTGCCGCCTTCGTGTTCGGGCCGGCTCTGCCAGCTCACCGAGTGAATGGCGCCGGCAGCACCAGAACGTGGGGTTCACAGGCTCTCGGCCTGTTCCCAGGTGGTGATTGGGCACTAACTGAGGGCAGGGTCCTTCCCGGAGCCCGCGTCCGGCTGTAGCTCTGTGTGCCTGACCGTGTCCCGGCACCCGGGTTGTGTGGCAGGAAAAGCTGGGGTGTCCCCGACAGGAAAGGGGGAGAAGACCCCGATGAGGGTTGAGTGCGTGATGCCGAGATGCYGCCCTGGAGCGACAGACGGGGAAGGGCCGTGGCGGGTGTCTGGGGACACCGGTCACCCCCACCATCCGAAATCCCCCCATCCGGAGCGGGGAGGTGCTGCCCCAGCGGGATGGACCTGCCCGGAGGTTGCTGCCCCTCGTGGGTGGTCTCGGTCCATCTCCACGCAGGCCTGGTGGCGCTTTAGGGGCTGACGGGAGTCACGCCGGGTGTGACGCTGCCTTCGGGAGGCGTCTTCCCGCTGCCGCTTCGTGCGTGCAGAACCCCCCGGGCTGTTGGGGCTTTCCTCTTGCCCGCGTTTCGCCTTCATGGCGTGCCGCCGGGCCCCGCGAGTGCTGGTCCTCGGGAGCCGCCAGCAAAGCCCGGAGGCGCTCGTGCCGTTGCTGCCGGGGAGCCCCTCGCCCCAAAAGGGAGTGGATCTGCTGCTCTCATGGGTCGCTGCTACAAAATGAGTCGTCGTGCTCACCACAGGCAACAGGCCGTTCTCATCTCGAAATCACTGTTTCAATTGACGGAGCTACTTTTCACTGAATCAAAGTTTGTAGCTTGAGCAAAGCGGGGTTATTGAAAGAGCTGTGTTGGGTTGAGCGATGGCGTCTCCTGCGGGAAGGGATCCTTTTATGACACGCAGCAGCTTTGCTGCTCATTTTCCTTCATTTAGCCAGCTGTTTAAAGCTGTTTCCCAAAGCACATACCCTGTGTGTCCCAGACAGAACCAGGCACTTTTTGTTTCCGTTGGTGAGATGGCAGCATCATCCCCACCCTTTCCCTTGCACTGTTTGAAAACAGTGTCATGTTCTTCTGTCGGTACAAAAATGAAATTTTCCTACTTTCTGGAGCAGAGGCTCCAGACCCAAAGCACAAGTAAATGAGAGACCCACTTCRTACCCTCAGAGTTGCCAGTTGCTTCCAGAGCTGCCAAAATCTTCTCCAAGGACCCCGTCCTGYTCTGTTCAACCTACAGCCCAAGATGATGGGGCCCTCCCCAACAAATGGGTGCTCACTGAGGGCTTTGCTTCATAGAATGGCTAGGGTTGGAAGGGACGTCTAGAGGTCATCTAGTCCAACCCSCCTGCACACRCAGGGTCCCCTAGAGCATGTGGCACAGGGTGGTGTCCAGGCAGGTTTGGAAGATCTCCAGAGAAGGAGACTCCACCACCTCTCTGGGCAGCCGAGAAGAGGCCGACCCCATCCTCCTCACTCCCTCCCTTGAGGTACTTATACACACTGATCAGGTCCCCCTCAGCCTTCTCTTTTTCAGGCTGAACATGCCCAGCTCTCTCAGCCTTTGCTCATAGGGCAGATGTTCCAGGCCCCTAATCATCTTTGTGGCCCTGCGCTGGACTCTCTCTMGCAGCTCCACGTCCCTCCTGCACTGGGGAGCCCAGAACTGCACACAGGACTCGAGGTGCGGCCTCACCAGGGCTGAGTAGAGGGGCAGAATCACCTCCCTCSACCTGCTGGAGACGCTCTGCTTAATGCACCCCAAGATCCCATTGGCCTTCTTGGCCACGAGGGCACACTGCTGCCTCATGGTCAACTTGTCGTCCACCATGACGCCCAGGTCCCTCTCTGYGGGGCTGCTCTCCAGRAGGTCRGTCCCCAGCCTGTAGGTGGGTCTAGGGTTATTCCTGCCCAGGAATTCCTCCCTGTTCAACAACTGGGTGTGCACTGAGGGCTTCGCTTCAACGAGGAGGGCGAACGCCCGGCTCGCGCGGTGCAGGGAAGCAGCAGCCGGGGAGGTGCCCGTGCTGAGCTCATCCCAGGTGAATCCGCCTCGCGGGCCCGTGCAGCGGGGGCTCCGAGCAGCGCTTTCCTGCTTCTCYCACTCACTCGGGTGCTCATCCCCCCCGAGAGGATTTTCCCGGAGCGTTTGCAGCCTCCCTTGCCGTGTTGCCCACGTCCCGTTGAATCCCAGCTGTGCCGTTTTCACCCTGCGCGGCGGCCATGCTCCATGGTGCCCTTCCAGCAGGACAGTGCCGAGTTCCTCAGCTCTGCCACAGCTCCAGCCTCCCCTAAGYGCAGCCTGCCGCCCACGGGCCTGTGCTTGTAGGGGAGCTCCAGTACCAGAGCTGGGCACCCTCCAGGGCCTCTTCGCTAGTGATGCTTCCGACCCTAGGCCTGTGTTCAGCACAGAGCAAGGAGCCACCCGGCCCGCTGCACTGAGGGACCTGCAGATGATCCCRACCCGTTGCTTTAAACACCATGTCTCATAGAAGCGAGCGGCTTTCCCCCATTTCTGTTCACAGACGTGACTCCAGCACGGAACTCGTGGGACCTGCCAGCCCTACCGGACTCGTGCCCTGGCCTCGCCTCCCAAGGTGATGCGAGCGGTTAGCGTGGGGTGAGGGCCAGGCAGCACGGAGGGTCACGGGCCACGCGGCTCCGTCCCAGGGGTGCCGGGTGTCACTGCTCGCGGGGGGCACCGGCGGCCGGTCCCTTCCTGTCGGATTTATGGTGGTGTCTGCCCGGCTCCTAACTCTGCTTCTAGTGCCTGTGGACCCACTGCAGGAGCCGCTGCTGCTCGGAGAGGTGCCACGGCCCTGCCATGACCCACAGGTTGACCAGGACCCTGCGAGGGCTCGGCCGCGGTCAGGCCTGGAGGAGGGACGGGGCTGCCTCCGGCCGCAGGGAGCCCCAGGCTTTCYCCAGGCTTCGGGGTAGCTCTTCCTGCGTGTCCCACTGGCAGGGGCCGTTCTACCTTCCTTCTMTCGCCACTGTCCTCGCCTCGTGCCCAGGGGAGGGTGCTGGTGTCACCGGGTTGGTGACCACGTTGGGTCCTGGGGCTGGGGGATCTTTGCAGGTCGGATCACACTGTTTCTCTACATATTTTGAATATGTGTTTTTCACAGGGTAAATAAAACACGTGCTTGTCACAGACCACAGGGGAGAGGCGATCGCTGCGTGCTCAGGAGATCCTGCTGCCCTGACGGAGCTCCTGCAGCGCAAGGGCAGCGTGGTGGTGCCGGGGCCACGTTGAACCGCCTGCTCCTTGGCCGGGAGGAGCCCACACGGCGAGGGCTGGCAGGAAAGGGAGGCTGGRGAGACCTTGGGCTCACGTCCCTGCGCTTGACTCGTCACGGTCATCGTGTCTAGCAGGGACCGAGGCCAAGCGGTTGCTCTAATGGAAGGAAATGGGCTCCCCTTGGCTCCTGGCACTCACGATGTGATTCAATTACCGCTCAAACCTCCAGTCTACGGGCAGGCTTGGTTGGCATCAGCTGCACTTGTAGAGTTGCTTTGGAGAGAGGAAAATGTCAGCCCGGTAAAAATGGAATTATTAGCGAGCCGTGTGGTGCGGGGAAATGAGATTGTCGCCACGCTCCAAACACGCAGCGGGCTCCTAATGACATTGTCTTGTTCCCTCCGCCCTCCGCTTTGGCCTTTTGAGACTAATGTCATCACTGTGGCGTGGGGCTCCGGAGAGCAGCAGGGACATGAGGGTCGAGATCAGTAATTCAGCAGCACGCAGCAGGTGCAGGAAGCAAAACAGGGCTCGAACTTCAGCCACGTCATCAGGGAAACTGCGAGGGAAATGCATGGGTTTGCGCTGTAATCCTCCCCCGCGGTGCAGCGAGGCCGTGAGTCAGCAGAGCTGAACGGCCCGGGCACCAGGAGAGGCCGCCTCGTCTCTGCGCCGGCCYCTGGTCCCCATCCCAGCGRCCTTGGAGGGGCTCCRAGTGCAGAGAACCCCTGATCCCATYYKGKACTGGGAGCAACGCTGAGCTCTGGGGACCGACCACCACCTGCTATGGGCCCCCATGCCAGAAATGGTCGTTTTTGAGCCGTGGGGGTTCGCAAAAGGCAGCAACGCTCCAGGTGCCTCCACTGGAGACCCTCCGCGGGGAGGGGAGGGAACGGCAGCCCCGTGCGAGCCRGGGCTGCTGCCAGGGGGGACGGCAGCGCTCGGGACACGGCGCGGTCCGACGAGGGCAGTGCTGGCTCGCCAAATGAACAGGGATCCTCCGGATTAGCATTCAAACCGGTTTATTCAGGCCTTGGCGCGCGGCTCGGCGCCCTTCTGCGTACATGGGCTGCACATCCGCACGGCATACAGAGCGCCAAGGAGCAACGGCTTCTTACACTGCAGATACACACACGGGCACACGGAACCGGCGCTTTCACATAGAAAAAGTATCTCGTATCATTCGTATATCATCAAGGCTATTAGAAATTGTATATAAAACCAATAAAACTTGGAAAGTAAGAGTTCCTCTAACCCAGGCTGGATAGAGAGTCAGGCTTCTCATTCAACAGCAGCTTTGGTCAGAGCCTCAAAGATCCTCAGAGCCTCAAAGATCCCCAAACATTTTGAGGGACCACGACCCTGTTCACGCTAATACATCTCATTAGATGCCTTAAACCAGGAATTCCTGGTCTGGGGGGTGAACAACAGCTTAAACAGTTATAAAAGTTCATTTTCTCCTGGGAAAAGACAACGAAGAAAAGCTTTAGACCGCGAGAGAAGTGAACGTTGATGAAAAGAAATGTCCTAACAGCACTTGGGTCCCGACAGCTCTTGATGGACCAAGAAGAGCCCGGTTTAAAGCGCTGTGAACYGTCCCGAGTGACAGAAGCACCAGAGCAGGCCTCGGCAGAGCCCAGGTCTTCTGCTGATCTTTACCGCGTTTCTATCCTAAGGGCTGCAAGAGATCGTATTTTTGTAACCTGCACAGAAAGACACAGAAAAACCAAGCAGATTTAGCAAAAAAAGATACTGCACAAGCATCATCATCAGAACTGTGAAGCAAAGCCATACAAACAGCCAGAGCTCACGGCGCTAGTCTGGGGTACCAAACTCCCGGACTTACTCTCTGGCGGAGCAGAAAACGTTATCAGGGTGAGGTAAGCGTCAGAACAGAGTGATTTAASGAAACGGGTGATTCCTGGAGCCATGGGCTGTGCAGCACGCGAGACCTCGCGGCACTTCAGCCATGCCTGAAAGCCACGTCCCAGTGTGTGCAGCTGCCCTTCCTCCCACCTACCATTAGGGTCTTCATGGCAGATTTCAGCCCTGTGAAGTACCCGGAATCCACCCGGGAAGGAGCTGTAAGGGAGTTTTGCAGCTACCCGTTAGCTAAAGYGAGTTAGCTTCGAAGGTGGCTGGARYGGGCYAATCCGTGCAGGCACACACCGCRCATCAGGCGGGCTGGCGGCACGTCAGCGCAGCCGGGACCGTCTCGGACGGTGTACGAGCTGCACGAGCCCTTGGCTCGGGCTTCCCCAAGCAAAGCCTGCGCTTCCCCACCCACGGCCTGCGGGAGCCCTTTGGAGAAAACGGTCAGTGCTCCCGAGGACGCTCAGTGTAGCAGCATCGCTCCCAAATTTGCTTCTCTCCAAAAGTTTGAAATTCTGTGATGGAAATCRTTACAATGAGTCAAAATTTGCTCTTTTTTGCTGTGCTTTCAGAGGGAAGATGCACTTAGTTGGAAAAAACCTGCATTTTCAATTTTGATTTTTTTCAAAATTCTTTGTGCTTTTAAACTGTTCTCCTTTTCAACATTGATATTCTGAAATATCTCAGGTACCCCATACGCAAACAATAGGAATCTGAATTTAAGAGACTGATTAGAACGGTGCATCAGTAAGCACTAATAGTTTCAATTTTCCTTCAAAAAGAACCAGGAATGAGACCATTTCYTCTTCCCCATGCAGTAAACATGGGCCACACGTTATTGTTTAAACATACGACACCCTCCATGGCACTTTATTTGGGATTTACTAGCGTGGCCATAGGTTGCAGCACGTAGGACTGTTGCATCAAAGTGTGTACAAGAGTCGGTTTCCCAATCGCATCATGTTTTTTGGCATGGAAAGTCAGTGGGAACTTCCAGGGCTGGAGCATAAGGAAATAAAAGGCAATCGTGATGCTTTTACTCCAAATGACACAGCTCRTCATGCATTAATTCACGTGGATTCCAAATGAAGCACTCGGCACAAATCCGGCTGGGAAAAAAACATGGTCAAAATAAAATACTGACCAGAAATGAGCTCTGTGCCCAGAAATAGTCAGGAATGGGCRATTTAGAAATACCAAAACCACAGAGCCGGATCCTGAAACCTCCGTCAGGAATTCCTGGCGGGGAGGGTCCCCGCAGGCGCGCGAGACCCTCCGCGCTACGAGGGCCTCGACGGGGCCAGCGAAACCCTCCCGGCAGCAGCACCCGGCGCCCACAAGCACCCGGCGCCTGCAGGAGGTCCCGATGCAGCCCCGAGACGGACACGTCCAGCTCTGATCGCAAGGAGAGCAGGGACAGGACCGAGCCACGCACGCTCTGCATGCTGCAATGCCTTGCAATGTCAATGCATTTTTTAATAGGACTTCAGCACAGCTAGGAATAGCTTTAAAAAACTCGATTACTTCCTAAGAGTAAACCCGTTCAAGGCCAAAATTCATACAAAAAAGTAAACAGCAACTTTTTTGTGCAGCTCATCTTAATGCACTTCTCACAAGGCTTGATGTCACACACTGTAAGAGAAATATGCACTTTGACCATACTATATATATAGTGCGTGTATATATATAGACACAAACATATATATATATGTTTATACATATATATGAATATGACGATATGCAAAACCAAGCTCAGCTAAATGCAAAGCAATTTACAGTAAATGCCCCTTAGAAAATGCTTTCCTTTCATCCATTAGGCTCCAGAATGTAAAATCAGTATTGGCAAATCGGCCATTGGCAAATACAACTTTACAAAACCCCTCGGGAGGAAAAGGGCGATTTTATCTTCAGAYTTTTGGAATAAGCCACAATAGAACTAATGAAATGAAGTACAGTTAAATAAGGAGAAAAAGGTGCTGTTATGTTCTCCAACACTCTCTAAATAATCCGTCAAGTGACATTAAATAAAGAAGAGGAAGAAAGAGGTAGAAGAGAAAAGGGAAGATCCAGTGACTCYAGATTGAAGAGCAGCTAGGAAGCAGAGGTGCGATTCCTGGTTTAAGGAATGAAAGCCTCTTCAATACTGTTTTAGATGAATGTTTTTAGCCTGAACAAGCTTGCTACCCCTTCTCCAAACCCCTGAAGGGCGAGCCCGCTCTCACGAACAACCGCGTCCGCATCAGCGACACCAAGGGGCAGGAGGGGCCGCCAGGAGGGCCCTGGTGTCACCCCCAGCCTGAACTTGCTTTGTTGAAGGCTGAAGCTCTTTGTGGAAAAGTTCTCAGCTCAGGTGCAAACGAACCTTTCCTGGGAATACGAGGCAATTACCATATTCATGGTGCTCATTCATTAATCAGAGCAGTACTTCAACACACGCAAGGCTGGACTACTGCAGCTCATCGAGACGATGGCTTTCAAGGACGCTTCTAATGAAGGAGACGAGCCGGAAGCTCAGTTTAGTAGAAAAACACAAAATCTGCAGATGAAGAGGCTAAATAAGAGGAAACCYGGCGCTAAGGGTGGGCGGGCAGGGCGCAGGCGGCCGCAGCAGCGCGGCGCGGGCCCTGGTGAGGCTCCTGTTTCACAGGCCCGCCGGGTCTCACGTTGCTCCCGCACGCGAGGGCACGGGCGGAACTCGCGCGTCCCGCGGCGGCAGCGCCCGCGTCCGGGGCGGGTGTTGCTCAAAATCACCAAGCTGGAGGACAGGGGTGAGCCCRGGCGCTCGTGACCTCGAAGCCCAAGACCTTACAGACATGGAGCTCTCTAAAAGCCTCCATCTAAAAATCAGTCTGTAGCAAGTTCATTGCTGTCAATAGGATCAAAAACAAAACAAAACAAAACAAATCCGCATCTTCCTGCCTCCGAMCCTGGTCTCTTTGCATCTGGTCCATCCCCCCGTGTGGAAGGACACTAACTCCTCACRCATGTTCCAGGGCTGCTGACACCAACCCGGCCTCCTCTTCCATGGCACGTTCCCACCTCCCTGCGTCCCTCCTGYGGCCCAAACCCGCTGCTGTGGGCAGGAGCGCCCTGGAAGGCGCTCACAAAGCCAACGGCAGCACCTCCAGGCACCCAGCGACCCAAAACGCTGCAGGCCCCGCTGCTAGCTCCACCTTTCCTCACCTTCCAAGGCACTCAACATGGGCGCCTTGAACGCAAGGGTTCGGGGACAGGGGACATGTGTGGTGTGAGGCACCTTTACCCATGTCTACAGCTGACCCTGCAGTGATCTCTGCTCGGGAAGGGATTGGCAGCCAAGCAAGTCCCGGGCGGTCTCTGAGGGCCGGGCTCCGGCCGCGGTGCTGGGCTCGGGCAGCAGGAGCRCAGCTCGTCCCTGCGGCAGCCGCCCGGCGCCCCGCGGAGCCGCTCGGAGCAGCGCCCGCGTGAGGCACCCTCGGCACGAGGGAGCCACYGTGCGGAGCCAGGACCGGCACCCTCCGCGAGCAGCAGAGCCCGCGGGTGCTCTGAAGGGCTGGGCACCACCCGGGTTCAATGCCGAGCCCCTGCAGTCCTGCCTTTGAAGGAACCTTATTCACCTGGTCAGGTACATCCAAGCTGTGGATACAGGGTGGATTCCAAAGCCACATGAACACCTCAGCTACCCAACTCCACTGCGGCCACGACCTCCAGTAAAGACCCTCTGCTCTCCAAACCAGCCTGGTGCCATCGAGGTTTTTGGATTGTTCACATGCCGATGGATGTTGGAAATGCTTGCACAAGACTCCTTCCAAAAGCAAGAACATCTGTTATTTTGCAAAGGCAGTCTGGATGTTATAAAAGAAAATACACTTGGGACATTTTAAACTTCTGCAGAAGAAGTATTTCATTAAGAGAAGACCTCATTTTTCCTCAGAAACGCACAAGCACCGGGTGCAGCCCTCGAGAAGATATCCAAGTAAAGGGGAAGCTCAGCAACACTTTCCGAGGCGCCTGGGTTTAAACAGGCAGGTGGTTCAGCCACAGTCTGGGTTTTGCTCCGTTTAGGATAAGCTAAATAAGAGTGTGCAAGAAACACGTGCTTAAATAAGGCACAACCCAGAGAAAAGACAGGCTTCGATGCACAGAGGGGGGCTGCTTGCAGCAAAAGAGATCTCCTCCCTTACGCCAGGCAGTCTGTAAGTGACCAGATGAGCCTGGTCTGCAGAGTCTGGCCCTATTTTCCCTGCTCTCTGCCTCCCAAGGACTTACCTCCACTCTCAGGCACCACATCCTGCATCCCACCCACAGCCTCTCTAGCAAACGATGCCCTGGAAGCCAACACGAGGCTTTCCTCAGCTCCACGAGGAAAGGAGGAAACGAAACCCGCACGCGGGAACCACCAAGCGCGTGTGTGTTTTAACCCATCTCGGGCCACGCTGCCCCGTGGMGGAACGAAGGGAGAGCTTTGCTGGGCACCGCTCGGGTGCAGGGCCAAAGAAAYGACGCGGCACGGCAGGGCGGGCGAGGGGAGCCCGGCCTCACGGGCAGCTGCTGAGCAGGTCAGGCTGTGCACTGTCCAATAGGGCTATTCCTGCCATCTGGGAGCGCACTAGATCGGTGGGGGAAAAACCTTCCTGTTCTGTAAACAGAGAACACTGTTTACTAAAACATGCCATGTCAGCGAGTTAATCAAACGCCAAGGTCTCTTAATGTTCCAGCCCAGGCAGTGACCTATTGCACTGACCCCGCTTACCCCAGGGCTGTGCAAGGTAAAGGCAGTGACTGAACGGTCTTTTGCTACCCCTGCAGCTCTGATGTGGCCAAATCACCCTCTGCTCTCAAGAGAGCCCGTTTGCTCGGATGATTCATATCCTGTTTTGAACTGGCAATCACCAGCGCTTCCTCCCAACTGCATGTGGCAGTTTCTTAAGTATTATTCTCGAGGGATATAATATTTCTTTTTCCCTCTTAATTTATTTCATTTTGACCACAGCGTGGAACCAAGACCGATGATCAAGAG
Organism: Eudromia elegans; assembly: GCA_003342815.1. Lineage (NCBI taxonomy): Eukaryota > Metazoa > Chordata > Aves > Tinamiformes > Tinamidae > Eudromia > Eudromia elegans. The sequence continues at coordinate 6,708,918 of PTEX01000010.1, read as the reverse complement.
TGGTTCACAGCTCTGGAAAATAAATAAGTAAATAAATAAAAGGCTATTGCAATGCATTTAGCGGATCTGCCAGGGAAAAAAGTGCATTAAATAACAACAATGGACCTCAGACAAATTAACTGTATCTCTTTATTGTTAACCAATGAATGTTATCCAAAATAGTAGATGCAATTGTAGCTTAATTGTACAACAACAAAACATGATGCTAAAGGAAAAAGCATGTGGAAAATTACTTCACCAAGTCATCATTAAATGTATTCTTAGTATTTCTGCACCAGTAATTGTTCCCAACTGCTGGTGACAGCAGCTATTACCACTTTGTTCATTGTGGAAATCCGTATTACAAATGGTTGTTCCTGGTTGTTTAGGAAAAAAAAAAATCACACAGCTTCCTAAATGGATCTAATCCATTCAGCCCTACTCTACGTACGGTAGATTCATGAACAGCAAACGGTACTGGTACTTCCCCCAACACCGACACGGACGCACCGGGGCAGCGCACACGTGCCAGGAACACCCGCCAGCCCATCGGGAGGCCGGGATGTCACCTGCTCCCACGGGCTGCCCCATGCCCCGGGAACGCGCTCCTGCTCCGGGGCACGGGGCCGTGGCACAGGCTGCTCCTGTGGAGCAGGGGGCTAACCGGAGGGGTGCACGGCCCCACACACCAAAAATATATTAATGTGTCTTTATTTTCATGATGTCACCCCCCATAGCCAACCTCTAGCTCCGGGAGAAAAAAAAAAAAAAAAAAGAAAAAAAAAAAAAAGGAAAAAAGGGAAGAGGGGGAAAAAATTTTGACTGTTCATATGAAATTTAAACCTGTTGTGCATGAAAAAAATGCTTAATAAAATGGCAAATTTTAATAGATAAGTGTAAATTTATGAGTGCATAATATCAAACAGAAGAGAGCTGAACCATCCTCAGAGAAAGCAGGGCTCTTCCCTTAGAGATATTTACCCGGGTACTGGTAGAAAGGAAAACTGCAGTTCACATTAACTGCAAGGTCATTCCCCAAAATTCAGTTTCTTTGTTGGGTCCTAAAACAAACAAAAGAAAGGAAAAGGAAAAAAAAAAAAATCTACCAAAAAAAAAACCCCCAAAACAACCCAGAAAAAGAGAGTCTTGTTTTCAAGACAGGAAGTACTTAATAGCAATGACCTGACATGAGCTTGCAATGCTTGCTTCTCTGGGAGCTGAAGCTACAAACCTAGGCAATATCTTTCCCTCCAGTTCCATGAACTTCCATCTGGCACCCGGAAGCCCCGGGCAAGCTCCTGCTCAGCCCTTCCATCCCCTCCCGGCAGACAGGGMACCAGGGACTGCTTTAACAAACCAAGGTGCTTTTACAATCTGAACCCAACCAAAAGGCAGTCCAACAGCACTTAGCACTCTAAACCCACGAGGAGGGAGGACTCCTAGCTCTGTGGTATCGCTGCACAGCAATCATCTTTTGAAATAGTTTTTGTCATGGTGTTTGAAGGACCAGTCATCATGTATATAGAAGTGAGGTAGGATACTGTCCCCTCCCTGGGACTGATGTTTTCATATGCTCCCTTGCCAGAAAGGTCCGGGTTTCCCTACTGCAAATACAATTGCAAGCAAACAGCATGCAGAGCTTTGCATTTCTTTGCTGCTGTGGAACGTTTTGTGCATGTGAAATGCTGGGCTGTGGAGAGCAGCGCTCACGCAGCCTGTCAGCAGCCGTGCTGCCCGCAGGGAGCGTTCCAAGGCCACGGCACCGCCTGGAACTACCGCCTGCCCCCGGACCTTTGTGAACAGGCAGGCAAAGAAAACCATCAATGATGACGGGACATGAAACACCAAAGAACTTCACACTGGTGAGGGGAAAAACAATGAACACACACAGACAAACGCTGAGAGTCAGTAATATCAAATTCTTAATGGTGTGGCTACATTGTAAAATGCAAATCCAAACTTCATCCTACCACAATAGTACCTATTCATTTCAGGTTCAGCTTCATGACTCTTTCTATGTCTTAATCGTTGAGTAGCACGTACACTTGTCAGTCATTATTATACTTCACATCAGTTGTCAAAGGAAAAACAAAACAAAACACTGAAAATGAAAACATAACAAGGGGAAAAAAATTGCCATCATTCTGCTCACCCTCCCCCCAAAAGCCAGGGACGACAGACTGCCTTGGTGCTGAAAGGCTTCCCCAAATTTTGCTTTCAACCATCGCAGTCAAAGGGATATCAAGTGCTTTGGCAAAGCAGGGTGCGATCCATCCAGCCAAAAGGCCCGCTTTTTTCTCTGTTGGTGGTTCAGCTTTACGAGGAACATATATGCAAAGTAACAGCTCTCACATTGCTTCAAACTCATCAATACGTTGTTTTGTATTGCCTTGTCGGATTTGTCGAAGAGTCTTGTACTTATCACGGCCTGCTTTAACATTCTCAGCATGAAGGACATCATTTTGTGTTTTCTTGGTTTCATCTCTGGCTTGAGCCAACTCAGAACTTAATGCCTGTTGAATAAAATATTTGTATTTTAAGTGTTTTGACTAATCCTTCTGTGATTCTGGAATTTCTGATAACTTCTGTCCTGCAGTTTGCATAGGSACCTCTTGGATGCCACCAGAGGAAACAGCAACCAGCTCAGCAACCCAAAAGGCCTGCCCGTACTACAGCTGGGAGGCCTCCCCCAGTGAGCGCAGAGGGGAGCGCAGAGACACTGCAGAATTTCCTTTGGAAGCGCTGGCCTGAAGCTACGTCGAGAGGCCCCGTGCCCCAGCGCCGAGGGCAGCAGGACGGAGCGGAGGGGCACCTTCTTTCAAGCTCTGCCTGCCTAGGCGACACCACGCTCGTCTCTGCTTCCGCTCAGCGGCTGGCAGAGCGGAGGGACGGATGCTGCACACACACACTCACTGCCAYGACACTGCTCACAAACAGAGCGACACCCCATCCCTTCCGTTTCTTTCCCAACACAGAGACACAGAGAAGGCTACCACTAACAGTAGATTATCACAGTGAGTGGCAACGCTCTTGGTGGACATAATCTGCTTCATGGAAGTGAGATTCACTCTAAATGGGTATCTTTGTTTTTGCAAAGTGTGCAAATACTTACAAATAAACTCAAACCCTATTGAACAATCATACRTTTATACTACACAAGACAGTTCAGTATTTAAGGAGGAAAGCATTGTTTTAACTTCCAGTATCCTGGACATTACATTATTACTAGAAATGTTTATCGACCAATGTGACAACTTATTAATATTTTTTCATCTATCAAGTATAACCTGTGTTTTTCACTTATTTTGCTCCTTGCACGTCAAAGATGCCAGTCAGTAAATTAGTAACACATCTAGTAAGTGATGAGAAAGCTGTTTCCTTGACATACTATAATTTTACTGAGATTTTTGACAAATAATGAAAGAAAATCTAAAGCCTTAACTATGCTGATAAAACCATAAGCCTTCATTACCTGTAGCTGTTTCTTAACACGTTCATTTTTCTGCGTTTCCGTTACCCGTTCTTCCTCRCTCCTGTGATTCATGACACCGTCAGAGGACAGCTCTGCACTGGCCTCAGCGTTGTTCTCATCATGTTCATCGTGTTCATTCTCTGTTGGAGGAATAACTGGTGGGGGAGGCGGTGGAGGAGGAGCAGACATCACAGATTTCAGTTCTTCTTTGGTCTTTTCCAAGTCCTCCTGCGCTGCAAAAGCCTAAATGCAATGAACAACATTCAGTATCTTAAAGTTGGTGCACAGACAGAGAATTTGAAGCAAGTATTTGAGATGTTTTAGACACAAGGAAACTATAAGCAGCTATAAACAAAGCAGAATTAGCTTAGAGGCTGAGAACTGGTAGACAGAAATACACAGTAAAATAYCTCTAAGCATAAGAACAGATGTACCAGCTGTCCACCTAGAGCAGCTGTTTCCAGCAGTAGCCAAGAGCAACAACAAAACACAGGAACTGCTGATTGTTCTCCAGCTTCCCCACCTTCCAGAGATTTGAGGACCAGGTACTTTCTGAACTAACAGCAAYGTCTTTTGGTTTAACATCTAACCAGAACTTTTTACCTTAATTTCTTCAATCGTTTCTGGAATCTATGGAAAGAATTGCTATTCACATAGCTACCTACAGTTTCTGGGAAGAAACGTCATATTGCATTAAGCAACCACGTCTAGTTTTACTTGAWGTCCCTAACTCCTGGTTATCTCTTCGCCAATACTCATGAGTTTATCTTTATCAGATTCCCCCTGTGGTGTTTATTTCCCAGCACGAAGCTCCAATCCATCACATCATACTACATGCAGAGCCATTTTAGATCTGACCATACCTGTGTGATGAGAATATTCTCCTTTTATATCAATTTATTATTTAGAAACAAATTAAGTAGAAATACAGCATCAGAAGACTGGGGGACGAAAATATCTAAGAAAGGCTTTTCTGAAGTCTAAGAGAGTAAGATTCAAACTCATGGAATTCCAATTGCATTTCTGCACTCATCTCCCTCAGCTCGAGACTGGACTTCATACAACATGAGCTCATTACTTTGTGCTGCCATTCTGAGGCTTCCTCTTCTTTCTTTTTCTTGGCCTCCTCTAGAAGTGCAATCTTGGCAGTGAATTCAGCAAGCTCTGCTGCCTGAAACAAACAAAAAAAATGAGGTAAAATTTTAATTTGTTACCATTTTGGCTCTGCGGTAGAAGAGAACTGAACCTTTTGCTGCGATCTGACTTTGAAAGAGCCAGCTATCTATCATTTCTGCCCATCAACATTTGGATCTGTTTCAGTTTAGTACAGCATTAACTACTCCACCAATATGCTGATGATTCAAGACCACGATCTCAGTATCATAAGACTAAATCCTGCCTTCAGTATTGTTTGTCACAATACGGTTGCAGAAGACCAAAAGCTGTTCTGTAGTCAAGAAATTCTCTCCTGGACAATTATGGTGCCATTCTCAGCAAGTGCAAGTCTCGAGTCAAAACTGGCTTAGCACAGAATGTAAAAAAAGCACTAAAAGTGTAGGAAATGAGAAGGGGAGATGGGGAAATCACAATAATAGTAATAGTCACCAACTYCTCCTGTCCCAAACATTCTTTCAAGCTTCAGAATGGAATTGCTTCATAGGGAACAAGCTTCCTAGCAGACAGCAGAAGGAGGTCTCTCATTCTTGACTGGACAAACTTGACACCACCAGAAGAACTTAACAGGTGGGGTCAGCCTGAAACATCCCCATCATTTGTTTCTTACACATCAGGCGAGGTAATTTTGTTTGTTTTTGTAGTTTGTAGCAGAAAATATAATTTTTTCTACTAAAACATCACAACCATCTAACACATCACTTGTTCATCTGACAAAACAGAGGTAACCACACCACAGAGCTGTATTTTCAAGCTCTGTTTTTCCATTTCTTTCAAAACAAGGTTAAAGCTTCCTACTAGTTGCTCCTGGTTCTTCATTTGATCAGCTGCCTGCTTGGCTAGAGCAGCTTTAGCTTCCTCAGCTGCTCGACGCTCCCTTTCCAGGCGCTCTGCTTCCTCCTTTGCTCGCTTTCTCTCTTGATCCAGTTCCAGAGCTCTTCTGGTCTGTTCTTCCAGCTCTGCCCAAAGGAAAAATTGCAAACGAGATATTACTGCCTGAGTCCTATGTAACAGACAAACTACAGCTACAACGTGCTCCAAGTAACGTGACCTGGAAAACTGACCAAGACTCACAAGGCTGGCTCAAGTTAGCCTGATGGAAGTCAAGCAGGGCTGCTGAGCACGTAGCCTGAAGCTACAGCCCCCTGTGACATTTTTCTTTCCTCCTCTTCTAAGACATACTTGGGAGTATATCTTTGGARTATGACTTACCTAGAAGGCGAGTGATGACCTAATATTTCAGAAAACAATCACTACACCAACAAATATGTACACATATGTACACATGCATACACACTCTCTCTTCACATACATAAAAATCTTTTCAGAAGTCAGTCATACTCTCTCATGGTAAAGAAGTCAAAAACTCTTATACTGTATTGAAGTATCTGCCAAAGGCACCTTGACACGGTATATGAAGGCAGTGAGAAAGGGAACGGACTCCTCAGACACATGCAAAATGACCCCAGACTCACTGCAAAGTTCAGAGACTTTTGCCCAAGAACAAAGCTATTTAAAGGGCATAACAAGAATAACTTTAAATAAAGAGGAGGGAGGGGGAAAGAGTTGTCTAGCTGGCATGGTTAGCAAAATACTGCAATCCACAGCACAGAGGTCAGATTGAAATAGGAAAGACACAAAACAAAAACCTAATAATCCACTAGTAAGGTAAGATTTTAATGGGCAAAATATGAAGAAACCCGTGGAAGCAAAGCGTAGGARCACACATGAGAAGCAGAGTGCCCTATGGATCCATGGATCAGACACGGCCCTGTTCTCTGACCATGTAAATGAGTAGCACAGGACAGCATAAAACACAATGAATACATTGATTTAAGTGTTAGACCAAGTAAAGAGTCTGAAGTTCTCTCGTTTTCTTGCATTATTTTTGGTAATCCAAATTTGAAGGAAAATGCAGGGGCCCATCGTTACAGGTATGCAAACTTAATTTTATCATTGCTGTAATTCTACAAGTAAAATGTCCAAGTACTTGAGACCTCTATTTAAACAGAGAAAAAAACTTCTCAAAGATGGAGGACACTTAATTTATGTCAGCTACAAAGCACAGACAGCATAAATAAAAAAGCTGTTTTATATGTGAACAGAAGACTATAACACAGRAACATACCATCATGCACTATGTCAAAAATTAGACTATATAAGAGCTACTGAAAGACGAAAAAAATTAAGATGAGCATCTGTTATCCTTCGCTTTTGTTAATTTCTTTGATGGCTTCACATTTTCCTCTCCTTTAGAACATATTTCTTAGAGTACTTAGACGTCAACTTACAAGAGGCGGTCATAACCAAGACCTTTATTGGAGTAATTCCTGTTTTAGAAAACGATGCTTCTTTGTGAAATACAGATGTACTCAGAAGAAAGTCAATAAAAGGGCAAGGCACAGCTACTAGTTGTGCTGCCACAAAAGAAAAAGCTTAAAAACACTAAACTCTAATTCCTGTTCATCTCTCCAAAATTAATTTCTATGACAAGTTAACATYACCCTATTCCCTAATTCGTAGAAACGCCTCATTTGGAACACCATCCCCAAAGTCAAGGAGCTTTGGAGATTCTGACAATTTAAGTTCCCTGACACCTCTGCATATTTAGTTACTTAAATACTTTCACAAAAGGGCTTGAGTTGCCTTCCTCCCTACAGAGTGGTCTGCCTTAGATTGCGTTTGGTTTAAGTAAATTTATCTTGCCCACACAAGTACAAGTAAGCTATTTTAAAACAGTAAACCCATTCACCAGATTTAAGAAACCCAAAATACAGCAACTCACAGAAGAAAAATGCTCTAATCTTTTCTCAGAGAAGCTCTAAAATACCAAGATTTTAAGCAAGGGCTGGAATTTGCAGACAAGTTTGTGTCATAGTCTTTTTTCCACTCTTTGACAAAGTATTGCCCAAGTTCAAACTAAAGCCATGTACTGTACATCTTTCAAAGACTCAAGCCAGACCTGCTAGTGACTCAGTGTTGCTTCCAGAAAATGCACCTGTGTYTCAACTTCCCTAGGCCAGGGCTGGGGAAGAGGAGCCTTCCCAACACCCTGCCTGACCCTGGGCAAGGATATGCAGGAAGAGGACAGTCCCAGGAATTGCTCGGTGGCTCCTTTCCCTGGCATTGTGCAAYGTGGCACCAGGAGAAACTYTCTGGAGCACTGGAGCTCCCCATCYRTCCCATTAGACCTTTAGGGGCATGATGCCCTTGGCCAGGGCCACAGCTGTCACCTACTGAACTCCAAGGTTTGGGAGTCTTCTGGCTAGCTGCATTAAACCTATTATGGATGGTAAGATTTTGAAAGCATGGAGGTAGAACTACAGATCTATCCTAGGTATATGTCATTTATTAGCACTAATATAGTCAACAATTTTCTTTATCATGTCTGAAGCCAAGAATTTTGAATAAAATAGAGGAGCTGATCTTTCCAGAATGTGAACTAACACTCAAGAGGGACAAAAACCCACAGAAATAACAAAACAGCATACACACGGACAGGAGAAACTGACTGTAACAATAGAGGCTCAATAAGGAGATCCAATATAAAAATGAGAATGTATTTAGGGAATGGACAGAAGTCCACAGTCAAATCTGACCAAGCAAAGTGAAGGTATAGGGTGAGACAAGGAACTTGCAACAGAAAAGCTAAATTCAACAAAAACCCAAAAGATATACTTCTATTTTTTTTGTCCAATCCCATGATTTCTGCACTTCAAGCACGGCATAATACTGAGTTTAACAGAACACTCAACTTCCACTTCATTAAAGAAAATTAAAGCTCTTGTCATATTAGCACTTTTCAAAATACACACAGCATCTCTTAACACTTCATCAAAAAAGACACAAACATATCCTTTTTTCTTATTATTAAAGAAACTCTACTCCCTTCTCCCTTTTAGAAAAAAAGGTGACACCATCACAGTCAAGCAAACAAGTCACTGCTGCCACATACACCACCACCAGATGCAGCAAGAACTCACCTTTCTGAGCTTTCATTGTTTGTTCTTCTATTTGTCTTAAGCGTTCCATTAACTCTTCCTTTTCACGCTCTATTCTTTCCTTCTCCTTTTCTGCTATCTCCCTTTTTTTCTTCTCATTTTCTAATTGTGCCCTAAGAATATTAAAAAAAAGATTTTAGGCCTCAAATGGATTCAATTTTGCTTTCTCATAATTCTGATTTGCCTTTATTAGTTTCACTAATTACTGAGTAAACTAAATGTTTCAATTCAGTTAACACTGCAAACTAAAGAACCAAGTTTCTACATTTTGAAGTATTGTACAAAAATAGGAATGGGATAACAGACAAATAGCCTTAGTTATAGTGTAACCAGGTTAAATCCACAATTACAGTTGCAATTCAGAAAGGACWGGCATTTTATCTAGGTTAGAAAAAGGAACTTTAAATACACAAAAGATGTTGTTATGCTGATATTCACTGAACTTGTTTTAAAGATAGACTGTATAAGTCCTTAGGAATCAGACAACACAGAATTAAGAATCAGCAAAAACACTTTAACAAGAAACAACCACATAGATATCATTAGCATTGTGGAAAGTTTAAAAAAAAAGCTATGGCTTTCTATTAGAACAGTTCAGTCACATCAGCCTGAAACCTGCTTACACACTATAGAAAGAAGAGCAGATTTATCTTCTAGAATGTCAGAATGTCTACTAGGATCTCATTTTCTCAAACGGTAGAAGATTTTTCTCCCATTTTATGAAAAGTTTGTTATTTACCTTTCCAATTGTTTCTGATGTTTCTCCTCTCTAGCCTGGGCCTTCATCTGTTGCACTTCAATTGTATCAGGTTTTCTCCTCCTCATGTACAATTCATGATTTCCCATGCACAGTGCCAAAATTCTCTTATTAATTCTCAGACGGGGTGCATAAAAAACAAAATCCTAGCAAAAATAATTACAGAGTGTCCATTAATCYAAAGAAACAGTTGTGATAATACTCTAAGCATAACTGCATGCTTGCATTTGTTACATTTAATCTTACAAGTACTTTAACCTTCTTCTGACCAATCCAATACCACAAACCCATAAACACAGTCATAGAAAAAAATATGCAAGACAAATGTAAAATCACATCTGGATTCCTTGTGTAAAAGCTAGCTATTCTATACAAAGTAATTTACATAAACTTCCAGAACAGCCAGAATATTTCAATACCTAAGCTAACTCAGCATTTTGCCCCAGAAAGACTCTCAAAAGATGCCGCTGCAACATAAGCAAAAAAGGAAAAGTTTAAAAAAAGCTTTAACATATTACACCACAGCTTTTCARTTCATCGTGGAATTAGTTGCCTTTTTAAAGCATTAAAAAAAAAATTTAATAGAGCATCAACCAGAACAAGAAAAGAGCTGAACAGACCTGAAAATAAATTCTTTTGAAAAATGGTTATTCTACCCATACGAAAAAATAGTGGCATAAACTATTTACTTGTGCCATAGTGCAAGAGCAGGTCCCTTCATGTTTCAGGCTTCTTATACACAGAGGTATACTATTTTACAGACTACTTACAGGGGCTTTTTTGTCAATTGGCTTTATGACAAATTTTTTGTCGTTAAAAGAGATGTTTCTTATTTCACTCCAAGGAAAACCGATCTTGGGTGTCAACCTTCAAAGAGAAAAAGTTCTCATTAGAAGTAGAAATATGAGTATTTTGTTCAAGTCCAATAACCCATAAGACTACTAATTTTGTATCATTTTCACTACTRCACTTTAAAACTACATTTTGTAGACATGACAACAGTTCAAATATACTTTARTAGGCATTTTTACTCATTTTCTGGGTCTGCAATGATGTGTAAGCTACACACAACACTGGCACTGCAACAAAAGACATTTCAAAATTTCAATCTGTGACATTATCATTAAGTGTATGATAAATATTGCAGTCATGTACTGATTCTTTTTAAGCAACATATTTTAAGCTTAGTGAAAATKATGAGCATATAATTTCAGAAGAGACCCAAATTAAATTAGCCTTCAGTAATGCTGTAGCACAGCTTAACTGTAAAATACTTATCTTTCCAGTCCTTAAAGTTAAATTCCATCCCCGCTGCATTTTAAACTGAATAAATTGAGATCTGAAAGAGTTACAGTGCTCTGCCTAACACTATCTTTTTTCCACCGGTCCAGCTTTTTTTTTTTTTTACTATTTGTATTATCTTAATGCAAGCGTTAGAAAAATCGTTTAAGTATCGATTGCTAAATATCAGGAAAGCAACACCACCAAAACCAGCAGTTCTTCCAGTGTGATTCTCTGAAAATTTCCTCCATCTTTTAGGAGTTATATTGCCATCTAATGGCAATTAAGGCTTAGAGAATTTTGATAGAAAGTCTAAACATCAGTAGAGAGCATGAAATTTCAGTTCAGTTAACTGCAGCTATCTGGTGTTTGACTTTTGCTCAACTTCAAGTCACTGTGAAAGTACTGTTGACTTGAGATACTATTAACAGAGCTGTCTGTAAAGGAACAAASAGTGAGTGTTCTTGTGTTTTCATGATTCTTCAGATTTTGTAAGTTTCAGCTTTATCGCTGTTCAAGAAGAGATTCTTTGATCTCTCTCCCAGGATACAAGAATCATTGATTTTCTTTGAAGTCTAAAAGTTTCTAGTCTTTTTGWTAGCAAAGCTTTTTGTGCTCTCACAGTTTTTGTGCTCTCACAGCTWTATTTTTAATTTCTGCTCTTACAAAAGAAAAACAAATAAACAAAAGAAGATTCTTATTATATATGTTGCCCAGTTCGCCATGGCCTTCTTATCCTGCATGAAGAGAAGGTCTTGAAGGGGTGAAAAGTACTAGAAGAAATTACACAAGAAATGGTTAAGCTATCAACAATCCAYATTTAGCAATGCAAATTTGAATTCATACAGAATTGCTCTTCCACTGCCCTGCTTTGCATCCTTATTTAATGGTTAATATTCACACATTCTAGTAGTTAACTTCTATCATTTTATGTCTTTTAGATAAAGTCTTTGAGAACTTTTTTGCTAAATGTTATGGAAACACACAATAAGGTAGGTTTTGTACGGATCTAGGATAGGATCTCCTAGGGCAGAATTCCAAGAGAAACATTAGCCACTTACTTATCATCATGCTCATAAATATTCAGACCCAAAGCATCAACTCCTAGCCACAATTCAGTTCCCTTTTTATTCTTTATTTCAAAATAGTTGACTCCATACATCTCCAAATCTTGTGCAATCTTAAGGTATTCCATCATAGAATCTTCCCTGATAGAAGAAAATAGCATAATTAGTCAGATGTGAATTGTATGAGTAAGGGAACCACATTAAAAAACAACTGACAATTTAATTAGGCATGCAACCTCTTTTCTAAGAAGTTCTGTGTACATTGATTCAAAAGCTTATATAGCTTATTACATTAACACCCAACTTCACTTCAATCATTACATTTTGTCTTTCTACTCTGGGAAGTAAGAAAAGATTAAATATATTTTAGAGGTATGTAGGCAAATACAGGAAAAAAGYAGATGAGAAGTTTGCCCAAGAATGACAGAGGTAGTCAATAACTGAACTGCAGTCTCATCAACCCTCACCTCTGCTTTTATGGAAGAYGGGCAACTGTCTAGACTAGTCTGAATAAAAGATAAAAGCTTTTTCCAAACAAATATAACCCCTTCKCCCAAAACTCCTGTTAATCCAAAAAAACTCCAAAATCTAAGGATCTTACAGATCGTGAAATGTTTTCTGCACAATTACCTTAACATCCCTCTGTGCTCTTCATGCCAGTTCTGTATTCTTTCTTCCCACTGTTCTTTTGTCAGTTTGTGCTGTTCTAAAACACTGTTAACAGAAAAAGTTACCATTAAATAAAACYGACAAGAAATTTAAACTCCTGAAGATTTAAGAGCAAGTTTCATACATGGTGTAACTTGCTTTAGTAGAAGTTGAAAAGTGCCCTGCTCACCTTTTAGTGCAGACAGTGTTTTAAACAAACAAAAACAAATAACCCAACAACCATAACAACYTCCCACACCTTTGAATTTCAACAAATACACACTTCAGAACAGTGTGAAGACATTTCCTTTTTTCATGGTATTTTATATCCCCACTATAGTAAAATCCATGTCATGCCACCTTTCAACTTTCATTAAAATCATAAAAATGTAATGCTTGGAAAAGCTGGATAGTAATCTTTGTATTCAGAGACACACTCAATTTTTCATTTGTTGTAATCTGTAGGAAAATAAATCACATTAAGACAAGTTAACAGATTATGCTCCCTATCCTTTGGTCAAAAATTAGTAATTAAATAACTTAAGAAAAATGGATGCAAGTAAAAATAGATATTTTGTATTGCAAAACATACACCTTTGAGTAAACTACTGGCAAATGCACATTGGCACTTAGTACTTAACTACAAGAAGTGTGCTGCAATCAAGTTACATAGAGCAGATGATGCAAAATGAGGAGCAGCCTCACTCACCGCTGAGGGAGAAGTCTGTCATTGGCCAGGTAGCCGAGCTTATGGATCTCCTTATTGTAATCTCCATACTTGGACTGGACAGCGTAAGAAGCCAGAAGAACTGCAGTTTCTGGTGGACAATATATTTCATCATTTAGAATAGCTTCTTTCACTTGCAGGAAGAAAAGTCTCTGAGTTATTTCCTGAATTAATTCTTCCGATACATCTTCTGGAAAAAACTTGGCCCTGAACTTAAATTGCAAAGGGTTTTCTTTCCTTACATCTTGCTGGGTTACCTGAGGGAGAGCAACATAGAAATAAAAATTAAAAGGAGCACTAAATAGTGTGTTAAATACCATTAGTTTAAGAGTAATAATYTTTCCAGCCCCTGCACCCAGAAATGCAAAGCTCCCTCACAAACACCCTTTGAAACCCACTTGTGATTCACAAGATACTGAATCAAGTGCACCACCRATTTAGATAAATCGGACCATTCTGCAAAAGAATCCATTTATGTTTCTTTGTAGGCTTCTGTGAATTTGTATTTATCACAATAAAATCTAGCAGAAAAGAAAATGTGAAACAAAAACCCAAAGCTATACTTGAGGATGAATTACAGGAAGGTTTTTTTTTTTTTTAAAAAAAAGCTAAAGAAACCTTTCTAAAGACAAGCACTGTATCTTTAACACAGCTGGGAAGTTGGATTCTTTTTAAAGTCTTTGAACTAAATACATGCTTTGTTCTTGTGTAAAAAAAGTTAACAGTTCTCGCAAACGTTTTTCTMTAATAAATATTACAAATAGAATTTCTGTGTAAATTTACTATGATATAATACATTCATTATGCAAGTTTTTAGCAGCTTTCTGTTCAGACTTTCAACGAAAGTTTACTTTGACTCAACTTTCTGCTCTGATTATTCCTGAAAGTATCAGAAATTCAACTCTTTGTTAACATCACATAACACTTATTGGCAGAAGGTACATTCAGAATAAATTTAAAAAAAAAAAACAAAAAAAACCCAAAAAAAACACCACCACACAGCATACTCTCAGACTTCCAATTCCACCAGCACTTTTGTATTACACAGCTTTGATTTCTGAAGTATGACCAGTCTCTCTAGAACGTCAAGTGGTGCATGAAGTCTTGCATCTGTTTGCTCGACTAGCAAGAAGTATCAAAAATTACAAATATAATGTAGCTATTTAATCASGTACCAGGGCAGCATCACTACTACATTCAACATTCCCAGTGTAAATGTTAACAAATATTTGCACTCTTTTCTTACTGGTCATCTATTTCTGGTTTATATATTCCATATTTCATTTTAATTTCACAAGTGAAATAATTGAGGGGTTTTTTTTGAATAATGTTTATATTCTTGTCACAATAAAGCTGTATTTTCCATATCTATTCTATCTGTATTCGATACAAATACTTAAAAAAATAACTTAGAAGGTATGCTAGTTTGTGTCATTTTTTTGGTCTTAAAAAAACTAGTTACTTTATAACCTTTCCCCTTTTTTTTTTGATGTTAAGAACTTTGGATATTAAGTAGTCAAGAAAATTAGCATACACTTGCTGGTCCTCTACAAACAACTTAAACTGTTAAAGGCTTTACAGAGCAGTATATGTGTGTGTGTGTGTGTGTGTGTATTTTATATATATACATATATATATATATATATATATAATTTGAAATTATGAACCCAAAGCTCCACTGAGAAGTCCTACAAAGTACCTACTAGATGTCGCCTAGACAAGCTCGCTACTAGATGCCACCCATAGAAAGGGTTAGAAGCCTATTTATAGATATCTTCTTAAAAAACACATGGCTATGGATAGCAGAGGTTCAGAAACATGCCTAATACTGTTTTTTCCTTCTTCTCAAACTCCTTTATTCCACTCTATTTCACAGTATGAAAACAGGCTCATATGAATGACATTTTCCTAACGTATACATTATCACACTACTGGTCATGCAGACCCTCTTCCTCAGCCCAATTCGACATTGATGCAGCTCTGCAGTATGACTGCCCTCCTTTACAGTTAACCAAGTTGAAGACTATTCTGCCATTTGAAACACCACAGTAGGAGGCAACTTTTCAGCTGAATCTGAAATCAGACATCTCTCCCCTATAGCATTAAAGTAGCATGCCTTTGTATTTTCAGATCAYGCACTTTTCTAAATGTAAGGAATCATTACCTTTTTATTCAGCTTTAGCCAAGTTGAATAGCCTTTGCTGTCCACGTACTGCAGCCCAAAAAACCAGACCTCACGAAGACCAACGGTTTTCACCACCTAAAAATAAACAATCCAGAGTTACCAATGATCACTACAACAGAATCTTTTATGATAGTTTGAGATGTTTTCTAAAAGTTAACTGAAATAAGAACATTCTAAAACAACAATAGAAAATAGTAATAAAACATCAGGTCCAGAAAAGTAATCACTTAAAAGTGCCAAATAAATTCAAACATAATGTTGCCAAACTTTCTATTGCATTGTGCAAATTATTTCCAAAGTCCAACTCAGCACCTGGGGAATACAAGGTAAGAAAYATGATGCTGATCTTTAAGATCAGATCTGGGAACTGTCTGAAGACCTACAGACGAGTCCACTTCAACAAAGCCAGCCAGCATAGCTGTAACAAAGGATGAAACCCGTGGACTTGCAGATAAATATGATGCAATGAGGAAGAATCACCTCCTTCAAGTATTTGAGGCTTCTCCTAAGAGTCAATGATGAAAGGGATAAGGATGATCCAGTTGATAAATTGGATAAGGAACAGATTAGATTTTTACAAAAAATAAAAATCCTCGAATAAAGGGAGAGTCTTTTAATGGATAAACCAGTTGGAGAGTTAAAGTAAAGAAAACAGGAAAAATAAGAACACACTTTCCAATTCTCACAGAGCAGCAGAGCAGTTACTGAGCATGYAACCACTATGGAAGTCACAGGGACTTCATAAATAATCTTGAAAAAAAAATAAAAATGACAAAATTTGCTGCCTTTCAGAAAATTTGCTCTTCTAAAAGATATCTGAACAAACAACAACAAGGAAAAAGAGTTTCAATAAAGATTATAGTAAAAACTCTGTACTTCAAAAAATAAAAACARGAAATACTTAATGTTAACAGAAAGATCTTGCAGTATAAGACAATATAACAATGCTGTTGTATGGCTGTACAAATCCATGGTATTCCCAGATCTCTAATACCACACACAGACTGCCCATATCCTCKCAGAAGGATGCTGCATCATTGGAAGCAACTGAAAAATGCTGAAAAGATTGATCAGCAACAAGGAATATCTCCTTCATCGAGAAAACCAGAACTAAAGCTACTGACAGAAATGAAGAGGAAAAACCATGACATAGATCTATAAAACCTGCGTGTTATATTCAAGGAAAATAGAGAGTGATTATTCATTATTTCTCATAAAGTATTAAGAGAATCAATTGAAATCATTAGACAGCAAGTTCAAAATAAAGCAGCACTTTTACTACACAGAGTACAATAAAATTGTAGAACTGTCTGTAGACTTTTGCATAGTAAAAGTGGATTGAATAAGCAATTAATCAGAAAAGTCCAACAAAGATAATTTTAAGTTTTGGCTCTGAAAGATCCAGTATGGCAGTACTTACGTATTGGCTCAGGTTGAACCATGCTGGCAAGCTGGTTATTCAGATGCATGTGAAGTAAATAGAATTTACACATAGATCCTCCTCCACTTTAAAGTAGTACTATCGGGTTGCAAAATTAAGATTTTGAAAATTAGAAAAATGTCACAGTTAAGTAAGCTCTGCAAACTTATTTCTGATCCCTTCCATATGCGTATTATGTCTCAGCAACCAAAGAGAAACACCCCTTTCTCCTCCTGTCCCCTCTTAGGGCTTCAATAGTTGCTTCCAAAAATGCTTCCTCCTCTTCACTTTGTGGTTGTACCAGATGAGCCCTGATACTTAACCAAGACTTCAAGCTGCAGCTCAAGCTGTTTAGAAATGCAGATGCTCAACTACTCTGCCCAGAAGGTATAACTTGATATCAAGGGGACAATCCTCACATCTTTGCTGAGCAGGAACTACACTAAACCAGCAGTTCAGATGCTCACTGCTACAACCTTGACAAGGAAAAAAATCCCCAACATGATCACCAAACTATGGTAAAATATCCTTGCCAGGACTCTTTCCCTCCTGGGAACCATTAGAGATGAGAAACTGGTTAACTAAAAAGGCACAGATCCCCATTTGCACATTCTGACCTATAACAGAATGGATCCAGAAGACTAAGGAAAATATGTTAAACACCAATCTAAAATAATAGGACACAGGAAAAAAAATGGTTTTGTGCAATAAACAAGAATTTACCAAGTTTCACAATAGAAAACAAAGCCACAGACATGAGAAGTATGTCTCGACTGCTAACATGTGGGCTTATTGGGGCAGATGGAAAGGACGAGAACACACTCTGAACACGAAAAAAAATTAACTTCAGAAAACATCAATTTAAAGCTGGAAGCAACTATTGACTGAGAAAAGGAAGAACAGTTCAGAACACTATAGAGAAACACCAGGTAACAGCTAAAATAATGGGTAGGTTATTTTCTGGAAGCAATAACAAGGCTGCTGTCACGTCTACCATCTCTGCACTAACCCTGAAGACCAAACCAGCCAATAACTGCACTATTCGACTTCCTTACCATAGGGAAACAGAGTAACTTTTGTCCGAAAGTTTCATGCCGTTTGATGACACAGTTCAGCTCTCAGTGTTGCTCTATCGAACTCTCATACAGAGAGATGGTCAGGCTGAAAATGCTTCTCCCCTCACACACGACTGCCAGCTGATTTTGTCTGACCTTGTAATTTTTATTTTTAATTTTTTCAGAGGATGATTATAAGAGCCTCTGAGATGTCAAGAGCCGCATAGCAAGTAGAGAAACACAGGTGACAAGAGCATGAAACATGGACAGAAAAAAGAATTCAAAACTATCTTTATTCTCCATTTGTGAAAGCCTCAGCTTGCATGAAACCGATTACTTGGGCACAAGACATTACTGAGTGGAATGCTACCCCACCCAAAACTGCAGGGCTGAAGATAGCAAAGGTTGGCAGGACAGAAGGAACAGCTTGAGGCTCTGGTGCCACACAGTACCACGCTTTTGACCCGATGGTGCTGTTGGTGAGAGAAAAAGCAAGTTATCCACTTTTCTACACGAGAAAGTTGCCTGTGCCCTTTTCTTCAAGGAGGCTCAGAAGCCATGAAGGCTCAAGGCATCACTGTGCATCCRCCTGGAAGCAACAGCCTCTACTCCTGCAGAGAGGCTGAGGTTACACTGCTATCGATGGAGGCGGGAAGGGGGTACAAACCACACAGCCATTTCAAAAAATAACAAAAAAAAAAAATCTAAAATAAAAAGCTCAGTGTTACCCCCCAAAAAAGAGAGACTTTTCAGTTGATGTACTAAAGGCATTGAAATGACCCACTGAGTGTATCATCTTGAAATATTCAGCATTACATACTTCGAGCATCTACAGTGTGTCTACAGCGGAGAGGATAGAAATGACAGTTCTACAAGAAAGGATTGTTCAYAATATAGTTAAAAGGTTTTTAAAGTAGTCATTTGGAATACTTCCACATTTTAACTGAATACATGCATCACAGACCTCATATCAAGTATTTACTAGGTACTTGAGGGAAAAAAAGAAATGCACAATGACAAGCCTTCGCTCTTTACATTTTCTAGAACACTGCACAACCTGGATCAAATAAAGTTATTTTAAGATTTTGATTTCTACAATTACATGAAATTAACAGGAAAACAATATTTTACAAGAAATTACTCATTCAACCCATTTAAGTGGATTAAGATGCAGGCAAAGCCAAGTGAGAAAACGTAGTTCTGATGGGTTTGCAACCTCAAGCACATTAAAATCTAAGGACAACATTGCTTTTCAGATATTTAGGAAGAGAAATATCTGTGGCTTCTATTCTTGGACAAAAGATAACAGCTCTCTTACATTTGTTATTTGACAATGCTGAAGGTGACAGGAATTTCTTATATTTGCACCTCTCACAGCTTTGTTGCAGCTTTTAATACTTTGTGATTAGAGATTTAAAACAAAAAAACAAGAGCATTACTTTCATAGCAGTTCCAGACAGGATTCAACTGGGACCTCACTGTGCATCTTTTTATAGTTGTCATTGAGTTTAATATATTCCATTAGAATTAATGATGAAGGTCAAACAAAAAGACTACATAGCTCACATAATGTAATAGAAACAACAACAACCTAGAGCAAACCTTTCTAATTTTATCAACTATGCCTATGTGTGCATATATACATAAGTATACACATATATAAATATTACATTGAACACACAAGTTACCTGATCAAAGAGCTGCTTGCCTGTTGTATTGGGTTGGATGGCAAATTCCAACTCTGCATCCATTGTGGTAACTCTCACATTGATCTGCAGAAAAAAAAGAAATATTTAGATCATACTGTGACAGTGTAATCGTTTCCTGCACTSTGATTATCTTTGTAAGAAAGGCTATATGAGGTAACTTCAACAACTGTGACAGTCTTTACATGTAAAGAAGACAGACACAAACAAGAAAATGTGAATAACAAAAAAAACCCCAAAGAAATCAACCTCCTTTTCTTTTTTAAAACATTGTTTTTGAAAGTCAATCCATGAAAAAAACATAAAATCGATTTAATGACTAACACGGCGAMTAAGATTCATCAAGGCATTCACCTATATGCCCTATAGTAGGATTTGCTTCCCAAACCTGTGTAGAAGGAAAGTTGAAGTGCATTGTCATTTCAAGTTATTTATAGTTGGCAATAAGAAAAATAAACAAACATGACCATTAAACACAGCCTGCTGTCCTGGTATTTTCAAKATGTGGAGGCCCAGCTCTTTTGAAGGAAACTAAACAGCGCTTACAGGCCTTAGGACAGAATAACAGCAGATTTTCACCACTGGAGAGACTACAGAAGTTAACACCACTTAAACTGTATSTACCTTTYCCCCTCCCTCCACCCCCTACAAAATTAAATCACTGTCACTCAATGGATGTGTCTACTCTTGTGAAATAAAGAATCATTTTCTAGATGATTCTCAGTAGCCACAGCCATGTGCTGAATACAGAAGACTGCCTTCTCACTCCMTTCCTAATGCCACATTTTATTTATCTTTAGAATATAAAGAGTTAACATCRTAAATGACTTTGCTGCAAATGAAAAGTCAGAAACACAAAATTTCACCAAATTTAAGGCATACACAAATATATTGCTAGTTCTCTGTGTAACATAAGATATGTAACAGAAGTAAATTAGGTCTTGCATTAAAAGTACTTCTACCACTTCACCTGCTTCTCCATAAATGCATTTTCTATCAACTATTCCTTAATTTTTCTATTTGGTGAAATCCATTGAAAAACAAGCATGGRAAAGTCACAGTAAGATACAACACAGCTCAAAGGTGTGAAAGAGAAAAGTAGATGAAGATTTGTCCCTGTGCAATGCTTAAAGCTTGTTCACTCCTGTCTTCAGTGTCAAGGTAAATGGGCTGGGCTGGATATATGAGACAAGAGTAGCAGGAGCTGGAGAACCTCTAGGTTATAGACCTGCAAACAGGGACGATTGTGAGGTTGAGCAAACTGTTTTTGTGTGCTAATGTGTGTGCAAACACTGATAAAGAACAAGAGTTGAAGGCTTTGGAGGAAAGATAGTGAACTTTTATTACAAAAAAAAGGAATACGTGGAGAAAAGAGCTGTTTTCTCTAGATTCACATCSCTTCCTTTCAAGGGAGAAAACATCTCATTTAAAATTTTAAGTCTATCTCACTGAGCTGGACTGGTTCACAGAACAGTTGCCCTTTAATTACAAAATTTTAAGCAGCTCAATATGTAACTCTAAAGTCTCCTTTACAACAGCTAAAATAATCAAGAGAAATAAGGYTATAATGTAACTTTACTAAATGCCAAAGCACTGTTATATAACAGCAGCATATCCAAAAAGGCAGGAAGTGCCACAGGATTACTGCAAAGCACAGCAACTTAAACTAGCAGCAGACTTTTTCAAATTTCAGCAAATAAAAAAAAAAAAAAAGGTAGAAAAACCTAATTTCAAATGTCATCTTCTAAAAACAGGCTAACTAAAATACGCAAACAATAACAGATGTGATAAGGAGGCAAAACTAACCACCACCTGTATAAGCTGGCAACTAGATGCTACTGGTTTGCGCACAGGCAGAGGGCTCTAACAGCAGCAGCTGGGACAGGCACAAACATACACTGAGGGCACATAGTCACTTCCAAGCATCCCACTACATCTTTGTCTTTGATCTTCTGCAGATGGAAATGTTAGTTAGTAGCTAGGTGACTAGCCAGTTCTGACCTGACAATCTCAAAAAAAAAAGAGATAACAATAAAATGTTACCCTTTATGATACTGCTKAAAGACTCAGCAAGGGTTGACCAGAAGGGCTACTATCTAGCCCTAATCTGGCTTACGCAGTTCTCAAACCTATGCTTTCAGTTACATTTTATTTAGCAAAACAAAGCTAACAATTCATTCTAAGAAATGGGAAATGCACAGACTCGTCTAGAAAACAGTCACATAAGAGGATCCCACAGAGTAAATAAGGCAGGGAACTGAGAAAGTGCAGAAAGAGAAGGATGTCCCACATGGGCACTRGATGGAAATTAGATTGTGTCATCTACTACTTCCAGCTACTTGGAACCAGTCTCCTAACAGAGCCCTAAGGGRAAATCACCCAAAACAGAAACTACTGAGAGGCTAACCTGGACCTACTTGCTCTGTGCTAACTTTACCACACGAACACTGCAACACAAAGGAGCTCTCCTACAAYTTCCTCTAGCAAATACTGGAAGGCTACCATTACTCATACCACAAGWTCTGTTTTATATCAACTTTTCAATCTTACTTGACCTCCATGTTCAGAAGTCACCACAAACCATTAAGAAAGACTTGGGGAACTGCTGCAGTTCATTTGCTACATTCATTGGGTATATTCACATGTACCTTTGCTCCCAGAGCAGATACTTTCTCAACTCAACTCTCTAGAAGGTTCTACAAATTCCTGAGCATGTCTGCGCAAATACTTTTTATATAAAAGTTAAAAACTGACCATTCCCAATGGATATTTTTGATTCTGCAATCTAATAATTTATTGTATTTATGATTGGTTTAGAGTGTCATGGTGGTCATGGCTGGAGAATAATGGGAAAGGCTTTGGGTTTAGAAACWGGGCAATGTTGACTGTCAGAGGATTCACAAAGATAACGTGACAACTGCCTCAACGTCATCATATGTTAAATGGCATGAATAAATCGTTTAGAAAAGCATGGACTGCATTAAAATGCTATGAAGGAAATAAAAGGGGAAGTCAATGGGTTATTTTACACGATTTCAAGAGATTCTAGGTTCTGAAAGAAAGAAAATTCTTAGCACTATACATTTTCTTTGGTTGACTATTTTTAAGAGTCCATTTTATAAACAAGAATACCATAAGAACCTATAAAGTATACCATGAAGGTCAGTATAGCATAAATTCTGCCAGAGATTTATGAAAACCCTATAGCAAAGGTCTGTGTTAGAATAGGAAACCTAGGTTGCTCATATTTTTTTTAAAAAATGATTAGCTTAGATTCATTGGGYTGTCACTAACAGTAACTCCACTGCTAAAAAAAGAAAAAATGACCACAGACAAGAAACTCTTTCCCTCTCTCATGCATTAAAATCCTTGCCTTATAATTATATTTTGCTTCAGCACCAGAAACAGTGGCTTCAGTTTCTCTGTTCTACCAAMCTTGCTTCTGAACGCTTAAGCACAGTAGAGGGCAACACGTATATACATATATTTTGATTATTCTTTGTGAAGGAAGCAACCGACATTTTGGTGACAGAGGCTGATGATGTGAGCTGTGGCAAACCTTCTCATATCTCCAAATACTTAATCTGAATATTTARAAAGAGCAATCAAAGCATTATATCCATAACAATTTATCAAAATCAACAAAGAATAAAGTAGAACAGCTGAAYGAGCAGGTCTGAAACAGTAATCTCYRTATGCACATGTTAAAAACATASATTTATATGGTAGATATTTTTGTTGTATATTTTCAGTGCTTTAGAGGCTTTAAAAATGTCTACACCTTCCTGTAGTATCTAGCTTCAATCTTCCACAATTTAATGTGACATTACACATTCATCACATTAACTTTTGGGYCTCTCCTCAATCTTTATGTTCTTTATGTTCTTTAGAATATGTACAAAAACATCATTTARCTTAACTGTCTAGTATTAAATATCTTCATCCTATTGAAGAGAAACAGTTACTGTAGCTTAGCTGTTGGCTGCAGAGATTAATTGTAGCACTTCATTTTTCATTACAAAGCCCCAAACTGCATCATTACGAATATGTAGGGGAAAAAAGAAAAAAAAAGGATATTGATTGACAAAAAGAAAATTAAAATTATTAAATTATTAAAAATATTTTTAATATATACATTGT
Organism: Eudromia elegans; assembly: GCA_003342815.1. NCBI lineage: Eukaryota > Metazoa > Chordata > Aves > Tinamiformes > Tinamidae > Eudromia > Eudromia elegans. The sequence goes on along the minus strand of PTEX01000010.1, from coordinate 6,685,307 downwards.
TCTACAATTCCTTCTTCTGGACACACAACATCCTAAAAAATGCTGAAGAATTACAAACTTTTTGTAAATTTCAGTCACTTGGACATTTAGCTCTGTTACTACCTAAATGGTTTCTCTTCATGCTTTTGAGTACAGTAGGAAAAAGCTCAAAACTATCAGAAAAAATAGTTGATAATTTTAACTCCTTTTACACCCCCTCAATGCAACCAATATTTCACTCAAATGTAATCTTCTTAGTCTATGAAATGATTAACAGTTATGTAACTAATGGTGCCTAATTTTAGCCTTCAAGCTTCTATTTTTGGCGATGATCTGAGAAAACAACACACACCCGAGAAACATTTTGTATCGGCTCATTTAGGAAGAAAGCAAGCAAGATTCACCAAAAAGGCTGTTCTTCAGTGAGCAGAGAACTAAACACTTTTTAAAAATTCCTATCTAACTAGTAGTTTCAGCTTTGATTACAGCCATAAAGACTTAATTAAATACTGAAGCTTATAATAAAAGATGGATCACAACAGAAGCTAAATGATACTTAATCTTGTACTGCCAGGCAGAAGTGAGAATAGTAAAGATTGAGCTATTTTGATGCTTTGTTTTAAAAGGCAGGAGAGATGGAAAGTTACTTCGTTCTCCATAAAGACAAAACATAATTTTCTATTGAAGCAAACAAGGTGAGGCCTCAATAAGATTTTTTTCTGACATGTTTTTTATTACACTAAGGTCTCAAGACAATATTTCAGTCAGTTTGACTCTTTCCAAAACAACCTTTTCACTCAAGCTGTGTAAGCTAATAGTTTGTAGGAGACAAAAATCCCAAACATTTAAGAACAGTGAACTTTTATTACCACTCATAAAGTATCACTACTAGCGCCATGAAATGAACCTTATTTCAGGAGACAACTTATCTTCTGGAAAAATGTAAAAGATCTTTCAAATTCAGTATGGTAAGGCCCTTTAACAGTCCCCATTCACTTAGCTTCAAAGTAAAAATGGTGAAATATAAACATATTCCACTGATTTTCCTGTGATTCAATGTCAATTTAAACCAATCTATGRCTTCATTATTTGCTATGCATATCAAAATACAACTTTATTCTAAACTGTGGAGAGATTATTTACAATTACACTGCTTAGGTGCACCTATTTATAAGAGCAACCAATTTTTAAAAAAGCAATAGGATAATTTTTACAACATTTGGAGAAAATATTTACTTTTCAGCTTAAAAGATCTCTAAAAATATACCTGAGAACATAGACTGTTTTATTGCACAGTTTTCAAAAAAAAAAACCACAAAAAACAAGAAACAAAGGACTTAAATGCAAACAGTTTCTGGACTAGAGGTACATTTGGCTGTTATAGGCTGTCTTTGAAGATGGTTAGCAAGAACTGATATAGGTGTCTGTAGCAAAAGCCCCTCTCTGGCCCAGATCATCAAACCTTAGCAGAAGAGCAAGACCCAAATAATAGTAGATAACTGAAACAAAACCATCAGTCTTACTGTCTTGAAAGTACATAAAAAGATTTAAAACAGTCTAGCATTTAAGAAGCAATTAGAGCAAAGCTGACTTTTGAGTTCATAGGTAATGGTCAATGAATCCTTTGGCACGTGTGCTGCTACTTCATTTACTGATTACAAAGAAAGTACAACAACTTAAGAGTTTAAGGAGTGGGGGACAGAATGCATGCACTAGATTTTCAAGAAAAAAAATTAATTCAATTTATTAATAGCTCCTTTCACCTCCTTTTTTTTTTTCCCCCCCTGAATCTCCCATATCACTTGGCCACCAGGAAGAAAAACCTAATATATGAAGGCTCTTATGTAAAGCCTCTCATAAACAAAACACTTGGCATGAGTCCAGCTTCCCTGAGATCTGGTAGCTAATTTCCATTCCTAAAGTAGATTGTGACCCCCCACCACCACTTTCTGCAATCTCAGTTCTGAGCAGACTGTTTCCCTTCTGAGTCATTCCAGAGCTGCATTTGCTGTAACTCTCTCGGGTGCCTAACACAGAGGGAACGCTGCCTGCCTAAATTTTTGGGTTTCTGACTCCACAGGCTAAGACGAGGCAGTTCAAGGCTCTCTTTTCATCTAGTGATTCGTTTTATCATTAGTCTGTATATGAGGGGATGATTTGGGGGGCTCTCAGAACTACACAGTCTCCTAGTAATTTTCCTCCTTATTTTTACAATAAATTTTTTCTATTGAGAAGCTCTATTAAAGGCATTATCCAATTGACATGGCAAAAAGTCAGAAGTCAGAAAATAGTATGCTGCTAATCCATTTTTCTACACTTAAGAGTCCAGCTTTCTTTAGGAAGTGGGTAGGATATGAATAACTATTTTAAATTTCATAAAATGCAAATATATTGCCCCCATTCAAGAGAGGAAAAATAAATTCACAGAAAAAGTGATATGACCAGTGTCAGTCAGAAGACAAAAGCTCAGAACAGTACCTGGTCTGAGGTAACACTTATGTTATTCATCAAGCTGCATCACTTCCAAACACAGGCACAGAATATTACCTACTTACATATGTATTTTTGAATAATAAGAAAAATCTTATATGTTTGTGAGTCCATACAGCTATAATGTACACATACACATTTATGATTAGGAAGAGGGCAATATTACAGAATCACAGAATCAATATATTACTAAGCTGCAAACTCAGTAAACAACAAAAGCTTGTTCATAAATCACACCAACTCCATAAAAATCATCTCCAATTCAGTTCCTTCTCCCTTCAAATCTTTTATTCATGGGATTTAAGAAACTACCAAAAATTCACTAAACATATGGCAGATGAAACCAAGTTCTTCATTTTACACCAATGGCAGAACAATCAAGTGGTAGAATAACAATTTCCTTAAAGAATTATAGAACAGATATTGAAACAGAAGTCAGACAGAAAACATATAAACTTTCCTCAGCTGAGAAGTGAATGGGAGATGAAAAAAATTGCTTGTTTCCTTCCTTCCCACTCTCTAGATTGTATCTTCTAACATGGTTAAACTACCACCTAAATTAGCCCTGTTGCAATCACTAACTCATTACATGTGTGCTGCCTTTCGCTGCCAAATCCTACAGCAAATCCTTGCATTGACTCTACCAGACATTGAGTCAGGCTCAAAGTATGTCCCCATTAACCACTGTATGTCATCTCATCTCAAAATCAACAATTCCTGAAAAGCCACTCTTCCTGTCAGCCAAATGGTGAGCACTGCCCACCCTTATGTGCACTSCACACAACTCCCTGCTGTGCCAGTATTTCTTGACCCTTTCTTCACAGGTGGCACTRAACTCCCCGACCTCCAGATACACACAACTGAGCAGGTCTCAGGAAATCTACTAACCAGAGTCAAAAACGTTAGAGCTGATGATCTCCAAAGGGTAAAAACAATTGTTAAATTCTAGGTAAGAAAATAGTTACTTACTGGTTTCGGCATTTTTGCTGTTTTCTTTACAGTCTCTTGTCAAATAAAGCGTTCTATAAAGACTTCTTTGTCCCCCTTCTGTCAAAAACAAATATAAACAGTTTGTTTTAAAATAATTCATAAAAGGGTTGTTATAAAATTATTCAAAACAAAGTTCATGTACATAACGGCATAAAGTACAAATTCCAAAGCAGATAAACAAATGTTTTACATGTACAAAATACCCCCCCCTCAGTAGATAACACCAATATAAAGCAACAGAGTAATTCGGTACCAGAAGCTACCGATCTCTAGAAAGTTCTGTTCCCTCTAGTTTTACTAGAATGCTATTATTATAATGTTAGAATAAACGTCTCCCAAATGCTACACAGTCCTTTGAAAACTTTCATAATAGTTATAATACTAAAATCTACTACATTACTTGAGAGAATTTGGCAGATTTGTACAAGGAACTACAAAACTGCAGTTTAACCTGTCAATTCCACTCCAAATTTAAGTATCATGAAAATGAAGGAGTAACATGATCTTTAAAATATAAATTGTATTTCATGCCTATTAAAGCATCCAGTTAACTTAGAGAATGCACAGTGTATTTTTCATCCCCTGAGGGGAAAAAAACTGCAAGTGCACTATTATAGTTAAAAAAAAAAATTTGCTCTGCTTAATAAACGGAATTATAAACGGAATTATTTGTCCACCTATCCTACTTTTGTTTTTTTTTATAAAAAAACAAAAACAAAAACAAAAACAAAAAAAAACCCAAAAAAACCCAAAAAAAACCTACAACCTTTGGCTGCCTGGTAATAGAAATGTTTATTATTCTATTCTGCAAGCACAAAATCATTTTTTCAAGGTATAAAAACCTATGTTTACAGTTTTGTTGGCAGACAGCATCCTTCCTCTGTGCAATTCAKACTGAGAAAGAATATGCAGCTATTTACCTTTTTTGCCATTTTTAAAGTAATGATTTTTAGCACTCAGACCTTTTGCTAGTCTGCAAAGACTACCAAAGTGGTATTATCTGCAAAAATAATACTGACCAGGAAGAGTTACACTAGGAAAAAAAAAAAGAAAAAAGTCAACATAGTTTGAGATTCCAACATTATAATTCCATGGCCATTTTGGACAGAAAGTTTTCAGAAATACTGAAAAAAAAAAAGGCAATAAAAGCAATATTGGAGTAATTTATCAAAACTCAAACTTTTGCATAAGTACATGATTTTTCCTTCTTAAAGATTCAAGTATATAGTTATACATATTTGAAGAAGTTATTTTCTCTTTACTTCTGGGCAATAAAAATATACTAAATATCCATGGTGCAATATTAGGGGTTTTTTTGTTTTGTTTTTCAGTCTTCTCGTTGATCTGAAGAACTACATTTGAAAATAGGCACTGCAGAAAACAGGCTATAGATGAAAAAGGAATTTAAATATATAAATGTTGCTGATGGGTTAAAAAAAAGACTCTAAAAACCATACAGGGAAAAATCTAATGTTATAAAATAAGTTTTTTTTCTGCAACTTATTTTCAAAATAATTCAAATTCACCAAGAAATGTTTCAGGAGAAAAAGGGTAAGAGATATTTCTCTAAAGTCTTCCAGATCTTTCGATAGAATTTAACAGTATTTTCACTTCACAGAAGAGCTGTCTTGCTCTTCTCCTTGCTTTTTCCAGTGCACTCTTCAGAAAATTTCTAGACCCTAATAAAAAGCAAAACCACCTTGGCTCTAACTTTTGCTATCACTAAGTAGGATTCTGATCTGTTGCAATCCCTGTGCTCACCTTATTGCCAGTACAGTCTCACTAGTAGCACTAGTAGCTCACTAGCTAGCAAAACGAAAGGCAGATGGAAGCCCTAGAGTTAGGGCTTGAGTTTATTAACAATGTAAAAGTTAAATTAGATTCTCATCCACCATTTTATAAGTGTGCCACACCAAYAGCCTAAAAGGAATAAGTAGCAGAACCATTTTCCATACAAATATAACTACAGTACAGGCACACAGAAAGGAAGAAGCATGTTGAATTAAATCCTTCTCTTCAAAGAGAAAGTCAGTACTTCTCAGTAAAAATTCTCTGAAAGCTTTAATAAGTCTGAAAAACATTTCTCAATACAGCAACAAAAAGATTTATAGAGCAGTCTCAGTGACAGCGAAGCAATATCTCTTCATGCTATTTTTCCAACTTTATTTCCTCAATTTATTATAATGATCACAAACAAGTAATTGACATATAGATCAACTAGCTTAATACACTCCATTATAATCACATGTAAATATAGCACCATGGAGGAAAATTCAGTGTGAACTATGCAAAACAGAGAGATTAAAAAGTTAAGACTCCTAGTACTAGTTAAGTCGGATCTCCAGGAGACACAGAGCAGTAAAACAGAGATCCGTGTTAGCAGTGAATCACTCTCTGAAGTCTTTCCAAAGCAGAGCACATCTATCAATTTCCAAGTCAACTTTGTCACACCCTCCTACATTCTATAATTGTAGACCCTTCCACAAACATGTCCTGAATTTTGCTTCTGGTTTTACCCAAACACTTTGCTAGACTACAACCAATCAATCCWAAATTGCTTATTTGAAAAATGTATTTTAAAACTTCAAGGCAGTATTTTTTTAATCAGAAAAGTAACTACATTGCCATCAAATATAATCAAATCATAGTCAGCAGACACATAATTTAAGTGCGTTCACCAAATGAATATTTATCATTTATATGACAAAGCACTAGCTAAAATAAGAATCATGTTCTGCAAAACTCAATACAAATTAATAACATCACTGCGAGCCCCACAGTTCTTACAAATCTGGCTAATAGTAACAGCAAACAAGCAACAGAAGAAATCTATCAATTCCATTATACCTCAGGTATTTTTGAACTGTTTGCTGCAATATCTTTCAATAAAAGTTACTAAAAAAACCCACTGTCATTTCGTAAAAAATAAGAAATTTCATAAATCTATGCTGCAGACTATTTCTCTAATACCATAGAGACCTTGTGCTGTATTATGATGAGAAGAAAAAACTAAAACATAATTCAGATATTAGTGTAAAACTTTTTTAAAAAAATGGAAATAACAGTCTGGGCATAGCATAACTGGTGTATCTGCATGCTTTCACACTCAGTGTTAGGCAATTTCAGAACAGGATATTCACATAAGAACACGGCAACCACGTATTATCTCCATACAAAATTAAAAATTTTGCAGAACTTAAGTCTATGCAAAATTTGAAATAAAATAAGCAGTGAACAGGAAAATACCACCTATCTCTCAACTACTGGCACCAGCTAACATTCAAATAAAACAAATACCAGTAAAATATTTGGCCCAAAGAAACCAAAGATCACTGCCAGGCAAAACACTGTGCATCTCCACTATTATTACTGGAGCAGGAGTACATCTCTGCCTCTTAGGCATTTCCAGTGAATTTATATTTAGTGGATGCAAGCATTTCAAATGTCAGGCTCTGAAACAATGATATATACTTGTCTTTATCTTAACACCAATGTCAAATTACACTGCAAATAGAAGAAAAAAGTAGCCAACCATGATCAGGAACTATCCTGATATCACTTCCCGCATTCTGGAAACAGCTTGTGACTTACTGCACACGGAGCCTCATCGCTTTGGCATTTCTGCTCCTAAAGGTGCCTCATCCAAGTCTGGATTTAGCAGAGTTCCTAGAGCTACATCACTCCAGTGCTCGAGACCTTCACAGGATATACCAGTGGTTCAGGCTCTGAGCCAAGGAGCCAAAACGTGACCTGGCTCCACATGACACGCAAACAAAAAAGTCAGTCAGAACTCCAAAAATTCTCTTACAATACAGAATTATGATTTAATTGATTTCACTACAAGTCAGAGAGGTTTGGAAATCATTACCATCCATGTTTCTAGTTATGCCACAGAAGCCAACAAATAAATCAATTGTTGAAAGATGACAAAGAAAGCTTTTCTTTGTGAAACGATGGCGTATAATATACTCGATGACAAAATTCTGTGAAATAATTCATACAGCAGCTGTTTTCAAAAGAAACACTCATACACAGACATGGGCCTGAGGTCAGATGAATGAGGAATCAGGGCAGAAGGCCTGAGTAGGACGGCTGCCTGGCAGAATATGAATCCTCAAAGCAGGATCCCCATGGACAGCTTAGTGCTCCTCGAGAAGTCATCTCCGCAGCAGGGCAACTCCTAAGCTCTAAAAAAAGGAAGTTCATCATCTGTTTCCCTCCATACACACAGTGGGAATGACAGGGCTTTGGGTACAGCAGTGTAACCCTCTCATCCATTTATTTATAGCAACTTACCTAAAATATATATACACTTCCCCTCCCCCACCGATTCGAAGCCATTCCCATTTCTGTGATTCCCAAGTTTTAGGTTTTGGGGAGAGGGCAATAGGAAAATTGCAGGTTCACAGTACCCAAATAACAGATCTCAGCATCATGCAAAAAAAGTCAGCAGCCTTAGAGCACCTGCAGGGCAATCACCTTTTCCACCACCCTTAGCAGCTCCTAGCGACACATTTCTCAAGGCCGATGGTGAAGTTCACGTGCCACAAACTTCAGGTCTGCACCCATCTCTCAGGGAGATGAGGGAAGGTCTGCCCAAATGCCCGAGATAAACACAAACCATGGGAGAAACTAAACCAATCTATCTCATTAAAAAGGAGAAAACAAACAAACAAACAAAAAACCACCCCAAGTTCTATAATAAACCAATAATAACCAAAATAATAACCAAGAAGTGACTGGCACTGGATCTCTTATACAGACTTTTACATACCCATCTTCTTTCAGTTCTGTATCTTTATCTTCTTAAGGCTACCATTTCCCTCAACTCTCTGCCAGAAARTATTTGAGAGAGGATTGCCTGAAAATAATTACAGCATATCCGATACAATTAGAATGCATTAAATATATTTCAGTAGCTAAATATGTGCCAAAGAGTCTGAAGCGCTAAGTCTAATCTTGAGCTCTCAAGCCTTCAGAAGTACAAATGAAAACTTGGCATCTGTCACACAGTAGTTAAATGAAAGCCAGTACAGACCAGCCAAAGAATATTCATGTGATAATTATACAGAATATCTGTTTTTAACTGGTTCAATTTTAATATAAAATTTATTTTATTAGATTTAGCTAATCTTTTAATTTTAACTTCAAAGCTTAGCTTCAAAAATACCCTCAACTGTAGAATTTGGAATAGCTGTAGGATTTTGAAGTGTTGTTCAGTGGCAAAACGTCCAATCTTCCCATGTATGTTTGATATGCAAGTGAAAAATGGAAGTTAAGTCACCTGACTGATGCAAGTATTCCATTTAAATTAAAACAAAATGTTCATCTAAAGAACAGTTGGAAAAAATATTTTTATGAATAATTCTGAAATAGGATATATTCAGGATTTTGGTTAAGTCTTAAAACTAAATTCTTAAAATAAAGGAAAAGTATGAATGAACTTGCCACTTTTTCTCCAAATAGATAAGTTACAGCTCTTTAAACAAAATATTCGGTTGTGAAGATTATTGACCTTCTTTTGGGGCCAACAAAATACTTTTGTTCTTTCTATTATATAACTTGAAGTTTTYGCTTCACAGACTTTAATAAATGCCTAAAGATTAAAGGAAAAAAAGCTTCTGAATTTGAAGTATGATTAAGAATTAGTCTCCTGGTAAAGTTACCTTGAGGATGCATCCTTTCCTTGTTGAAAGAGTTTACATAGGTCTATCCAGGTCACTCCCGAGTAAGCTCACAAAGCATACAGAATACAGTCAGTGCTGTTTTAATACAGCAGTATCTTTCAGTAATCGGGACTTTCTTCAGAAGTTCATATAAAGCTTTGTTTACATTTGCAGACTTGAAAATCCTCCCTTTCCTGTATTCCCACACACTTCTAATGCAATACAAAGTGGTATTACAGCTTTGATGCATTTAACACATCCCATGCAAAGGACGGAGGCCTCCAACAACTCCCCTCTGTTGCTTCAACTACAAGCAACAAATGAAGAAGGTGGCAGAGAAAAAAAAAATCCATATAGCTGTTCAGATAAAGCAAGCAAGTTACTTCAGGCGGTATTTACCAGAAAACGYCTTTTTTTTTTGTCATAACAGCTAGATTTCTTACCCCATTAGCCCCATAATCTCACTCTCTTTATGGGTCTGCCTAATTTCTTGTGAGTCGACTTTCTGGGCAGGTCAAAATACTGCCAAGCTCTGCAGTTTTCTCTACTGCACATCAGAAGCAGTCACTGACTACAAAGTCCCTGTGTTTCCCTACACTTACACTACAAAGCTCCTCACAGACGGCACCCAAGGATAATTCTCTGGACAGCTCCTGAGAGGTCACTCCACTTCCAATCCTGTGTTTATTTGTCTTTTAACCAGTTTAACTTCTGCTCTGCAGACTCCCAGCCTGATAGACGAGCTGTGTCACTCTGGCACAAAACTTGGAAACATGTCATTGTCCTGCAGCTGCCATTTGCTTATCTGGGAACAGTACACTGCCTTAGAGTTTATTTTTCTCACGGCTTCTCTTACACTAAAATCAATAAATCCATAAAGTCTTATAATCTAACAAACTTCTAGTTTTCTGTCATTCTTAGGAAGGACACAACGAGCTCATCAGCGCAGTTTGACACTGCTGTATATCAGAGCCTGCCTTTCCAACAAACACTGCCCAGCAGCCCCATGCAGGCCAATGCTCTGCACTGGAGCTGATGGCACCGGTGACACCTCCACAGCCTTCTCGCTACAGGAGGAGCTGATGGGTCCCCCAAATGCTTGTGACAAGCGGGGTGTCGAGTATCTCTGAGGAGAGCCTGACAGAGAAGGGTACGAAGACCTGGCCGAGGCCTGACACAAGTTAAGAGGTAAAACTCTGAATTGCATCTCCCGTAACTCAGTGAAGTGCTTCTTTACAAAGTACRTGCCACAATGGGACGTTTTTAACTGGTTAAACGTGCAACACCCCCCTAGGACCTCCTACAGCCTGGAAGAGACGCTCCAGGGTACTTTAGAGCTGATATAATCGGTGGTACCGGCACAGTGTGCCGAGGGACGCTTGTATGTGCTCAGAACAAGAAACCGCGGGGACGCAGCGAGCCCACGAGGCTCACGGAGCCGCGGCTCCCGCGGCGGGCAGCCCCCGAGCGCTGCGGCGGCAGGGCCGCCCGCGCTGCCGCTTCTCCGAGAAGCGGGACAGCAGCGGTGGCTCCGCAGCGCGCCCGGGACGGCTCCCGCCGCCGCCACACGCCCCCCGCTC